>OZ018333.1:49781588-50089088 GCA_963969495.1 Ceratothoa steindachneri | reverse complement strand
TGGAAGGCAAGGCGAGAGATAGTATAGCGCCAATTCATCGACGTAAAGGGTCGCCCATGCACCCTCCGGGAGAGAGGAAATGATAGCATTGATCGTAATTACCAAACATAAAAGACTTAAACTGCTGTCCTAAAGAACTCCATCCTTTGGGGGATGCAGGCTAGAGTAGGTGTCTTCAATACGCACCATAAAGGGTCGCGATCCTAAGAAACTTTGAATAAAAAACAGTAATAGACCTCATATCACAAACATGTAGCTGCCTTAAGACGCCATATCTCCATGTTGTATCGTATGATTTCTCAATGTAGAAAAAAATATGGCCAAGACTCGATGTTTTAACAAGAAGGATTTCCTGTCCGATCTTTCGAAACATACTAAGAGGTCAAGGGTACTATGACGCTTGCAAATACCACACTGAAAATGAGATAGTAACTAGTAAGTGATTGGTTTCAAGGGACCAATTCAGGCGCACCAACACCATCTACTCTATCAACTTGCTTAGAAAGCTGGTAAGACCAATATGGCGGTAGTGAGCTGCTTCCAACCTGTCCCTGCCCGGTTTGGCAAAGGGGAGGACAATTCCAACGCGCCATAATGATGGGTAATAACCCTCTACCCATATAAGATTACATAAGTCAAATATTATTGTAAATGAAGGAGCCCAATATCATAATACATCGCGTTAAGGCGAGGAGAAGTAGGCCCAGGAAGGAACAATGCAGCACGCAACTCGTAGTTGGAGAACAAGGCATTACACGGAAGGTTGGAGTTCGTCGTAAAATTGAGAGGGTGAGAGTCTTCGTTTGATTTATCGGCTTGAAAAGCCTTATTGTAACGGCTGATACTGCTGGCAGCACGGAAATCGTCAACCAAGGCGTTTCGGACCACCAGGATCCCTGCAAATTGAGTGCGGGAGTATTATGGCCGGGTAAAGCCCCCGGATCTTTTTAATCCGCTTCCAAATCTTCGCAGTAAGGGTGATAAAAGAAATTGATGAAACGTAGCGGCGCCATGAAGTTCAGAGAGCCTGGCGAAGCGCCCGAGCTTGGTTTCGGTCAACCTTGTTACACAAGGTTAGGTTCCACCGGAATCGGGCATGAGACAACTTGTAGTTTTTGACTGCTATCGCACACTTTGAGGTATACCAGGGCACGTTTGAGCGAGGCCGTACGGCTCGCCTTCGGGAAATGGTCTGTGTGGCAGCACTAGAGATAAATGATGTGAAGTACACCTCTACCGCGTCCACATCATTGAAGCTCCCTAAGGAGCAATTGTGAAAGCCGCTTCTCGGAGGCCTCCACAATCGACGTGTCCTAAGTCCGACTTGAGAGGCATGGTCGTATGAGGGCTAGACTGAACTGACGACAAGATAATCGGGAAGTCGTTACTCCCATGGAGGTCATCAAGGACTGATCATTGAAAATCAGTGAGATAATTTGGGGAACAGAGGAAGAGATCGAAACAACTAAAAGAATCCGTCTGGCATGATAAGAGGTAAAATCGCCACTGTTTAAAACGCAGAGAAAGTTAATAAAAGAGAGTAAAACACTGCCTTTGACATTACGAGTTATGTCGCCTTAATATGGTGACGGGGATTAAAATCTCCGAATAATAAAAACGTGGAGGGCAACTGATCTACATACAATCTCCAAAAAGGTCTTGGCAATGGTAAAGAAGGAGGAAGGTAAATTGAGCAAACAGTAAAAAGCCGTGTAAGAAAATTCCTCACGGCTACAGCTTGGAAGGTAGTGTGAAGGGGAAGGAGAAATATATGGTGGAATGACGAAACCATAACTGATACCCCACCATAAGAGAAGTTCCTGACAGGAGTAATAGAGTTGAAAATGCGGAAACTATGTATGACCGGAAAAGGGTGGGTACCCAATTTGTTTTCCTGAAGAAAAACAACAGTGGGGGTGGAGAGTCGTCAAAAGTACTTTGAGTTCTCCCCACTTGGGAAGAATGCTTTGACACTTCCATTGTGAAATTGAAGATATTGTGTGGAACGGTTAGATACCACAGTAGATAAATTTTTCTCCTTGGTGGCTGAGGTTAAGTTTGGGGCGCTTTCGATGTCTCAAGGGTTGATCCAACAACCGCAGCTGGTGATGTTGGGATATCATCGGCTTCCATCGGATCATGAGTAGGAGGGTGAGTGGGTGGAGTAGGTGATCATGGCAAAGTACGAGAACCGGGTGGATTTCTGCTACCGTTTGGACCGGTAAGGAGCCTTCGTCCTGTGAAGGGCGGGACGGGCTTAATGGCAAAGAATATTCAGCAACAGAAGAAGAGTCAATTGAAGACTCTCGAGGCTCAGTCGACTCACCTCCAGAGGCTGCCCCATTATTGATGGCTGATGACCCAGATGATAAGTCCTACCTCTTGACACGGGGCTGTGGGTCCCGAGGTTAGATAGAAGAACCTTTACTGGTCAATATATAATATTCTTTCAGATTATGTCAGATGTCTTCAAGTGTCTCATCCTCAGCCGCCGTGGAGAGGTATATCGATATGAGAGCGATGCTTCGACGGTATATCGGGAATACTTCTGAAACTAAGGGTAAATAGGCGATGAGATGCTTCAGGTGTGTTGTCGGAAGTCAAACGTGATGGTCGGTTTCGTCCAGCGTTACGAAAAACATGTGAGAAGAGACGGCCAAGAGGCTAAGTTTGTGCTCGAGCACGTTGGAGAGCCTCTCTCACGTCCAAACGCAGAAAGTCGTGCAAAGCGAAGACCTCTTTTGCATATAAGAATATTGCTCAAATTTTCGACGCACCACTGTGGGCACCACCACAGTTGGAACAGTATGGCGTTTTAGCGCATTCAGGACCATGGTAATCAGAACTAAAATTCAAACAAGAACGGGAGTGTCGACAGGCATGACCAACATATTCAAAATGATTACAATTGAAGCAACGTCTAGGTAGTGGGCTTACCGGGACAAAAAAAAGTACCCGGCTTTAATAAACTAGGGCAGTTCCTGAGGTTCAAACGTTAAAACCAATGTGGCAGTAGGGACTCTAGTTGAGCCTACAGTTTCAATCACTTTGTGTACATATGTTACGCATTTGGTATAGCAATACTCTCTGGTATTCCTATAAAATATTAGCATACTTTCCTTTTTAAATCCAATGTTAAAATATGCAATTATTTTCCCAATTAACTTCAACCATTTCTATTAAATCTTATGTATAACTTATCAATAATCTCAAATAATCCTATATATATTTGTTAATATATTTTTGCATAAATAATTTCATAAAAAAATCGTAGCTAAGATACATTATTTTTAGCAACACTTACTTTAGTCAAACACAAAAATTAACACGCTTTCAGCTCTTCCACATTGAACACACATATTCCTCACTCATGTCTCGTCATTCTCATCTAAAGATCGGTAACTATTCCTTCTCCATTTAATCATTCAACTGCAAACAAATCATACTTAATTTAATTCCTCATCCTGTCATTCCAGACCCCCATACACACTAGTTGCTACCTTGTTACGATTACCTTGTTACCTACTTACCATTACATATTTACTTTGATACCTATTTATCATTACCTACCTACCTACCTTAGTTAGATAGGTATTAAACTCAATATTAAATTCATCTTCATTTTGTATAATTAAATTCAAATTCAATCAATATAATTTCAAATATGTTCCATTTTTGTTAATCTATAATAATATATATTTTGTTCTATCGTCGTTGTATTCCATCCATTCCATAACGATTTCGTGTTCAACCATTAAGCCTAACTTCGCCATAAGCTTAGCCGCTCGAGCCTTTTTACGATTCAATAGCTCTTCTCAAATGTGAAGTATCTATCTAGGTTCATACCACGATGGCCCCATATATATATATATATATATATATATATATATATATATATATATATATATATATATATATATATATATATATATATATATATATATATATATATATATATATATATATATATATATATATATATATATATGAGTAGTAAGCTTACTCTGGAGACGGGTGCGACCGTAGACCCTTAATACCCTTTGCACCCTATATATATATATATATATATATATATATATATATATATATATATATATATATAATCAAGCGCTAGCCCAGGAACAGGATGAAGACACGGAAACACTGTGTCACTCTTCTCAACTCATTGTTCGCGGTCGAATTACCAGATAGTTCTTCCAGGCGCATCCTGGTCGACTATGCATTGCCTGACTGTCCTCGTCCTACCATTCATCTTCCCAATTCTTCTCCCATTGAAACCTTTTATGGTCAAGATAGTCTCAATAATCTCCATACCACTCTTCCAATCACCCCTGCTACACAAACTTCACCTTCCGTTTTGTTGCCTACGCACCTTGAGTTGTAGGAACCTTCGTGGGCAGCAGTGGTCAATCATGAGTAAATCTCTCCGCACTGGTCACTCAGTAAGCGGTAAACTGGACCTAAGACTCCCACGTCCCGCTTGATGCCATTTCGGAAGGAAGCAAAAAGCGGATCTCCTTCTCTTTGTCAACCTTCCCTATCCTACCAAGCTCACCTTTTTGAGTGGCAACGTTACCACTAACTGGGCAACCAAACCCCCTATTGGTACGAAGGATTACAACTCAAGAGGCAAGCCCTAACTTACAGGGGCAGCAACATTACCATAACAGAAGGCACAAAGCACCCCCCCCCCCCCCACATGTATACCTCAAAAACTAGAGGTGGTGAATAAAAACTGGTTTCGTATCTGAAATCAGCACTCTAAAATTAGGCAGGAATAACTATTTTGTGCTTGCCTCACTTTCTCCTTAAACCAGTGTTATTATACCTCAATACCCTACCGACGTATTCCTAGCTTATTCATGAATACGGATACTATGGATAAAAGGCCTAAAACTACCATTTGACATGTCAAAAACAACAAAACGCACGCTAAGATTCAGCTCTGCCTCGACCGCTACAAATGTAAATATTTAATCCTAACTAACTAACTAACTAACTAACTATATATATATATATATATATATATATATATATATATATATATATATATATATATATATATATATATATATATATATAATTTCAAGAAGGGCTGGTAACACTGACATAAATCGTGATATTGCTACTCCCGTTCTCCCAAGCCTCTTAAAATTAACCTATGAGGTGATTCGTTTTACTTGGCTGCTTCGGTGAACAGTACCTCTTAACTCCGTTATAATCTATTTATCATATCATTTAACTATTCACCAATTTAACTATTGATCCAATTTAAGTAGAAACTATTTAATATTTATCGAATTTACCAATAGATATTTATCAAACCATTTAACATTTTAACAATTACTATTTATAAATATCAATCTATTTATCAAACTATTTACAAATTACTATTTATCCAATTTAACTATATATCCAATTTAACCATATAATCTGTTTATACATTTAACTATTTATCATCCCATAAAACAATTTAACTAAATTTATTTATCCAATTTAATCCATATATCCAATTTCACTATTTATCATACCATTTAACTATTTATCAATCCATTTAACTATTTATCCAGTTCAACCATATAATCTGTTTACACATTTATCTATTTAGCAAAGCATTCAACTATTTACCCATTTAACTGTAATCATCCAATTACTTATAAAACATTTACCAATTTATAATCTATTTAATATTTATCAATTGTAATTCCATTCTCGTTAAGTCATGCAAATTTAATTCACACGCGTAATTCAATTTAATCTTAACTGTCACTGTATAATTTCACTTTTCAATAATAACTGTTTATTCAACAATAATATACATTTTTCTTATCTCTTTGTTTTTAATACACGTTTTCCTCAACATTCCTCAGATTTAAGGTTAAGGAAATTTCGTCTGGAGAAATTTAGATTTCGTGTTAGCATTTAACTTCATTGCCTTTTAGGTTTATTGTGATCAGAGCTATCTAGGATATTGACGCAATATTCATCTAAAACCTATAAATGGTGCCCTGAGGACCATAGAACAATCGTCATAGCCCAGAAATTACCTCTAAGTATTTTTCCACTTTTAGAAGTATTCTGCTTGATGGGGGTAATTTCTGGTTCTTGGGGAAGGTTCAAGAGGGCGTTCCTGGAGAAATTAGAGAGGTCGCAAATTAAGGACCTGAAGATCCTTCTAGATACGCAGGAGATGGGAGACAGGTGCCCCAAGCATTTTCTGAACCATATCAAGGCCCTGGCACATGCCAAGGGAGCGCAGCTCGACCAACTCGAGCCACTCATAACTGAGATATTCTTGCGTGGGATGCCGGATCAAATTAAGCCCCTCATACTAATGTCCTCCCCAATGAACGTGGGGAATATGGCAGAGGCGGATGGCGCCTCAGCTGGGGAAATGCGGGCACCAGGTCGTTTAGCTATGAAAATAGGGGGCGTAGCTCATCATAAAACTCAAATGTTAAACACCACTCACATGTATCCATTTCTCAGGTTAGGTCACCGGCCGAGGCTCCTTACAACCGGCCAGGACTCCCCCAGGATGAATCCTCCCAGGCTTCGGGTCTTTTATCCGTTCTGGAGAGGATTGAAATGGATATTTGTACCCTAAAGGTGAGAACGGGTCTTCACCGACAGGAAAATCGTGAGCAAGACGGAGGAGTCAGACGTCGTTCCTCCTTCCGAAAAAGGCAACACCAACGAGGAAACTCCAGCACAAGAGGTGAGGCACAGCAGTTTCATTTCAAACCTAGGCCTAATTTTCCCTATCCTGACAACTCTCAAGGTAGCTGCTGGTACAATTCTAATTATAGAGGGGAGCAACGCTGTCCGCTGTGTTAAGCCTATAAGTTTTTACCGGGCATGAATTCATGCTCACAACTTTAACCCCCATTCTGGTCGTGCTGCTCATACTGCTATCTTTCAGGCCCCTGACTTTTGCTGGTACCACCTCAAATTTGGTGCAAGAGCGGAAAATTGCTCAAATCCATGCTCGTACCATCAAAATGCTTAATTTCAAACTACCCTTCCTCACCACCTCCAATCTTAGAAAACTCTACGGGTTCCCTTACCCAACTTTCACCTTCAGCACAAGGTACTTTAAACTGAATTCGCAAGTGATACGGGGGTCTGTCACCTCTGAAAGCTCATTTAATCATGTCGATCCTCCATTTAGGATTCATGGCCCACTCTCCGGTTTCTCCTTCCTGGTTGACACTGGCGCTTAATGCAGTGTCATTCCAGCGTCTTCAGTCGAGAATGCTTGCACTTCTTCTAATCTTGTCTTTATAGCCGCCAATTCATCGGACATAAGGACTTAGGGGAGGCGCATCATCGAGCTCTCTCTCCGGTTACGTCGTATTTTCCCATGGACATTCACCATAACCGACGTCGACATTCCAATTTTGGGCCTCGACTTCCTTTCTGCGCACGACATTCTCGTTGGCGCAAGCTTATCGACAGAACCACGACACTAACATTTGCTGGCTCTTTCTCTCCTTTCTGTTCGTCTCCCTGCAACTGCTCCTCACTTCCAGCAACTTTTGCATGAGTTCCCAAGCCTCTGTCTGCCTCCTTCTAAGGACATACCTAGTAAGCACAATGTGGTGCACATAATAGAAACGATAGGAGGACAGTTTTCTCACGTCCCCGTCGACTGGCCCTAATGAAACAGGAATTTAAATACATGATGGAGGCCGGGATCACTTCCCATGGGCTTCACCGCTTCATGTAGTACCCAAGTCTACTCAGGAAGAATTCAGAGCTGTAGGTGACTACAGGCGACTCAATGCCTGTACAGTTCCGGATAGGTAACCTCTGCCTTTCTTATCGGATTTTAACTCCGCTCTTTTCGGTTGTTCCATTTTTTCTCGGCTTGATTTGGTTCGCACTTTCAACCAAATCCCGATTCACCCTGGTGATATCCCTAGGACAGCTATCACCACTTCATTCGGTTCCTTCGTCATGAACTGATGCCTTACAGGCTTCGTAACAGTGGTCAGACCTTACAACGCTTCATGGATCAGGTTTTGAGAGGTCTTCCCTTTGTATTTTGTTATATATACGACATAAGTGTATCTTTGGTGTCACAAAGCTCTCCTTTCTCGGACAACACATTTTCCTTCAGGGAATTCGTCCTCTCGAGGACAAAGTCGAAGTTATCCGGGCTTTTTCCCGACCTTCCTCGCTAAAGCAACTGCGTATATTCTGTGGGATGGTAAACTTTTACCACAGATTCATTTCCAACATCTCCCACATTATGCAACCTCTCTACGAATTGCTTTCCAAGTCCAAGAAGAACCTTCCTCTTTCATGGTGCTCCCGAAGCTTGCGAGGATTTCTCTCGCACTAAAGAGGCTATGGTTTCCGCTGTCGCCCTGGCCCATCCTTACCCAGGAATTCCCATAAACGTTGCTTCGGAAGCATCCTCTACTCATGTCGGTGCGACGCTACAGCAGAAGGTTGGTAACTCTTGGCAACCTCTTGCCTTGTTCTCTAAGGCTCTTCTTCCTACCCAACAGAGGTACAGTACGTTTTCTCGCGAATTACTAAGCATATACCTCGCCCTCCGTCACTTCTAACAATACTTGGAAGGACGTGATTTTACTATTTTTACCGACCACAAGCCATTGGTTGGTGCACTTGCCTCTAGTAGCACCTCCTCGGTGCCCTCTGCAGTTGATACTCGTCACCTTCACTTCATCCTGCAGATGACAAACGATATTCGCTACGTTCGTGGTTCTTCCAACGTCGTACCAGATGCTTTCTTGTATTTCATCGATTCTGGTCACGCAACTCTCCCATCGATCACACGACTATAGCGCTTGCCCAGCAACAAGATGAAGGCACGCAAACACTGCGTCACTCTTCTCAGCTTATCGTTCGCGAAATCGATTTGCCGCACAGTCCCTCCAGAGGTATCCTAGTTGACAATTCATTGCCTGACTGACCTCGTCCACTCATTCCTCTCGCTTACCGTCGGCACATTTTTGACCAGACTCACGGTCTCTCTTATCCTGGCATTCGCATTCGAGCAACTCACAAGCTCATCACACGTTATGTGTGGCCAGGTATGAACGCCGATGTGGCCAAATGGACCCGCGTATATCTGCATTGTCAACGTGCAAAGGTTCAACGCCACATAAAGTCCCCTCTGGCTGCTTTTCCACTTCCATCGGCACGTTTTGACGCCGTTCACATCGATCTGGTTGGTCATCTGCCCTTTTCGCGTGGTTGCACTTACCTTCTCACCATGATCGATCGTTTTACCTCCTAGCCAGAGGAAGTTCCTATTCCCGACATCAGAGCTTCCACTGTAACTCGAGCCTTCATCTCAGCATGGGTTGCTCGTACGCTTTCTGGAGAAAGAATTCAGGGCGTTGTTGGTCGGAAAATGCGCTGTCGCATTCCAGGATTTATTTGTGTAGGTTTGGCTTGCCATGCGATTCTTTTCCAACCCCTGCGTCGTCATTCAGCCTAGCACTCTGTGTGGGCGTAGAAGGCGAAGCTACTTTATTGCTGTTCTCCTTTCAGGAGGGAGTTTGTAGTTTTAGAAACTCCAGAAGATGGCCTTATGACCAACCTCAGGTGTGTTGCCTCCTGAGTCTAACCACTCGGTGGAGCCGCGCGGCCGTATCGCCTTACAGGGAAACAAACGGTCGCGCTGGAGGGAAGATGGGAGTCCTGGTTTTAGCCGGGGCTGGGTGTGAACCTTTTATGCCTCTAACTCTACCAGGAAAGGGCCTAGGGTGTGTAGAACCCGCATAAGGGCTCCGAATAGAGGCGGAAAGGACCATGCTTGTAGACTGGATGGGCCATGAGCAGAGGGCGTCTTTCTTAACATTGAGGCATAAGACGTCCCAGGCAAAGCCGGGCGCACAAGGACCAATTCCTTAGCCTCTCGAAATGAAACGATCCTGGGCCTGAATGGCCTGGATTTCCTTATCAAGGAGATCCGCACCACATTGTTGCGAAGCGGGGTACGGCTCTCCACAATTTGGAATTATCGTGTGCAGCCTTGGAACAATTTTCAGACTTCGGGGAACCCCAACTTTGCACGTCTACAGGAACGATTCGTATGGCCGAAGCTGTAGTTTTTTTTGTTTCTTTTACGAGAGGAGGGTACGGAATGCACCCGCTTCGCTCCTCCGATGGAAGGAGCCTCTAGATTGGACTCAGCAAGATCCTTCTCCGAGATGGAGGTCCTTGCTGTCACAGGGGCACCAGCCATTGAAGGAGGTCCCCCTCTCCCTGTAAGCCCTCGGGGACCCCACGTCTCTGAATATGAGCTTGACCATGGGCCGATTCGGGTTCTGTGCTTGGCCCCATGGAACATCTTACAGTCTGAGGCTTGGTCACCTCAGGAACCTTGTCCATCTCAAGGGGCTCTCTCCTCCACCAATACATAACTGATCTCATACGAGGTAACTTTGCTGGTTTCGTCTTGGGCCAGCGAACCGACATCCGTCAGATAAAAGGTGGGTAGGAACGCCGGCCCCTGCAATCCCTTGCTCTCCTAAGATGGTTGGCCCTATCGAGCCGTGGGAGTGGTCAATATTGGACCGCCTGCGTACTTTTTTGGCAATCGCATGAGAAAGAAAAGGAGGGAGGGGCCCTTGGGGTTAGAGGGAGTCCCCTACACCCGTAGGCCTAAGAGAGGAGTAAGCCTCCTCTCCTGTATAAGAAATAAGGAGGGTCCTCTGAGAGAGCACAGGATGGGGGTGAGATTAAAAATTAAAAAAAAAAATCATTCATGCGCATAGTGAACCTGGTATTTTCACGTGACGCAAACGCTAATCACTCCACACAGTAGCCCGCTCTGCGAGGGGTGAGCACGGGGCAGGCAGCCCTTCGGCATGGCGGCTCCACCTTGGGCTACGCTTAAAATTGATAGACTGTGAAAGGAGAGAGAAAGGGTATGTGAGGAAGGTGAGGGTGGGGGTAAAGCAGGTTGTTAAAAACCCACTACCACAAACCGGAGTTCAGGGGTGAGAGGGCGTTTTTCCATCCCGCCTCAGCCCCGATCCGGAATGGTTGGCTGAAAGGAAGCTGGTCGGCGTCTGTCTTGTGAAATTATAGGCAGATCAGAGAAAGATGAAGGAGAGGTTGTATGGAAAATGAGGAAGCAGGGCGTCAAAAGGAGAAAAGGCTAAGCTAGGGCCGGATGGGGCGCAGAGTCCCGTCAGCCTGGCGGCTAGGAAAGCGAATCGGCGTTGTCCCTTACGGTGAGTCAGCGAAGGAGTGTACGCAACAAACCTTATTGTCCCTGTCAATAAAAACATTTTTCTGTACCCTACACAAACTTAGAAAGCTATATGATCTCGGCCGGATTGTTGGTGTACGCAGCACTCTTATTGTCATGGGAATCAATACCATTTTTCTGTACCCAGATAGAAACTTTAAAAGCAAAATAATCTCTGCTGACTAGAAGACAGTCGACGGGGAAATAATTATCCTTTGAATCTTTTGAAATAATGTTTGATTTCTCTGCAATGTTAAAGGCTTGTAAGTTACAATGCGAAGATCTCAGAGGGCTTGGATGTCAATCTGAGGACGGTGGAGAGGATCAGGAAAAGGTTGGATGTCAGACTGTGATTACGAGGGTACGGCAGCTCAGAAATCCGAATTTGTGACAGAGATCCAGACCATCATTCACAATGATTCCAGAAAGTCCAAGGACAATGGAATGTCAGTCTATCATCAGGGAGTTAATGCATGGGGACATCCACTCCTACTCCTACAATATGAGAAAGGGCCAGTGTCATGGTGTTTGGTGTGGTCAGTAGCGATGGCCATGTTATGCTCCCGTTTATCTTCTCCGAGGCTACATCAAGTACCTAGAGGAGTTGGTGTCGCCCTAGATTCCGGTGGCTGATGAATGTCTGTACGTGTGTCAGCAGGACTCGGCACCATACCACACAAGCAGGACGACTCAGTCTTTGCCGTCAGACAAATTTTTTTATCACATCTCTCCAAAAGTCTGGCCTCCTAAGTCCCAAGACTATATGTGGGGCATTGTTGAGAGATACCAAGTCCCTGCAGGCCACAAAATGTCCCCAAGGTCACTAAGTATAAAAAGTGAATAATATGTTTACTAGTTCATTTGATATTTTAAATATAAAATAACTTAAAAAATGGAGTTAATTTTTTTGTGTGAAAATGGCGCTGCTCAGAAGTGTTTCATTTCATGTTTGAGAGGCTCCCTTGCGCATGAAGGCTGCCACCTTTATGCTCTTAGCTCCATTTGCACTACCCGTAATCCAAGGACTCGAACCGAGATGGGATTGGGGGTTTGGGCAGTGACCTGCTGGCAGACCCGCCGTTGAAGGCTAAGAGTCAGGGTTCACCGTATCTATACATGTCACAGGGGCCAAGATGGGCAGCCCACTGGCGACCGCCATAACAAGAGGAAAGGGGGGTACCTGCTGCTCCATAGCGAAAAGGGGCGTGAGTAGTTGTTGCTTGTGTGACGTCATAATGGAAGAGGCCGTCTCAGACTGATGGCGCCCTTGCCCAAAGAACACGGGCGGTGTGGGAGGATGACAAGTGCCGCCGCCCTACTGCTCGCCCTCGGTATCTTGGGGAGCAGTGATGTGGACGATGTAGTCCCTCGAGTGGGCGTGGGAGAGGGCATGGCGGGCGAGGGAGTCCGGGCGGTTTGTTTTGTAGACGCAGACGGAGCACCGAAAGAAGCGAGTAGCGGCGTGATGTGCGCGGTGGGCGCGAAGGCAGGCGCCCGAGTCGGTCACGTAGTCGCAGTCGGGGCAGCGGAGACGGGCGTCGGCGTGGGCATGCTGGTGGACGTGGGTGCGCAACGCCCGACGGCTATTCGTCCCGAAGGTGCAGCGGGGGCCGAGGGCGGGGCAGGCGAAGGCGAATGAGCGAGGGCGCAAGGAGCGCCCGCGATCCGCGTCATCGTGGGCGCAGCGTCCCCCGCCTCTCCGCCCTGACTCGAACCTGCATTCTTTACAGAGCCGGGGCCGACCTCTGCCCCTCTTCTTCCCGCTAACGCCGTTCTGCGGAGGCTGGGGCAGCCTTGAGTCGCTTGAGACCTGGAAGGGAAAAACAGAGATGGAACAAGACACTCCATTTAAGTACCCCACTATTTGGGTGAGGTGGGGTGCAAGGACTAGATCCCCTAAATTTGGAAATGGTTAAGGAAGGGAACAATAAGGAATGGTAACCCCACCTCAAAGATGCTACCCAACTGGGGCAAATCAGATGGAAAGGGGTCAATTGGGAAGGTTCCCAAAAAACCAATTGGATATGGCCCAAAGAGAGGTTCAATTTCACACCTGGAATGCTCTTCGACCTTCTGGGGGTAGAGGATACCTTCTTTTACCATCTATACCTAGAAATCCGGCGCTTTGCTACCTCTGTTCCTATGTGCTTTGTTATTGTTATCCATAAAAAAGTTTTCACCATTCTTCCTCTTCCTATTTATTCTCCCTTTCCTTCATCAACTACTATTCACACTTGACAAATGTGCAACAAAGACATCCAATAATCATAATGAATGGACAACTACTTTTAAATAACTCCCTCCCCCCCACTCCAAGGGAATCAAACGAAACATATCACAAACAAACTCAATGGCTTACCAAACCTCATCAAAAGCCAATGTTAATGAGTGCAAAATATTGAAAATTACCAAAGGAGATGCACAAACTACTCCAATCCCACATTTATGTGTAGAAAGCCAAATATTATCCATTGGTGCCTCCCTAGACATGGTAGGAACTGAGCACTTGAATAGAGCACAAAATCAATCCCATCTTAATCACAATTTAACAACAAAACTACTGCCAATATGTTTACAGTGAGCGGCATCTGATGGGATATCCACCAGTATAATCTGTTTTGTCATGGTCGAGTTTCAGAAAGTTGTCTAAGAGACATTCGATAATGATTTTGTACATGCTAAAATATGACATTAAAATATGTGACATCTTAAAATATAGGGAACAAATGTCTCCAAATTTTTGTTTCATGAAGGAAACAACAGAGATGTGGAGATAATGAAAACCAGCGAAGTCAAAATCATAAAGAGCTCACCTTGAGTCCAAAATACGGATCGAATGGCTGCACATTGATAATGCTGTCATCACCCCACTCTCTTTTGACCTGTTGAAAATACTAGGTAAGTAGGGAATGCCATCCGTCTCTTGGCCAGGACAGACCTCTCTGACTGGATAATGAAACCTAAATAAAGATTAGAATGGCAACTGCTGGTGAGCATGAAGGTACCAGGAGCCAGTCCTATTTAAGGGGGGACAAGTTGGGAAGAGGTGTCATAATTGTATGTGTGAGATGACCTATGTAATACCTATCTGCCTCAATAGGGGCAAGCACAGCATATCCACAAAATGGTGTCCCAAACACAACATGCACTGATATTTGTGGCCATTCTTGTTTGGGATTTAACCCGGCACCTAGATGTTAGAGAGCTTCAATGTTACTGACATGTACCAATTTGCATTTAATTTGTTACCCTTTCTTAAGGTCTCTTCATTAAGCTATCAGCCTTGAGAAATTTGCCTATGGGCACAGGACAACAGTGAGATGATTTTTTTTGTGCCCATCTGGCGACTGCCACCAAGGGCATAAGTCAATGCAATTACTCAGCGCAGAGTTTGGCATCTTGACACCTGGGCAAGTTCCTGAAAATGAAATATCCTTGTCTGCAAATGCTTGAATGGGTGTTTGCAAAATGCAATTCTTAACATCTTCACACTCATGAATGGCTATAGATGTCATGGCACATTTGCCTAAATATTTCATGTCTTATAACATTTGGGTAAATTGGGGCAAGTTTTAAAAAATACTTTTTTAGAGCATTTATCTAGTGATTGCCTCTAAGGGCATAGTCACTGAAATTAAAAAAAGGCAGCCTAATATCAGGTGTCCCAGAAAGTTCTGAGCATTTCTGAAGGATAGAAATAAAAGAAATTTATTTGTATTACAATCATTTTTATTCAGCAGAGTAGATTCCATTTTTGTTAATGACTGTAGTCCAGCTATTTGGCAGCTTCATAATTCAATCTGCGTAGAACTAGGCTGTCTTGGAGGAAAAGAAATTATCTAGCTGGTTTTTGACATATCAATAAACCATTATCCGCTCAAGGAATCTTGCAGGGACCTGAACAAATGAAAGTCAGATGATGCAATGTCGGGACAGTAAGGTTGATGCTGTTGTGGCGGCAGGGCGCGCTCCTGCACTGGTATCCCTGCCACTCCAATAGAGCTGACTGGGTGTTCGAGGAAAGGACAATGAGGAGATAGTTCAATCTTAATTTTATTAAAACCCATAAATAATTGAAGTTAAACCTAAACCTTAAAAAGAAAAGTATTGAACCTTATAACCTAAACTCAAAATAATTAAATATGTATATACACAATAATGGCCGTACAAGTCTATTGGCCAACCCGAGGATCTAAAAAGTTCATCAAGGATGTATCTAGGGCCTTACAAATAGATCTCGGCCACACCCCCAAAAATACATAAACCATAAATTTACATATACTGGATCCAGGCTGGGTGCACCCTCAACTAAAGGTCTAGAGCTCGCGAGTCAGTGGGAAAGGAAGAGGGAATGGGAGGCAAGCCTGCTTCTGCAGGATTCTGAGAGGTCTGGGACTCTGCAAAGCCTTCGACTTCAGGGACCTGGGAGACTAGTTAGTCCCAACTGCTGTGTTGTAGTCTGTGGGGCGCTAGCTCCAATTACTGCCTGGAGACTGGGAGGCGCTCTCCAAGGTTCACACTTTAAGAAGGTCCGCCTCTAAGGTAGACACCTGTGCGAGGGTCAGGAGTGGCTTCAACTGTCTCCCAAAAGCAAGATGTCAATCGATTTATCGGTAACACATAGCTATATTCCGTCCAGGCGGCAGCTCCTTCCCTTATATTCTTTAGGGAATTCAATTACAAAGTATCAATTAATTTAAAGAATTATCAGTCGTTGCAATAGGGCGCAGGCGAGCGCTCCATCAGATAGCGATGCGTCACACGAGTGTGTCCGATTCGGAGACGACAGAAAGCAACCTGAAGCCGCCGCGGCATTGGGGGATAGGTCCATGGAAACAGTCGCGGCGCAATGGCACGCAACTTTAAGTTCCCTTCGACCGTCTCCCATCTTCTTTGCCAAGCAGTCCGAAGAGCTGCCCGTATTCCTGCCATGTAGTCGGTGTGAGGAAGAGCGAAACGCTGGTCCGGTCGCAGAGTCCTCGCGGACTCTTTGGCGCCCTCATCGGCGCGCTCATTCCCCGCAATTCCTACATGTCCAGGAACCCAGCAGAAGATAATCTCGACATCTGCCCGGCTCGCCAAAACCGTGGCGTCACGGATATCGCGAACCAGGGGATGCGGAGATTCCAATACCCCGAGAGCACTCAGGGCGCTTTGTGAGTCGCTATAGATCACAATCCGGTCTCCGAACCGGGCACGTCGCTTAATCTCCCGTACCGAGTGGTGTATTGCCACCAGCTCGGCCGTGAAGACAGACGCAGCGCCTGGTAGAGCCCCGCTGACTTCAAACAGAGGGGATACGGCGTGGAAGCCGACCCCCTCTTGGGACTTGGAGCCATCCGTATACACTGGCACGGTACCAGCGTGACACGATGTGTGCTCCAAAAAGGTCGAACGCAATACTCCCGGCGCAGTACAAGCTTTGGGAGCAGAGGCGTGGCGACAAATAGCCAAATGTGGTACCCTCCAGGGTGGCGTCCTGGGCAGAACCAGGGGCGCCACCGGCCCGAGAGCTATATCTACCTCTCGAAGGAGTTTCCTGGCCCTAAACCCAAAGGGCTTAGGGTATGACTGGCGTCTCTCGGCGGCATAGGCACCATCGAGATCAGCTGCGGATGCAGTGAGAGCTGTTGGCGACTGAGGGAGGCGCCGGGCTCGCGCGTACAGGCGAGGGAGGCGCCGGGCTCGCGCGTACAGGCGAGTGATGCACTGCACGCGGCGCAGAGCGAGTGGCATCTCCCCAGCATCGACCAACAGGCTCTCAATGGGGAAAGTGCGGAAGGCACCGGTCGCAAGGCGAAGGCCGGTGTGGTGGATTGAATCCACCTTCCACAATAAACGCTCGGATGCGGATGCATAAAACTCGCATCCGTAGTCGAGCTTCGAGCGAACAAAGGATCGATAAAAAAGTAAGGCGGTAGCCCTATCAGCGCCCCAAGCGCTGAACGTCACGGAACGGAGAATGTCCATGGCGCGGGTAAAAGAGACCCTAAGGCTGCGAATATGAGCCTCCCAGGTGAGGCGTCGGTCGAATACAAGACCAAGGAAACGGTGCGACTCAACCACATCCAGGCGCACCCCATTAAGAAACAAATCTGGGTCTGGGTGAAGCCGTGGATGGCGGCAGAAGTGCACCACCTTAGTCTTGGCCAAAGAAAACCGAAACCTGTGCGCTTCGGCATAGCGAGAGACGCGGTTCAATGCCTGTTGGAGTCGACGCTCCAGAGTTGGCATCTGGGCCGCGCCCAAAGAGATCGAAAGGTCGTTACGCAAGAGGTTAGAGAGATTGGGCGGAAACCGATCGGAGTAGAGTGATCTCTCCCCGGCTTGCGAAAGGCGAGCACAGTAGCGATTCGCCAGGAGTCTGGGAGAAGACCTTCCACCCAGATCCTGTTGAACAAATCTAACAGAAAGGCCATGCCTCGCTCACCCAGGTGTCGAAGCATGGCGTACGGGACATCGTCCGGACCATGGGCAGTGTCCGCGCACGAAGCGAGAGCGGAACGCAACTCACTCACAGTAAACTTGTCGTTGAAGGGTTCTCCGCCTCTGGAGGTAAAGTCCAGCCGGCGGCCTTCCGCGACATCAAGACGTGCATTGAATGCTGGCGGAGCAGCATCACGGCTAGAGAATGCGGAGAAAGCGGTCGCTAAGGATTCCGCCACGGACGCGGGGTCCGAGATTGCGCTCCCATTCTCCTGGAGAACGGGAGGGGGGTCCTGCGAGAACTTGCCCCGAATCCTTTTGACTCGCTTCCACACCTCAGCTAAAGGGGTCTTCCCGTTAAGTGAAGACACGTATGCTCGCCAAGAAGAGCGGCAGGCGTGCTTCGAAATATACCGGAACCTAGCCCTAGCCCGACGAAATTCAGCGACAGTGAAATTGTTCGGGCGGCGCTTATAGCGCATGTAGGCATAACGCTTTTGTTTGAGGGCCGTCTCACACTCGGCCGACCACCATGGGAGTGGTCGGCGTGCAAAACAGCCAGACGTCCTAGGAATAGTAGTCAGGCCCAAGGCGATGAGGTTGCCGGAGAAGAACTCAACGGCCTCATCTACCGACCTAAACTCCTCGACTGAGATAGAGAATTCAGTCATTTCCTGAAATGCAGGCCACCGCGCCCGCGCCAAGCACCACCAAGGTGGTCTCTCAGGCGGCAGTTGCCCTGAAAATGATATTTGAATGGGAAAGTGATCACTACCATGGAGGTCATAGACCACCCCCCAATCAAAATCAGGCTGTGCATCCGAAGAGCACAAAGATAGGTCAAGGCAAGAAAATGAAGCGGTTCTCGGACAGTGATGCGTAAACTCATCCACGTTTAGGACGCCCATCTCAAGCTCTTCGATCAGATCGGCAAGGACTTGTCCCCTGGGATTTATGGAGTAATCTCCCCAGAGAGGATGCCTGCCGTTCAGATCTCCAAGCAAGAGATAGGGCCTCGGCAACCGTGCCACGACGCGGCGGAAGTCCCCCGCGTCGAAGTCAGCTGACGGTGGAATGTACGCAGAAATGATAGTATACCTCCTATCCAGGTGCAGCTGCACAGCCACTGCCTGAAAGGAGGTATCTAAAGAGAAAGGAAGAACGGAGACATCATGCCGGGTGTAAACCGCGCATCCCCCAGCCCGGCCATCCCGCGGTGGTGGGGTCGCAAGACCCTTATACCCCGGGAGGGCAGGCAGCGGGCACGCGCCTAGCATGGTCTCCTGCAAAAAAATAGCTAACGGGGAACGGGACGAGACGAGCCTCCGCAGCTCCTCCCAGTTGGCCCGGAGTCCACGGCAATTCCATTGAAGGAATATGCCCTCCAGGCCTAGCTCGGAGGAGACGCGGGGGCCCTCCTCGAATTGAAGACCCTCACGGGAATGGCCGTACGCTTCCTGGGGGCAGTACCCCGGGCGCTGTTGGCCGGACAAAGCGCTGAAGGCTCTGTCGCCTTCGAGGACTTATTGGGGGAGGTTAGGCTCGCCATGCGAGTCTTTCCCTCCCTCCGCCTCGAAACCTTAGGCGGGCGTTGCGGCTTCGGAGGCGGGGGGCCCTCTTTTCGAGGAACCACCGTCTCCGAGCCACTCGCTCCACCTCGGGGCGTGGGCGAAGGGGCCGAAGCTCCTTTGTTGCTGTCCTCCTTTCGGGGAACAGCTTTAGGAACCCCGGAAGATGGCCTAGCGACCATCTTCAGGGGTGTTGCCTCCTGTGAGTCTAACGACTCGGTGGAGGCGCGTGGCCGTTTCGCTTTACGGGAAACGGTCACGCTGGGGGAAGAGGGGGGAACCCTGGTTTTAGCCGGGGCAGGGTATGAACCCTTTTTGCCGCCAGCTTTACCAGGGGAGCGCCCAGGTTGGGTAGAGCCCGCAGAAGGGCTCCGAATGGGCGCGGAAACAACCGTGCTCGTTGGCCTGGATGGGCCAGGAGCAGAGGGTGCCTTTCTAACTATTGAGGCATATGACGTCCCAGGCAGAGCCGGGCGCGCCAGGACCAAGTCCTTTGCCTCGCGGAATGAGAGTCGATCCTGGGCCTGAACGGCCAGGATTTCTTTCTCAAGGAGATATGCACCACATTGCTTCGAAGAAGCAGGGTGCGGCTCTCCGCAATTGACACACTTGGCCACACACGATTTGGACTTATCGTGTGCGACCTTGGAGCAATTTACACATACTTCGGGTGACCCCGACTTTGCACGTCTACATGAGCGATTCGTATGGCCGAAGCGGTGACAGTAATAGCACCGCCGCGGCAGTGGCACGAATGCCTTCACGCGGTAACGGTACCAACCGGCACGCACCGACTCAGGGAGCTTGTCACAGTCGAACGTGACGAAGAGTGTAGGGGTGGGTCTCGAGGCCCCTCCCTGTTTTCTCATCACACGTTCCACCTTGACCGCCCCATGGTCGGCCAGCTCTAGGGTGATGTCCTCAATGGAGTAGTCAACGAGTTCCCTCGTATAAACTACTCCTTTCAAAAGTTCATGGTAGAGTGCGGCGTCACACTCACCGGGGTGCCATGAAGTGTCCGAAGAGCACTTATCTTGGCCGCCTCGGCGGGATTCGCCAGAAGGCTCCCGTCCGAGAAACGGGTTACCTTCGGCTCTCTACCAATTGCACTAGCTAATCCTCTCCTCTGATGGATCATGTTGCCCTTGGACAACATGGTGCCATCAGTGGAGCGAATAACGAGGAAGCGTTTGAAGCCAGCGGGCTCGAAAACGCCAGGTAACCTCTGAATCAGGGGCCCCGATGTCATCGAGGCTCCGCCCTGTGCACTTTTGGTCTTTGTCATCGTCAGGAGCTCCGTACCCGGGGAAGCAAAGGGCCCGGATGTGCCGATCTTGGCTTGGTCGCTTGCCAAAGTGGCAGCAGACCCATCCGTCCCCGTAGCCCCCGCGGATTGAGAGGAGCCCCGAGTCTTCTTCGTCTTTTTGGTCTTTTTCGTCCTTTTCTTTTTTGGAGAGGAGGGCGGGGAATGAACCCGCTTCTCACCCCCGCCGGTAGAAGCCCCCAGGCCAGATGGACCGGCCTCAGCCAGGTCCTTCTCCGAAATGGAGAAGGTCCTGGTGGTCGCAGGGGCATCATCCGGAGGAGATCCCTCCCCTCCTTGTACTGCCTGAGAATCCACAGCCGTTTGATGAGGACCTTGTATAGGGGCGGATTCGGGTTCGGTGCTTGGCGCCGAGCCCGGATTCCCCCCCATGGAAGGCCCTACCTTCTGAGGCTGGTTTTCCTCAAGGACCATGTCTATCACAGGAGGGGCCTCCAGTTGGCCATCGCAGGTCCCCTTGGCAGCGTCATAAGTCTTTAGTGGGGAGGCACAGGCCTTGACCCCGGCAAGGTTTAATATTTTTGCCAGCAGGTCTTTTGAGGGAAGCGACCGAAGGGGCCTGGCTTCCCTCTGCCCCCTAAGGGGGTTTGCCCTACCGAGCCGCTTGTACGAGGGGCGGTCGGCAATGGGCTGCCTGCTGGCTTTCTTGGCAGTCCCCTTAGAAAGCAAAGGAGGGACTGCCGCTGGAGATAAGGTGCCCGAAAGCACCTCCAGAGAAGGGGGTGAGGGGGAGTCCCCTACACCCGTAGGCGTAGGAGAGGAGTAAGCCTCCTCTCCGGTTAAAGAGGTATGGAGGGTCCCCTGCGCAAGCACAGGGGAGGGGACCTCCATCTTTTCTGTGGAGCTGCACGAGGGCGGCTCCGTTGTTTTAGGGGGAATTAAGGGGAGATGTTTTTTTTTTTCATCATTGGGCATGGTGACCCTCTTTGTTTTACGGGACGCAATCGCTCACCGCCTCTTGCAGTAGCCCGCACTGCAAGAGGTGCTTACAGGCCCGGCAGAGCCAGGCGCCGCCATTTGGGACCACCCCTCCCGCCTGGTGGCCTGGCAGTCCTTCGGCATGGCGGCTCCACCTTAGACACGGCGTAAAACAGATAGAATGTGAAGAGGAGAGGAAAAGGGATGTGAGGAAGGTATGGGTGGGGATGAAGCAGGTTGTTAAAAAAAACCCATCCCGAACCGGAGCTGAGGGGGTTAGGGAACAATGTCCCCTCGCCCCTCAGCCCCCATCCGGGGTGGTTGGCTTGAGAAGAAGGTCAGCATTCTACCCTGTGAAATTAGAGGCTGACCAGAGAAAGTTGTGGGAGAGGTTGTATGAAAAGCGACGAGGTAGGGGAGAAATCGGGCTATCTGAAGGAAGGAAGAGAGGCTAAGCTGGGGCCGGACGGAGCGCTGGATCGGCAGTCGGTCCACCATTCCACTTCCAGCAGTGGCATCAGTAAGGATCTTTCCGTCCCAATGGACGATGAGAGCCATCCCTTGGCACGCCGCTAATCGATCCTTGACGGAAGACATCGTAGTGCTCCGATGACGCATCCTTGAACGCTGAATGGTGGATCGGTTGATGGCGAGGTTACTCGCAGCTCCTCCCAGGGCTTCTGCTGCAGCTGCCAAGATGTAAACAGCCTTTTGATCGCTAGTTTTCATTCTGTCAAGAGCAGCTGCAACCTCAGGGGTAACTATGGACTTGGGACGCACTGAAGGTGCCGTCGGAGGATGAACTGCTTGACAGGAGCACAACAGCCTTGCTGGAGGTCTCCTGCCACTGTGCTTCATCTTTTTGACGTGCCTGATCGCGTTCAGGTCTCCAGCCGCTTCCTCTCTGCTTTGGTGTTTTATTTATCCTCCAGACCAATGTATCCCTTGCATGGGTTTCCTGGTCCAAGAGAAAGGCTTTGTCTTCGGGAATCTTGATCAGGGAGTTCCAATCTTTGTGTTTAATGTTAAAGAGGGAATCAATCTTTCCCTGGAAAGCAGCTTCTTTGGTCTTCTGGTTAGCTGTCTGATTCTTCTCATGCTTCTTCAAGAGCTCCCACTCTCCAACCATACCTTCCAGCTTCCGAACAATGTTCCTCTCCTCCATAGTTGGTATCTGAGCATTCTCCCAGATCCCTAGCACTTCACGGACTGTCTCTGTCGCTGCCCATCGCTTCGTAGTGGACCCTGATATCCCCATCTTCAGGTGATGGAAGTTCTACTGAAGTACCTGGAAAGATGAAAGGAAAGGGTTGCTACAAGACCAGGGAAAACTAATTCAACTTTATTTTGATACAAATAGCATATTTATTTTACAAACAAAGCACACATCATACAAGATTTTTGCACTATAGCATATATATATTGAAAGCCCACTACCGAGCTATTGAGCTTGCTACATTTTGGACCACAATTCAGAAAAACCACAAGTTGGACAGATGGCCATCAGCAGAGACACACAACAAAAATTATAATTAATTACTTAGTTATTTCATCCAGCAACAATGCCCAGTCAAGAAACAGGATGAGACAATTTATGCAATGCATCAGTAGTGTTACTAGTATAATAATGCAGGAAATAAGCAAACTTAAATTATAGTGAGAAAACAAAGTAGACATAACCTCATAGAATCAGAACTAGACTGACAAAGGCCCTCTCCCATTGTGTCCCAAGAAATCTCAATTACCTGATGGCTTGTTGAAAGGCAGCTTTCTGGGATTTTCGCCAACAGCATACACCAGTGTCTGTTTTCCTTTAGAAGAAGCCATGTTCACCTGCTAATGAAACGAAAGACATCATGACACATCATGCTTCGGCAACTGAGAGAATTGTCTAACCAAAATTGACGATCACCACAATTCACAATAGTTGAAATATTGCTGCTGCGTGGCATACCCTAAACGAAGTTCAATTTCCTTCCAATTTCACCTCAGATGTTCACTCACGTAGCAGCAACGAATAAGCAATGAAAAAATAAAAATTTGATTTTCACTATAAATTTGAGGACCACCCTAGCACTTGACCTTCACCCACCACTGAGAAAGAACCATCCTGAAGCGTCGGTCATTGGGATTAGTGCCTGCGAGTCTCCAACAAAGTGGTTGGAACCCACGTGCCCCAGTTCACTGAGTCTGGTACCATAAGGAATTTCTCAAAGAAAGCGGGCCTGCCTCCCTTTTCTATTTGATTTGCAGCATTGGCCAATATTAATTTGGAGCAGCAGGGATTGTGGTGTGGGATCTAGAGCCTGCCATTACAATACCTGCCCATAACATGACTAATCCTCCATGCTGTTGATGTCACAAATGTTGGTGATACTCATCTCCAATGCCATGTACTTCTGGGCCCATTGAAGCCTCAAAGTCTTGTGATGGGGCATTAAAGGAGGAAGTTTCATGGGAGCTTCTATGAGAGCCATGGTTCCTGGTAGTCTTCGGTACATGGGAACAACCAACAGCAGTGAAAAATGAATTAGCTCGTTTGTCCGGGTTTCCCATGTAACTGGCAGCCAATATTCCCCAAACTCCTAGCTGATACAGTCTTGGAGGCCCCATAATCAAATTGCTTCTTCCTTAGCGAAGGGTCCTTCACAAATTGTCTAACCATGTCCAAATAGCAAACTAACTTCTCCACACTAACATAAACAAAAGTGCCTTCATGATGAAAGACATTTCTTCATCGCTGAGGCCTTGGCAACTTCCCATTGTTCTTAAAGAAGATAGATGGTATTAGCATGGTTCGCCCATCAAAATGACAAATCTGAAATAAAAATTGAATCACTTAACACAACATAACATTAGTGTTGCCATATTATGCAGAGCAGCTGGGAAAAGTTTCATCAAAATTGATTCACAAGGAACCAAGAAATCCTAACATATTAGTGTGGTTCAGAGTGTAAGGTGTATGTACACTGGTACAGACAGCTCCAGTGTGACATGATATGTGCACCAAGAAATATAAATGCAGTACTTCCAGTACTGTATAAGCTTTGTGAGTAGAGGCATGTCACAAATATTAAAAAATATTTGTGACATGATGCCAATGGGGCAAGAGTTACATTAAGCTCTCAAAAGTGTTTCCTAGCCTTAAACCTAAAAGGCTTAGGGCATCATTGGTGTCTCATATCAGGAGTCAGGATCAAGATCAGCCACAGAGAAAATAAGAGCCATACAGAGGTAACTAGGAGGGTAGATTGAACCCATACCTGCAAGCACTATACAACTGTAAAGTGAGCATCATCTCCCCAGCATCAACAAGGAGGCTCTCTACTGAAGACTAGAGAAAGGTGTTGGTTGCCTGGCAGAGACTGGCATAGTGGAGAGAGCCTACCTTCTGCAATAAATGCTCAGTTGTGGATGCATAAGGCTCACTTCCATAGTTTAAAAGATCAAGTGGAGGAGCAGTAAGACAGAAAGGTAACCTTATGAGTACCCAAGTACCGGATGACACATCACAAAGAATATCATGGTGAGGGTACAGGAGATTCTAAGGCTGTGAATGTGCTGCTCCCAGGTGGGGCATGAGCAAATAACAAAACCAAGGAAATTATGCAACTCTACCACATCCAGGTTAGCCCTATTTAATGACAGGCCTGGGTCAGAGTAAAGGCATAGATGGTGCCAAAAGTGCACCACCTTAATCTTGGCCAAAGAAAACAAAACCATGCCCTTTGGGATAGCAGAGATGAAGTTCAGAGTCTGTTGGAGTCAATGAAGGTAGGAATCTGGTAAGCACACACGCAAAAATGAGATTAAATATCAAATTGGTAGAGCATTGTGAGAACATCTTCTGACAGCACCAAAGGTAATATTAATGATGATCATGGCAAAGAGAATGAACCTAGGATACTTTCCTGTCCACCTGGATTGGTGAGAGCTCCCCCCCTGTATGTGGATGAAGGAACTCAGACAAGAAAATTGTGAGGTATCCCCTCTTCCCCAAGGTATGGAGGATCTTCATAATATCATAGTCCCATGCAGTATCATAGGCCTTATCCAGATAAAACAAATACTATGGTGAAGTGCTGCTTATGAAGTAACAATGAAATGTAATCAGCCTCCCCTGTCCAGAAAATGAGCCAATCTACCATTAACCACTTTATCCACCAACTTCTACACACAGGAAGTAAGAGAAATAAGGCTGGGGTAGAGTGATCTCTCCCTGGCTTGCAAAAAGCAGAGTAGCCATTCACCAGGAATCTGGGAAGATAACCACTGTTGAGATCCTGGTAAGTAGGGCAAGAATAAATAGATTTGTAAGAGGTCAGTAATTTCCAAGTGGATATGACACAACCACCCCATTTGGATGCAATCTGCATGAAGTTAAGTGGCAATCGAACTCCCACTTCCTAACTGTTTAATGGAGTGCTTTAAAATTCCCACAGCATGCAACAGCCTCCCTTCACTCTAACTTGGTTCCTCAAGACAGTATCACAGGTGAGCCTCCACTCAATTGTGGTAACATTGACGCAGCCTACAGTGCAGGTGCTGTAGGATCAAAGGCAT
Organism: Ceratothoa steindachneri; assembly: GCA_963969495.1. NCBI lineage: Eukaryota > Metazoa > Arthropoda > Malacostraca > Isopoda > Cymothoidae > Ceratothoa > Ceratothoa steindachneri. The sequence continues at coordinate 50,063,053 of OZ018333.1, read as the reverse complement.
TCTCCCTTAATCTCCCCTGCAGGCAGAGGGAGCAGAGGTTACCGGCTCCTGGGGAGCAATTAACAACAACAATCATGTTAAACAAGGCTAAAGGCCATGTCTCACACACCCAGATCTCAAAAAATGGCATATATGATATTGTCTGGGCAAAGGGGCAGTATCTGTCCATAAAGTGATGGTATGAGATCACATTGGTGGATGAAGGGAGGTAGGTCTTGGGAGAACTTGTCCTGAATCCTTTTGACACACTTCCTAACCACTGCAAGAGGGGTTCTCCCATTGAGTAAAGACACATATGGCTGCCTAAAAGAGTGGAGAGTGGTTTGAAGTGAAACCATCTGGTCCTCACCTAACAAAATTGTTTGGAAGGCATTGTTACACACAAGTATATTGCTTCTCTTTGAGAGCAGTCTCAGACTTAGCTGACTACCAAGGGAGCATATGGTGTGCAAAAGACCCAGAGATTAGAATACAAGTCAGGCAAAAGACCCAGAGATTAAGAGGAATAAAAGTCAGGTAAAGGACCCAGAGATTAGAGGAATATAAGTCAGACAAAAGACCCAGAGATTAAAGGAATAAAAGTCAGGTTAAAAGAGCTAGAGATTCAAGGAATACAAGTCAGGCCTGTGGTGAAGATGCCAGAGAAGAACTCAATGACCTCATAAACTAACTTAAATTTAAGTGATATAGAGAAGTCAGCCATTTTCTTCAATGCAGATCAATGTGTCAATCCAAAGTACCGTCAAGGTTGTTGAACACCCCCACAACCCAGAATTAGATGTGCACCACAGTGACAGGTGAAGGCAGGAAAATGAAGTGGTTCTAGGGCAGTGATGTGTAAATTCATCCACTTTAAAGAGAGCAATGTCAAGCTCTTCCATCAGGTCTGCTATGACCTGGCACCTGGGATTGGATGTGTAGTCCCCTCAGAGGGGGTGCCTACTGTTCCAGTCCCCAAGGAGAAGAAAGGGCCTCTGCACCAATGCCATGAAACAATGGAAAACTGCCTCATCAAAGTCCAATGCTAGTGTAATATAGACAGATGAAAGTGCCTCCTGTCCAGATGTAGCAGCACAGCCACTGCCTGGCCTGTAAGGAGATATTTAAAGCAAAAGAAAGAATGAAGCCATCCAATCATTTATAAATTGCTCCTCCACCAGCCCAGCCCCAATCCTATGGTGGAGAGTGAAAGGGGACACACATATAACATGATCCTCTGAAGGCAAATAAATAAACAAGAACCAGAGGAGATGAGCGTACACAGTTCCTCCCAATTAGCCCAGATTCCATTGTAGGAAAATGCCCTCAAGGCCTACAATGGAGCTGCAGAGGCATTCTTTGCAGAGAGGATCCTCAATGGGATGGCTGCAGACTATTCAGAGATGGACTTCTGAGGTTTATTAGCCACAAATTGCATGATGCTGAGGTCACCTTCAAGAATTTAGTAGAGAAGGTCGGGATAAACGTGTGAGCCTTCTCCTTTTGGGGAAATACAACCACCAGGAGTGCCTTGTCCAGCTTCAGGCAGGAGTAGTGTTGGAAGTTCTCACCTCTAACTTCCAGGACATTTCCTTAAATGAGTTTAGCAACTTAGTGGAGGAGCATAGCCATTTGATTTTCTGCAAAGCGATCATGTATGTGTGGATAGGGGGACTTTGCATTGACAGGAGCAGGGTTTGCACCCTTTGACTTGCCAGTTGGACTGAGGTTGTGCCCAGGAGAGGTAGAACCCACAGAAAGTTCCTAATGGGGATGGGAGCTACTATGCTTTTAGGCCTTGAAGAAACTGGAGCAGTGTTTTTTTTTTTTAAACTGAGAGGCACAGAGCAGACTCTGACAGGTCCAAGTCCTTAAACTCTCAACAAAATTTGGTACCCAGTCTGGATGGCCAGGACCTCATTTTCAAACAAATAGGAATCACAATGCTTCAAAGAAGCAGAGTGCGACTTGCCACAATTGACACATTTGACCTTACTCAATACAGTTTATATATTGAGTACCAACTTTGGTGTTAACTGGGTCTGCCACCTCTACAGGACCTTTTATTGTGTCTGAAGCAGTGGTAACACCTCTGCCTTTACATAGTACTGATACTAGCCAGCTCACAACCCATCTCTGTCAAACACAATGAAGAATGTAAGGCTGGATCTTGATTTTGTTTTTAAATGCACCCATCTGGCTACTGCCACCAAGGGCATTTTGTCCCCAAAACAAAAGGACGCACTCAGCTAGGGTGTGTAGATAGATTCAGCACATGGTAGGGCCCTGCTGACTTCAACGGAGGGGATATGGCATGGAAGCCAACATCTTTCTTTGGACTCTGTGCCATCCATGCACAATGGCACAGTTTCAGAAGTGTACTCCAAAAAGGGCAAAGGCAATACTCTCGGCACTGTTGAAGCTTTGGGAGCCGAAGCATGGTGAAAAATAGTCAAAGGTAGTACCATCCAGGGTGGTGTCCTGGACAGAACCAGATGTACCACCAGCTGAGAGCTCACTGAGCTTTCAAAGGAATTTCTTAGCCCTAAAGCCAAAGGGCTCAAGATATAACTGGTGTCTCAGTGGTATAGGCACCATTGCGATTGGGTGTGGATGCACTGAGATAGGTCAGCAGTGGCAGGCTTGCACAGAAAAGCACATAATGCACTGTCTATTGCACAGAGCAAGCAACATCTGCCCAGGATTGACAAGTAGGCTCTTAATGGAGACCAGTGTGGTAAATAAAGTATCCCTTCCTCAATTCACGCTGGCTGAGGATGCGTAGAACTTGCATCCATAATCAAGCTTTGAGTGAACAAAGACCTATATCACTACCCCAACTGCTGATTGTCACAGAACAAAAAGTGTCCATGGGCGCAGGTACAAGAGACCCTAAGGCTGTGAATATGGGCATACCAGGTAAGGCCTCAGTCAAAAACAAGACCAAGAAAATGGCGCAAAGCCATCAATTCTAGACAAACGCTATTTAGGTTTGGGTGGAGCCATAGATAGTGGTAGAAGTGCAGTAACTAGCCTTAGCCAGGGAAAACAGAAGCCTGTGCACTTCGGCATTGCAAAAGATGGCAGTTTAACCAATGCCTATTGGAGTTGGTACTTCAGTTGGCATCTGGGCCACACCAAACGAGATCGAAAGGTCATATTCATAGAGCATAATGAGAACATCTTCCAGCAGCAGTGAAGTGATAACATTGATGCTCAGGTCAAAACCAAGACCAAGGGTACAGTGCAAATCCACCACTTTATCACCAACAGAGATGAGGTTGAGATTGCAGAGAACTCAATAGCCTTATCAACTGACCTAAACTCATTAATGGACAGAGAAATCAGTCATTTCCTAATATGCAGACCGTGGTTGCTCCAATCAAAACCAACATGGTTTCACAGGTGGCAGCAGCCTAGAAAATTATAGTTGAATGGGAAAGTAATCACTAGCATGGAGGTCATGACCACCTATCATCACTCAAAATTAAGCAGTGCATCTGGAGAGGACAGTGATAGGTCAAAGCAGGAAAATGAAGCAGTTCTCAAGCACTAATGCATAAACTGATCCACATTTAGGACACCTATCTCCAGCTCATCAATCAAGTTGGCAATGACCTGACCTCTGGAATTGATCATGTTGTTCTCCTAGAGGTGGTGCCTACTTTTCAAATCCCCGAGGAGAAAGGGCACCAGCAACCCTGCCAATGAGGGGGAGGGGGGAGTCCCCCACATTGAAGTTGGGTCACATTGCAATGTATGCAGAAATAACTATATCTCCTATCCATGTGTGACTGCACTGCAACTGACTCAAGTGAGGTATTTAAAACAAATAGAAGAACAAGAGGAATGGCTTTGCAGGTGCTTCAGTTTGTGGCCACATCCTATCTGACTTTGGCAAATGCCTATTGGTCTAAACATTAAGAAAGTTTCCAGTACATATCTCCTAATAAGTTACTCTTGGTCTATTTATTTTTAAGATGGATGATTATTTTCTAGGCCTAAAGGCGTAAGAAAAAGAAATTATATCAGAAGTCTTTTTAAATATGGAAAAATCAATCCTCAAGATTCTTTTTTGTCTATTTAAATTTCCTATAATAATTTCATTTTGCTTTACTCATTTTTAAGGGCCAGTAGCTATTTCCTCCTGATAAAGATTGAAATTGAAAATCTATTTTAGAAATATCTTTGATAAAATTTTTGAATATAGAAAAAAATAGCAGGCAGGCCTAAATTTAAGAACATAACCATTTGTAATTCTTTTTGTTTGAAAAAATTTCAAAACATTTGATACTCATTTATTTCTAAACTCTTTGAAATAAGTTGAATAAAAACTTAAAATATACCCAAGTCACAACCGAACTAAGAGAAAAAAAAATCTATTATTATTCAACCCATAAAAAATTTGTTCTTAACCCATCAGTCGCCTAAGGGCCTTTACAAGTCTTTGATTCAGTGCTAAGTAATTGCCCGAGGGCCTTTTATGTATAGACTCGTATTTGCCCTGATAATTATGATAATTTGTCCCAACAAATTTTTTCAAACTCTCATGTTAGTGATTAAGTATCTAATTAAAATACCTAAATGGCTTAGGTCAGGCCTTCTTTGTTTGTAAACAGAGATTTATGAATGAGAGTAACTCAACTCCATTCTAGGCCTCACCACAACACAGCCACGAAAAGAGGCTGATTTATTACTCACATCTGTGTAAACACGCCGTTTTTGATGACTTCCTTATATTTTTAGTTAAATACACTTGTTTTTCATTTTTCATCCAATTAAAATGAGGAAATGCCTTAAATTAGTATTTTATTGAAAGTACACAAACCAGTAAGCCTATTTTGTCTGGAAAATACAGTTTTATAGGTAAAAAAAAGGCCCTGAGCAAAGTTTTAATAAAATTTAAGATATAAAATAGTATCCCATGAAGGGTGGCACTGTTTTCTATAATTAAATAGTTTTAAAGCATAACTGATTTAAAAAGCATACAACAACCATGGGTGTTGATGAAAATTTGTGTAAGAACTGAGAATTATCAATCATAATTATAAATAAGTAGAAGGTTATTAATATTTTTTTTAATTATATCAATAGAATGATTCTTTTCAATTAAAATGATATATTATTTGATTTATAAAAAAGGATTTAAATATTTTATTTTTATTATTTTCAATAATGTGTACCATTTGTAATTTGGCAGAGGGCAAGTTTGAGCAAAAAAGCAGGGCGACTAATGGGTTAAAATATAGTGTTATGGATGAAAACATTTGCTGTGTGTAAATCGCATATCCTCCATCCCATGGTAGTAAGGTTACAAAACCATTATATCCAAGGGAAGAGGGGGAGCAAGGAGCATGAATCAAGCATGGTCACCTGGGAATGGGAGGAGACAAGCCTCCGCAGCTCCCTGTTGGCCTGGAGTCCACAGTATTTCCTTTGACCGAATATGCACTCCAAGCCTCACTCAGAGGATATGTTGGGGCCTTTTTCAAGGTGAAAACCCTCACTGGCAGGGTGTGGAAGCTGAGGATCCCTTGGTGCTATCCTCCTTTCAGGGGAGAGCGATGGTCACACAGGGAGAGGGGGGGATCCTTGGTTTTAGCTGAGGTGGGGTGTGAATCTGTAGAGATGCCAGTTCTGCCACAGGAGAACCCAGGAGGTATAAACTGTAGAAGGGTTCTGAATAAGCACAAAAGCAACAGTGGTCATAGGCCTTTTAAAGGGTGCCTTCTTAACTTGAGAGACATAGGAAGTCTGAGGTTGTACAGGGTGCAGCAGGACCAATTCCTTGGCCTCTCTGAAAGACAGTTGGTCTACAGCTTGAATAGATAGGACCACCTCAACACACTTCACACCCTTGGCATTGTATAATACAGATTTACCATGCAATGCATTTGAGCAATTAGTGCAGATTTTAGACTGACCTGACTTGGCACATCTGCAAGTCGATTTGTATGGTAGAAGCAGTGGAAATGGTATGAATGCCTTGACCTGCTAGTGATACCAGCAAACATGCACTGACTCAGGGAGCCTGAAATGACCAAATGTAATGAGTGTAGGAGTGGGTCTTAAGCACCAGCACCTTGATTTATCATCATACAAGTAAAGGGTCTTTCAACAAGGATGCTTGAGCTTTGTCAGGCGATAGTGGCCATGTTGTTAAAACGACATCTGGCAACCTCACTGTGAACTGTTCAGTAGTACTTGGCAAGTCACGATGGAAGGTTATAGTGTTGAACAGCGTGTGCAAATCATCAAATGTTATTATCAAAATCAGTGCGCTGTTCGACAAACGTTCCGCATGAGATACACCAGCACCAATTGCATCCGAACAAAGTCACTGTTTGGTGCGGATTTTCATATATAGGAATCATCGGTCTGTATTTTTTTGAGAATGAAGCTGGGATTGCCATAACCGTCAATGGCGAGACCTACAGATCGATGATAAGCAACTTCTTGTGGCCTCAACTGGATTATATGGATACTGACGACATGTGGTTCCAACAGGACGGCACTACATGCCACACTGCGCATGCCACGATAGACATTTTGCACCAGCAATTTCAAGGCAGGGTCATCTTGCGCGGCGGCGACATTAACTGGCAACCAAGATCATGCAATTTAACACCATTAGACTACTTTCTTTGGGGCTACCTTAAATCGCAGGTCGATGCGAATAACCTGCAAACAGTTGATGTCCTCAAAGTCGACATAACGAACACCATCCAGCAAATTCAGCCAGATTTATGCGACAAAGTCATTGAAAATTGGGCATCCCGAAGCCACAGCTGACATTTGAACAACCTCATATTCCACACTTAATGCCATAAAATATACTTTCAAATTTAAAATAAATTGAGTGCATATATCACACACAACTTGTGTACATTTAAAAATTGAGCAACCTTATTGAAAGACCCTTTATAAACACACATAAACTTCTATGTTCAACTGATTTCAAAACACTAATAAAAAGCTTTCCAACACGTAACCCATTCCACATGAAGATGCTACTGTTGGTATCATACCATGCCTTGTTATAAATTGTGATGATGACAATGTTGGCATCATTACTTTTACTTTTTGTATTAGCATGTAAATATGTCATGCTAATAAGAGGTTTCGCTGATATATTTGTAGTTTCACTCACACTAAATGTATTTAGGCCCCCCCCCCCAAAAAAAAAAATGTTCACCTTCTTGCTCCTATTAGACCATCGCCTTGTAATTCACAAATGCATCCCAAAAAGTGATGTAGAGTATGCTACCCAAAACATAGAGAAACATTAAAAACCAGGCCTATGAAGCATCAAACACTTCAGAGAATGGCAGGATAAATAAAATTCTTCTAAACTTAGTACCGGTATATGAATTTCAATATTTGTTCTTATTATTATCTATATGCATATCTAAAATATATACATCATTTTCATCATCACTAACTTTTATAATTTAGGAAGGGGATTTGTTTGAGTATTTGAATAATAATTTCATCTTAGTTTGGTTATGACATGTTTTTTTTATCAAAGTTATTTCTAATAATTCTTTTATAATATCAAAAAACAAAATGGTGAAGTTCAAAAATAAATATAAGAATCAAAATTTTGTGAATTTTTTAAAACCCAAAGAATTACAAATGGTGAAGTTCAGAAAATTTATTTTTATATATCTTCTTCTATAATTATATTTTAGCATGTGATATTTTGAAAGGGGGGAAATTATTATAACTGGTGAAGTTCAGAAAATTTATAAAAATTTAACCATAATTTAACCATGGCTCCTTTTTTTCAATTTTAAATTTTAATCTTATTAGTGAAGCTATTGCCTGGTTTTATTTATAATTTGCTTTAGTATATACTTAAAAAGAAAAAACAAAGCATCTGCTATTTTGAGAGAAGTAAAAAAAAGTAATTTTTCATTACTCTTAAAACTTTTGCATGTTGTGAGTAAGGGGCAAAAAAAAAGAAGACCATCTTTTGCCTTACCTGGCCTTCCTGAATGCTATGTTGAAGAGTGGAGATGATTTGCTCACTACCATTACTCTCATAAACATCTACGCCTTCTTCTTTGACATCAATTTCTTCTGTTTTGACCTGAACCTCCAATAAATGGGAGGACTCATCCATTTCTTAACTTATATCTGGAAACTTACATGGCTGAGGCTAAATCAAAGATATAAGAGTATTTAAAAGAATTAACTCATTTAAAATTACTTTGTTCTGCAACAAAAGATTTTTTTCTATCATTTCTGAATGCCATTAAAACATTACCTAATGATACCTACAAAAATGTTCCAAAACTTCTCTAGGGCTGAACATCAGAATACTGCTTATCTTTCTTCCAGTTCTCACTTGATTTAGATAAATAAAAAAGTGATAAATCAATAAATGGTAAGATGGAGCATATGATAAGATTTTCAGGACTAAAAGACAAAATAACATTTTTCATTATATTCTGTTGTTTCTCTGTATACATAAAAATCTTTATATCACCTAAAAAGGCATTTCCCTTTTAGTGCCAATATAATGTTTAATTTTATTTAACAGCCTAGTTCTAATTTCCTTATATGGAATATTCATATTCTGTCTAGGAATTAACTGCTTAATCATTGGCTCATCATATACCTACCTGATCTACACAATTCCCATCAACCTGAGGGTTATCTTCTCCCTTTACTGCTCTTATTGACATCACATTTCCTGACCTGACCTCACTCGCTAGTTCCCAAACAACTGTCTTCAGGTACCTCAGACTACTATAATCTGTTTTTCTAAAAGTCTAGGATTTTAACTTCATTTATTTTACAGAGTACCCCATTCCATTTTAACTTAAATCTAATTTTGCAATGGTGCTATTTCCCAAATTTCCCCCAATCTCTAAGAAAATTATCCTGCACCGTATTAAAAAATTCATTAGCCTCCTGATCACCTAAAAGGCTTTCTCAGTCTATATTTCTCTAATTAAAATCACAATATTATACACATATTTTATCACATGCCACAAAGCTTTGTTACTAAGGTTTGGTAGTCTATATAATAATCCTATGGAAAGTTTATCTTTCACTCCTTAACATTTAGCCATAATGACTGTGATAATATCCGTTTTAATTTGAGTGTTTTCACAACACTGGAGATTCTCCTTAATATAAATAATTAATCATCCATCCTGCCTTTCTCTCTGTATCAAAGATAGACCTATGGTCTAAAGTTCTTTTCTGACAAATCAAGCCATGATTCTGTTATTGCAATAACATCAAAATTCTCTGCACTCACTAGCCCTTTTAACAAATCCAACTTATTCCTTAGGCTCCTACTATTTGTGTAGTATATTTTCAATGTAAATTGCTCTTTATAGTCTTATCATTACTACACTCTACCCTCCTCGTCATCTGCTGGCCTGTTAATCTCTAAATTTATCTGAATTCCCTCACCCTTACTTGCCTCATCCTACTTACCCTGACAACCTACACCTATACTCCCCTCAAGACTGTCACTTAACACTTTCACACTCTTGTGACTGAAGTGCAACCCATACAAATGCTCCTTTGCAAAAAAAACTCATTCCATGTATCCACGAACACTAGTCCTATATTATCATACAATATTCACTGCCTACTCTAAGCCTAGGTAAAATTACTGAAACTACACTCCTACTACTACTATCTTAAAACTTTCCTAACAAATCCCTATATCTAGACACTAGCTCTTTTAACTTATTTTCCCTTATGTCATGTAAAACAATAACTGAATCCCTTTCAGCTGCATACACTATTTTTTCAACTTTCTCACTCATATCTGCTACATGTGCATCTGGCAAACAAATCCTTATCTTCTTCTTTCACTCACATTCACTAAAAGTCTTGTCTAAATACCTAACCTTTGAATCACCCACCATAAGCAGTGCCAGTTTAACCTAGTAGCACATGAAGCACGTGCTACAGGCCCACGCTTCAGGGAGCCCTGCAGGGATGTAAAAAATTAGTAATAATTAGGTTTTTGCCCTTAGGCAAAGAAGGCAGAGACAAAAAAAAATATTCATTTACCTGATTTTTATATTATTATTATATATGATATTACTATATATAATAAAAATATAGACTATGTCTCAATATGTCAGTTGGCCCCCCCCTTTTTTTTAATAACATTGTAACTATTCGGCTGATTCTAACGAAATTTGCAACCCTTATGGGGTTTTTTTTATATTCTCTTTTAATTATATAATTGCCAAAGTCATCCTGAGGTTAGCCCAGGAATGATTTTGTTTTGGCAATAACATCATAACTATTCGGCCTATTCTAAGAAAATTTGAAACTCTTATGTTGTTTTACATTCTCTTTCAAATTATAGAATGGCCAAGGTCCTCCCAAGGTTAATCCAGGAATTAATGAAAGTTTTGAAGGTCACAAGGTCATATATCAGAATAAGTGAGAACACGCGACTTTTTGGTCAGCAGACCTTGTTTCAGTTGAGTCCTCCCAGCCATACTAGCAGTTCTTTTAAATTCCTCAGATACTCTTTTCCCTCTGCAAAGGAAAAGGAGGGGTGAAGGTGAGATACCATATATATATATGTATGTGACTGCTAACCAAGATGGGGCTATGTGATACTGATTTCTCAATTTATACTGCCTCAGTGGAAGCGGGTCACTGGAGGCCCCATAAAGGGGAACAGGGATCTCATTAGACTTAGTGTGCCAGGGAAGGAGGGGAGGATAGTCTCGGTGGCCATGGGTCTGGCGCTGATCAGACAGTGTGAAGGCGGAAAATGGAACCCAAACAGATTACGCGGTCCCACAAAAACCTCACAGCTCCCTTGGGGCTGTCTGGCTATGCAGGTATATCTTCTCAGGCACCACAGGTAGATGTTGGGTTCTGGGGGTGGGGGTAACTTTCTCTCTCTGACAATCACCAAGATGTAAAGACTGTTGGATGAATCCACTCAACAACATACCTTCTAAATCTACTAGCTCATGACCTAGAGATTGATAATGTAAAAGAGTATGTGGTTAATATAGTAAAATATTTTTAAAACACTCATTAAGCTGCTACAAAATATCGCCAAAAAGATGATCAATACCTAGTCATGCCCTAGGATACTAGATGATCATTATCGGAGAAACGTTATCAGTGGCGTACCTCAGGGATCCATTCTAGGCACTTTATTATTCATAGTTTATATAAATGATCTTGGGGAGGCTGTAAAGAGCAAGGTGTTATTTTTTGCTGATGACACTAAATTGGCAGCTATGGTCAAAGAAGTTGAGGATAGCTTTAAAGTGCAGTGACTTAAATAAATTATTAGCTTGGGCTCAGAAGTGGCAGATGACCTTAAAAAAATGCAAAGTTCTTAACATGGGAAAGTATAATAGGGAATTTAGCTATGAAATGGATGGGCAGTGGCTGAATTCAGTTGAGGATGAAAAGGACTTAGGCGTAGTAGTAGATAGGTCACAGAAGTTTTCAAAGCAGTGTATTGAGGCAAAAAATAGAGCAAATAGGGGGCTAGGATACATTAACAGGAGTTTATCCTTAACAGGAGGTTATCCTTAAACTCTACAACTCATATGTTAGGCCACATTTAGAATACTGTATACAATCATGGTCACCACATTTTAGACATGACATCAACCTGCTAGAGTCAGTACAAAGGAGGGCAACAAAAATAATACCTTCCCTGAAGCACCTTGAATATGAATGAAGATAGACTGAGGGTACTAACTATGTTCATTTGAGAGATGTGTGAGGGGAGATATGATTGAGCTTTTTAAAATCTGATCTGGGATGGATAAGTTGGATTTTAGCAAGTTATTTGAGTTGGAAGGTAGTAATAGGACTAGGGGTCACCACTTAAAAATTAAAAAACAGAGGTGCAGGTTGTATGTTAGAAAATATTTTTTCATCAATAGAGTGGTAGATTACTGGAATAGTTTGCCATCTGAGATGTAGACAGTCCAAACTTGAATGTATTCAAATGCGGATTAGACGATTTTATGGGGAGGGAGAGTTAACTTTGGGGGTTATTCTGGACTCATTCCTGTGGATGCAGTTTTTTATTATTGTATATTACAATTGATTTTGATGAGTCTTGATGATGATGGTTTTTGTTTTTGACACATTCATGTGTATGGTTCGAATCGAATATTGTAGATGCATAATCTGACACAATCCTATGGATGCATCTTGTGGGTGGGTTTTGATATGCGGATGACCATTGATAGGCCCTTGTGGCTTTTGTCACTGCAACTCACTCTAACAGACACCCTTTCACCCTTCACAAGCCTTACATATTCCATAGCAGTCACCTCAATACCAGTAAACCCACTCCTCAAAACACTAACATCTTTCCCTACATGCAACTTATACACTCCATTTTTACCAATCTTTCTCTCAAACTGATCACTCACAGGATGCACAACCATACGGTTCACTTTCATAAAATCATACCCCCAAATCACACCATACTCACTACTCACCTTATCAATCACAGAGAATTCAGACTCATTCATCAACATACCATGCATTCGAACAGCTGACCTTATCATTCCAATCAAAGGCACTCTCATACTACCAATCCCTACCAAACTACCTTTACACTCAGACAGGGGGGCTTTATCACTCAGCTTGTCATACACGTCCTTATATACCAAGCTTGTCCTGCATCCAGAATCTATCAAAGCCAAACACTCAATCCCGTTCAATTCAAACTACACACTCAGACACTCATACTTCCTACCAGACAGCACTTTCACACTAGACAGACTTACCAACACATTACTCACACTCATGCACCCAGGGATACTTCACCAGGTACCCCCCTAAACAATTCAGTTTCCCACTTCAGACTTTCCATTCACACCTTGCGTTCTCAGTCTAATCCAACACTTTTCACTCAAATGTCCTTCCATTGCACAATAACTACATACATTCCTCTGGTCATGATACATCCTTGCATAATGACCAGCCTTTCTGCAATTACCACAAGCATGCTTCATACTTCCCCCAGCAGTCGCTCCACAATTCAACTTCGGGCAGTCTCTCTTCAAATGGCCTCTTTCTTTACATTCAAAACACACTTACACACTTTCCAGGCAATCCTTTATCGTATGTCCCTACTTAACACACACAAAACATGCACCAGATGTCCACCTACATTCCGTGAACATATGCCCTTTCCTTCTACACCTACAAAATTCCATGATCTTTCTCACACCATTGTATTTACAGGGTTTGCTTTTGCCATCAGCGTCAATACACAATTTATCGCATCGAAACACCCAATTTTTGTTCATTCTAAGCTCTGCCTTACAATTAGAAGACTGGCATGTAGATTTTAATAGCCCATAGGTTTTGAGAAACGCAACACATTTATCATTGTCAGTTAAAACAGCACCTAAATGGAGAAAATTTAACAAACACAGTACGCAAGAAAATGATATTTTGACGAATAGCTTGAAAAACGTGTAGGTGGGTGTTTAAATACGACTGGTATAATCATTTTCTTTTACAGCAATCCCTTGATTAGCGCGGTTTTAATTAGCGCCCTCCCCCAAAAAAATTTGAGAGCCTTCATCAATATACGCGGTGCCAAATTTGATTAGTGCACCTTTTTTTTTCTTCCACGCCCCATTTTTTCCCTCCGGTGAGCATTGGCAACCCACGGCAGAGCCTTCAGCGAAGGAGAGTTGAAGCAGGCAGTCAGGCAGATGCCAGTCACTTGCCAACCTTCATCTAGGAAAGACCTCTGATATACTTATTGCTCATTTCCATCAGACTACCAACATAATTTGATTTTATTTTATATATTTTCGTTTAATAAATTACCTTTATAATTAGGGACAAAAAAGAAACTTTTAAACATAAACACATCACTTTGGAGACTAAACTTGATATAATCAAAAGATTTAATAATGGCGAAACAAAAGTATAGATAGGTAGGAGGCTAGGTTTTAGTGAGTCAACAATACGCACGATTTTAAATAAAGCGAGTGAGTATCAAGATAAAGGCAAAATTGCATCTACGTCTCTAAGCATGCAATGCACTAGAAATAGGTGTCCTTTGATGATTGAAGTGGAGGATTTGATTTTCATTTAGTTGGAAGACTGCAATCAGAAGCGCATTCCTATTGATGCGATCAACATCAAGATTAAAGCCTTGAGCCTTTTCTCTTCAATGAAAAAAGAAATATATCAAGAGGATGCTTCAACATTTTCTGCTAGTAAAGGCTGCATCAAAAATTTCAAAGCTCGATCAGGCATAAAAAATATTAAATTATTAGGGAAAGCAGCCAGCGCAGGTAAAGATGCAGCAGCCAAATATCCTGATAAACTGCAGAAAATAATTGAAGAAAATGGATATCAACTTCATCAAATCTTCAATGTTGACAAAACTGGTCTCTTTTGGAAAAAGATGCCTACATGAACATTTTTAGCAAAGAAAGAAGCAGCTGCACCAGGGCACAAATTATGGGAAAAAGTTACAGAGAGCTGCATGAGGGCTGTCTGGCAGAATCTTTTGCCAGAGTGTGCAAACGATTTTTGTGGTTTCAACAATCGTGTCAACGGAGTTATTGATGAAATTGCTACAGTTGGAATAGAACTTGGCTTTGAAACAGAATCGGAAAACGTTAGGAAATTGTTGGAATATCACTCAAAAGACTTGACTGACGACAATCTTCTCGCAATTGACCATGAATATGCTTACGAGGAAGAAGATGAAAAGGGAACAGAAGAAAAGGAAACGGCTCCTAAAGAAATTTCAAATAAAAAGCTTGAAGAACTATTCAATGCAATTGAAAAAGCAAAAGAAATCATAAGAGAAATTGATCCAAACAAAGAGAGAAGTATGAACATTTGTGGTGGAATCGATAAGCAAGGTGATTGCTACCGCAAGATTATGGAGGAAAGGGAGAAATCTAATACTGTTCAATTGAAGTTGAATATGTTCTTTGGTAAAAAATAAACTTTAAGTCTTACTTTATTTCTTTTATTTATATCCCTCTATTATTTGAAAAATATAAAATGAGTTTTTAGTGAAAAAAAAACTATATGTAATTTAAATATTTTTGAGGATTCATTATAATTATTCTCATTGGTTCTTAAGTTTGATTAGTGCGGTTTTGCTTTACACGGTAAAACTCGGGGATTTATTAACCGCGCTAATCAAGGGATTGCTGTATTTGTGTTTTAACACTTTCATAACTGATGTTTAACTTTTTTGCTACAATTTCAACTTTCTTAGCTTCCTTTTATACTTTGCATCCTTTAAAGGTTGATAGATAATTTAAGTTGCAATTTGCGCATTTTAAAGTTTCCCTTGGGCAGTCTTTAACCGAATGATCATTGATACATATTAGACATTTTGCTCTTGATCGACAGGAATTAAATGTATGTCCATATTTTTTACATCTGAAACATTGTATCGGTAGTGGAATATAATCGTTTACATGGAAATTTGTATACAGTATAATTATAGTTGGCTTATTTTCAACTGAGAAGTCAATTTTAATCAATTGTGTTGGAGTGTTATCTTTTTTAATTCTTTATTTCCACTACATTCTCATTTAGAGCAATTGGGCCAATAACCCCAAAGGATTTTGGAAGATCTGATAGTAATTTACAAGTTACTTTCCACTCACCTAGTAAGAAACCTGCACTATCTAAGAAGATATCTTTAATCTTAGTACTGGTACTAATAATACAATTTTTTGTGCGACCAAACAGTAAATTACTGTTTTTAAGGGCAATGGTAAATTGAAGAGGTTTGTCATTAAATTTATCATCTTCTTTAACAGGTGCTATTAAGTATTTAAATGAAAAGTTTATATTATCAGGAGGAGACCCATCGGGGTCATCTTCCATTTCAAAAGACCTACCGGAAATCAGTAGGCCTGTATGAGCTCCCAATTCTAAATAAGTTCAGCAAACCTTAATTACTACAAATATTAATAGAAAGATTTAGTTAATGAAATATTAGTTATACGGAACTAATCAAAGATGTCAGGGCACACGGTAGGTAGTGCTGTTAGTAGGCTACAATCTCTCTCTTATGAGGTCAGACAGTAGCTTCAGATGTGACCAATCACAGCGTTATATTTTCTGTTGTTTTAGAGATTTTTGTAACTTTTAGTCTGTATTATTTAATAAATATCTGGGTAACACTTCAGTTTTGTAACTTTTAGTCTGTATTATTTACTAAATATCTGGGTAACACTTCAGTTTTGGGGTGCATGGTAGGTAGCGCTGTTTATAAGCTACAATTTTGGGCTACAATATATGTCTTATGATGTCAGACGGTAGTGTCTGATGTGAACAATTGAAGGCGTTATATTTTTTTGTATATGAGTATATACTGGGGGGCTGTGCCCCCCCAGACCCCCCAATTGATTGAAACTCAGGATCATTCCAGGGGGGGCCCCCCGCAGTGATATCTCCCCCATGAGCAGTCCCCTTGAATTTACTTTTTTTCCCCAACAGCTTTTTACTGGCAAAACCTAACCTAATGACAAACAATACTTACTTTTATAGGTTTCTTGATTAGTTTATGCGCCTCTAGATAATCTAAAAGTTTTTCGTGGCCATGCAAAATAAACCCAAATTCGAATAATGAAGAAGCACATTTTTATTTAATTTTATTTAAGGGGCTATATGGCGACTGCCGACTTAGGCATAAGTCGCCGTATTAAAACTGGCCTAGTTCTAGGCTACTTTAAAAAATTGAACAGGAAACAACAATAAAAAGAAATAACAATAACAAAGCAATAACAAAAACAATAACAAAAACAACAATTAAACCTGGTTAAATGAAAGGGAGAAGGCCGGCCTCCCCCAAAAGGTCAACAAGTCCACCGGTCAAAGTGCACGCACTCGTCCCAAGTACAAGGGACAGGCGGTAGCGACCCCGCCCATCCCGGTACCCGGACAGGTGTCATGTGCGAAGATCACCCAGACTGGGACATTCGACAAGAATGTGCCGAAAAGTCTGGGGGACGACACAGTCGTTGCAATAGGGCGCAGGCGAGCGCTCCATCAAATAGCGATGCGTCACACGAGTGTGCACGATTCGGAGATGACAGAAAGAACCTGAAGCCGTTGCGGCATTGGGGGATAGGTCCATGGGAACAGTCGTGGCGCAATGGCACGCAACTTTAAGTTCCCTTCGACCGTCTCCCATCTTCTTTGCCAAGCAGTCCGAAGAGCTGACCGTATTCCTGCCATGTAGTCAGTGTGAGGAAGAGCGAAACGCTGGTCCGGTCACAGAGTCCTCGCAGACTCTTTGATGCCCTCATTGGCGCAACTAAGCACGAAAATACCATAACGAAAGAGAAACAAATGCTAAGTGGGTTCTATTTATAGCTACGGCGTTGCCAGTAAGAGGCAAAAAATATGAAAACAAAAAAAAACAATAAAAGATATCAAGAAACCTTACCTAATTTAGAAAAAACTATAAACAAGCAGAGGCGCAGATATTTAGTAAATGATACAGACTAAAAGTTACAAATCCCCAAAACATCCAAAATATATAATGCCGTAATTGGTAACATCTGAAACTACCGCCTGACATCATAAAAGATATATTGTAGCTTACTAACAGCGCAACCTACTGTGTGCCCCAAATCTGAAGTATTACCAATATCTGTGCCTCTGCTCATTTATAGTTTTTTCTAAGTTAGGTAAGGTATCTTGGTGTCTTTTATTGTTTTCTGTTTTATTTTCATATTTTTTGTTTGCTGCGAATGATAATAGCTTCTTACTGGCAACATCATAGCTTATAAATAGGACCCGTTGGCTGTCTGGCTTTGTTCTGGAAGGTTGTCTTACAGGAAGCTCCTGATTCTCATTGTAAGATTGGGATATAATACTGATTTGGGTGTGTAGTTTTTCTTGTATTTATTTAATACATCAATCACTGTGTAATAAATACATTAGTGATTAATACTTTTGGGGAAGATAACTGGCAGCAATCCTGAGCAAGAATTTTTTTGGTGAGTGTTAACTTTTTCCTTAGTAAATTTCTGAGAGTATGGCTGTTTGTATAGATGGTGAGAGCATGCCGTTTGAAAGTAGTGTGATGCATGTGGAGTTGAAAGGAGAGTGAATGTAACTGAATGCTGTGTGTGTTTTCTGGAAGGGGAGGTTTGGAGGTTGAGTGGGGAATGTAAGAGGTTGAATGATTTGGTGTTTGAGGTGAAAAGAGATGCAAGTGTGCGATTGAAGGGTGAGATTAGTGCTAAGAGGGTGGAAGATAGGGCTAGGACTGGGAACAGTGTGGAAGTTGTGTGATGATGAATGGTGGGTGAAAATGGATAGGATAGATAAGTTAGGACAGATTAGGTGTTTGAAAAGGAAGGACATAGAACCTGTTAGGTTGACTAACAGATTCGATGTCCTGAGAGAGGAAGAGTGTGAAAGTGATTTGCCTGGTGTGATTGTGGATGAAAGCAGGATGGGTGGTAGTGTGACTGAGAGCAGGAGGGAGGGTAATGTTAGGCCAAGACAGAATAGGAGAATGACTGAGGTGCTAGTTATAGGTGACTCTCAGATTAGGTATTTAGATAGGAAGTTGAGTGATAGCAAGTGGAAGGGAATGAGAGTTTGTCTGCCGGGTGCTGGTGTAAGTGATGTTTGTGAGAGGTATGATAGGCTGGTTTCTGGGTGTGAGAGGGATGCAGTTGTGATTACGCAGGTGGGAGTGAATGATGTAAAGCAGGTGGGTACATGTGAGTTACGTGAGCAGTATAAAAGGTTAGTTGAAAGGATGAGTAAAAGCAGGGTAAAAGGTGTTGTTTATGGTGTGCTTCCGAGATTGGATGTGGGGGTAGAATGGTTGTCACGTGCAAATGGTTTAAATGAATTTGTGAAAGGACTGTGTGAGGAGTTAGGATTGGTGTTTGTAGATGTCTGGGGTTGGTTTTACGAGAATAGGAGGTTGTATGCGATAGATGGGCTCCATCTTAGTCAGGCAGGTGTTGAGGTTCTATGGGGGGAGCTGGATAGTGTGATTAGGTCCTTACAGGTGAGAAACTAGAAGCTGTTAGAGGTAAGGGAATAACAGGAATAGAGGGCAGGTGTAGAAAATGGAAGGGATGCAGAGATAGAGGAATGTCTAGGGAGGGAGGGCATACTGATGCGTTATAGGGGGACATGCACAAGTGAATGAGCAGATAACTAGGAATAAAAAAGCACGATGCAATAAAGATGGGAATAATAAAAAAAACTTTAAAATATACTACACAAATGGTCGGAGTATAAGGAATAAGATAGATCTCTTAAGAGCGTTAGCAAGTGAAGAGAATTTTGATATAATTGCGATAACAGAGTCATGGCTTGATTTGGCAGGTAATCACTTTAAACCTGAAGTTGAGATTGAGGGCTTTAACATGTTCCATACATATAGGAATACAAAGAGAGGAGGGGTTATTATTTATATTAAAGATAATCTCCAGTGTTGTGTAAACAGTACAATTAAATTAGATGATAACACAGTCATTATGGCTAAATGTAAAGGAAGGTAAAAACAAGCTTGTCATAGGATTATTATACAGACCACCAAATTTTAGTAAGGAAGCTTCAAATCTTCTGTGGCAGGAGATAGAATGGGCATGTAGAAGTAAGCATGTGTGTATAATGGGCGATTTTAATTACAGAAATATAGACTGGGAAGCTCTTGTGGGTGATCAGGAGGCTGAGGAATTTTTTAATGTTGACAAGATAATTTTCTGAGGCAGATTATTAACGAACCCACTAGAGGTAATAATATACAGGATTTAGTTCCGACAAATAGGGAAGAAGTTATTAAGGATACTGAGATTGGAGGAAATTTGGGTAATAGTGACCATTGTGAAATTAGATTCAAGATGAAATAGAATGGTATTGATAGTAGCATGAACAATGTTAAAATTCCTGACTTTAGAAGAGCAAATTATAATGGGCTAAGGACTTACCTGGAGGCAGTTGTACAGAAACCACGCAATGAAATCAAATCAGGAATAGATTCAATGATATCAGTTAGTGGAGACAATATTCCCTAGGAGGAAGAGATTACAATTGAAGAGGAGTATGAAAGAATAATTGAGCAATTAATTACAGGTCAGATGATTAACATTCCATATAAGGAGATTAGGACTAAAAATAATGACCCAAAATGGATGACAGATAAAATTAAGCATTATATTGGCATTAAAAAGGGCATTTATAGGAAAATAAAAAATGGAGAGGATCACTTAAGGCAGAGATATAATGAACTAGCAAGAGATGTTAAAAAGTTAATTAGAGTAGCAAGGAGAAATTATGAAATTAAAGTGGCAAATAGGGCAAAGGAAGATCCTAAAAGTTTTTATCAATTATAGAAAACTAAGCTTAGAGGTAAAATAGGCCCACTTATAGATTCCAATGGAGAATTAGTGAGTGATAGGGACTCAATGGCTGGAATGCTAAATGACTTTTTTCTCTCAGTATTTACATAGGAGGATACTCTAAATATACCTGAGGAGAATAGGAGAATGACTGAGGTGATTGTGATGGGTGACTCTCAGATTAGGTATTTAGATTGGAAGTTGAATGAAAGTAAATGGAAGGGAGTGAGAGTTTGTCTGCCGGGTGCTGGTGTAAATGATGTGTGTGAGAGGTATGATAGGTTGGTGTCTGGGTGTGAGAGGGAAGCAGTTGTGATTACACATGTCGGAGTAAACGATGTAAAGAAGGTGGGTACTTGTGAGTTACGACAGCGGTATAAAAGGCTGATTGAAAGGATGTGTGAAAGTAGAGTAAAAGGCGTTGTTTCAGGTGTGCTTCCCAGAATGGATGTGGGGATGGAATGGTTGTCTCGTGCAATGGGGTTGAATGAATATGTGAAAGGTTTGTGCGAGGAGTCAGGATTGGTATTTGTAGATGTTTGGAGTGGGTTTTATGGGAATAAGGGTTTGTATGCGATGGATGGACTCCATCTGAGCCGAGATGGGGTTGAGGTTTTGTGGCGGGAATTAGATAGTGTTATTAGGTCTTTAGAGGCGGGAAACTAGGTTTTGATAGTGGTCAGGGAAATTTAATGGCTCAAAGTGAGGCAGGGAAAGGAAGCAAACACAGATTTGTAGAAGGTAGGCAGGCTAATGGAAGTGCTTTAGGGTTAAACTACTTGAGTAGTGAAAGTGGTCAGGGAAATACAAGAGTACAGGGTCGGGGAAAGAGAGAAAGGAGATGCAGAGGAGATAGGCCCTCAGGTGCTTCAGGGATAGGTGGGCTGAGTTGTCTTTACACAAATGCTCGTAGTCTTAGAAATAAGAAGGATGAATTATTTAGTTATATCATTCATGAAGATATAGATATAATATGTATAGTTGAATCATGGGTTAATGAAAATATATTTAATGATAATGTCAGTGAATTTGAACTAGAGGGTTATACTATGTACATTAGTCAAAGGAGAGATGGGACTGGTGGTGGGTTGATTATTTATATCAGAAATAGCATTTCTTCAAATCTAAATAACTCTATAAAGCAAGGAGAAGGTGAATCATTATGGATAGATATTAAGGTTGGTAAAAATAGGAAAATACACTTGGGAGCTTTTTATAGACCACCAGGACAGACTGATTGTATCGATGAGTTAATGATTAGGGAAATAAGTAAAGGATGCAAAGAAGATACAGTTATTCTTGGTGACTTTAATTTAACTTCTGTAGACTGGGAAAATATGATAGGAAGAGATAGAGCAAGTTGTAAGTTTATGGAGTGTTTTGAGGATAACTTTTTGATCCAATTTGTTAATAAGCCAACAAGGGGTGCCAATATATTAGATCTAATTCTTTCAAATGATGATCACTTAGTTCAAGGATTGAGTGTAGGGGAATCATTGGGAAACAGTGATCATCAGATGGTTCGGTTTAATTTGCAAATAGTTAAGGGTAGAACAACGACAAACTCCACGAAAATTCCAAATTTTTATAGAGGAGATTACGATAAATTACGCAGCATGCTAAATCAGATTAGGTGGGATATAGAATTCCATGGAAAGAATACTTATGAGATGTGGGATATTTTTAAGACTATATTAAACATGGTTCAGGAACAGTGTATTCCGATGAAGTCTATTAGGAAGAAATGTAGGAAACCATTATGGTGGAACCAAGAAATAGCTAATAAAGTTTCAGAGAAAAAAAGGGCATACCAGAGATTACAAAGTGAGAGTAGTTTAGATAATTTAAACCATTATAGGTCAACCAGAAATGAACTAAATAAGATTATTAAGAAGACCAAAAGGACAGCAGAAATTAATTTAGCTAAAAATAATAATAAAGATCCTAAAAAATTCTTTAGCTATTATAGAATCAATAATCAATCTAACAGTGATAAAATAGGGCCTATTAAATATGAAGGGGTTTTGAAAGAATCTGATGAGGAAATAGTAGAGGTCCTTAATGATCATTTTGCTTCAGTATTCACAGAAGAGAAACCAGTTAGATTAATTGATGATAATTCTAGGTCAAGGGAAGTAGTGATAAATTCTATTAATATAGACAGAGAAGAAATTAAAGGGCTTATAATTCAGTTAAATACTAGTAAGGCATCTGGCCCTGACAACATTCATTCTAGGATACTCAAAGAAGGTGTAGAAAGTATTGCAGTAGCTCTCGAGAAGATATTTATTAGATCACTAGAGTCTGGAGAAATACCGAATGATTGGAAATTGGCAAATGTAGTGCCAATTTTTAAAAAGGGAAGCAAAGAGGACCCAAATAACTTTAGACCAGTAAGCTTAACTTCTATAGTCTGTAAAATTCTTGAGAAGATGGTTAAGAAGGGAATTTCTGATCATCTAGAGAGCAGCAGGTTAATTATGATGCTCAGCATGGTTTTAGAAAAGATAGATCGTGTTTAACTAATTTACTGGATTTTATGGATTATGTAACTAAAGAATTAGATAGGGGTGAGAAAGTTGATGTGATCTACTTAGATTTCAGCAAAGCTTTTGATAAGGTTCCACATAGAAGACTAGTTCATAAATTAAAGCTGCATGGGATATGTGGGAACGTTTTAAATTGGATAACTGAATGGCTGAAAAATAGGAAACAGAGAGTTGTACTGAATTGAGTGAGGTCAGAGTGGAGGAATGTTATTAGTGGCGTACCTCAGGGATCAGTTTTAGGCCCTTTATTATTTATAATCTATGTAAATGATCTTGGGCAAGGTGTAAATAGCAAAGTGTCAATTTTTGCTGATGACACTAAATTGGCAGCTGTAGTCAAAGAGGTTGAGGGTAGCTTTAAAGTGCAGGGTGACTTAGATAAGCTGTTAGCTTGGGCTCAGAAGTGGCAGATGACTTTTAACCTTAATAAATGCAAAGTTATTAACATGGGGAGAGATAATAGGGAATTTAGCTATGAGATGGATGGATATTGGCTTAATTCAGTTGAAGATGAGAAAGACTTAGGAGTGGTAGTAGATAGGTCACTGAAATTTTCAAAGCAGTGTATTGAGGCAAAAAATAGAGCAAATAGGGTGCTAGGTTACATTAAAAGAAACGTTAGCTACAAGAGTAAGGAGGTCATCCTTAAACTATACAACTCTTATGTCAGGCCACATTTAGAGTACTGTATACAGGCATGGTCACCACATTTTAGACATGATATAAACTTATTAGAGTCAGTACAAAGGAGGGCAACAAAAATAATACCATCCCTGAAGCACCTTCAATATGAAGATAGACTGAGGGTATTAAATATGTTTTCATTTGAAAGAAGGTGTGTGAGGGGAGATATGATTGAGCTTTTTAAAATCTTTTCTGGGATGGATAAATTAGATTTCAGCAAGTTATTTGAGTTAGAAGGTAGTAATAGAACTAGAGGCCACCACTTAAAGATTAAAAAACAGAGGTGCAGACTGGATGTTAGAAAATATTTTTTCACTAACAGAGTGGTGGATTATTGGAATAGTTTGCCACCTGAGACTGTAGACAGCCCAAACTTGAATGTTTTCAAGCGCAGATTGGATGATTATATGGGGATGGAGGGTTAATTTCTTACTTTTTGGTATGTGGATATGTTTCTTGACTCATTCCTGTGGATGCAGTTTCTTTTTATTGTATATTTTGGGGGATTTTGATTTTGTTTTTGACAGACTCCTATGGAGGCTTTAAATTATATATTGTAGATGCATGGTTGGACATTCCTATGGATTGTTAAATTGTATATTGTAGCTGCATGATCTGACAAAATCCTATGGATGCATTATATGGGTGGGATTTGATGGATACGGATGACCTTTGATAGGCCCTTGTGGCTTTTGTCATCCGTTAAATTATGTTATGTTATGTTATGTGTCAATGATCTTTCAGGGTAATGATGAAGAGAAATTAAAGGATATCTTGATCACAAAGGAGATAGTGACAAAGAAAATTGATAAAATCAAAAGTAGTAAAGCACCCGGTCCTGATGAGCTTTTTCCTAGAATTTTGAAAGAATGTAAGAATGTGTTAAGTTAGCCGCTAGCATGCATCTTTAGAAAATCATTGGAGAGTGGCATTGTGCCAGTGGCATGGAAGAAAGCCAATGTGATACCTATATTTAAGAAAGTGGATAAAACAAATATGTCTAATTACAGACCAGTAAGTTTGACATCAGTGGTAGGGAAAATGATGGAATCTATTATAGCAAGGAATATTAGAGATCACTTGGATAAGCATAAGTTGATAAAAGAATCACAGCATGGCTTTAGTAAGGGTAAATCCTGTCTCACTAATTTGCTGTCTTTTTATAGTAAGGTGTATGAAGCAGCAGATAATGATGAAAACTATGATATTTTATACTTGGACTTTAGTAAGGCTTTTGATCGAGTGCCACACTTACGGCTTATATAAGAACATAAGAAAAGAAGGAGACTGCAAAAGACCATTCATGGCCTACACTTGGCAGCTCCTGTTCCATTCAACACACAAAAGATTTCTTACCAGAGAAAAGTCATCAACATTGTCACCCTTAACAGGAGTTCGTCAGATCTAATCTACAATATACATAAAATGCATCCAGAGGATTATGTCCATTCATGCAACCGCAAAATATAATCTTCCCACTCCTTAGAAAAATATATACATATGTACATAAAAAAAAGTCAGTCCCATCTAGCAGCTTCATCCATATATTTATCTAATCTATTCTTAAAACTACCCAGAGAGGAGGCTTCTATCACATGCCTAGTGAGCCTATTCCATTCATCTACCACACGATTTGTAAACCAATTCCTCCCAATCTCCTTCCTAAACCTATACTTATCAAGCTTAAACCCATTGCTACGTGTCCTGTCATGTTCACTAAGTATAAGAACCTTACCCAGATCCCCTTTATTATATCCTTTTACCCATTTGAAGACTTCAATCAATTCCCCTCTGACTCTTCTCCTTTCCAATGTATGTAGATTTAGTTTTCTGAGCCTTTCACCATAAGGTAAGTTCCTTAGCCCACCAATCATCTTTGTCATCCTTCTCTGCACAGACTCAAGCAAATCAATATCCTTCCTATAATATGGTGACCAAAATTGTACTGCATAGTCTAGATGAGGCCTAACTAGCGCCAGATACAGTTTTAGAATGACTTCAGCACTCTTATTGCTTACACTCCTCCTAATGAATCCCAATATCCTATTAGCTTTATTCTTAGCATTTAGACATTGCTTTCTAGGACGAAGGTCTGAACTTACCAAAATACCCAAGTCTCTCTCACAATCAGTCCTCTCTAAAATTCTGCCATTTAATTTATAACTATTCAATGGATTATTTCTACCTATACTAAGTACACTACATTTGTCTATGTTAAACTTCATTTGCCATTTCTCAGCCCAATTGGACAGAATGGTCAATTCCTCCTGCATTACAACAGCATCAGAATCAGCCCTAATGGCCCTACCTAGCTTAGTATCATCAGCAAATTTACTCAGGTCACTACTTATACCTATGTCAAGATCATTAATATAAATTAAGAATAGCAAGGGACCCAAAACAGATCCTTGAGGAACTCCACTGCTA
Source organism: Ceratothoa steindachneri (assembly GCA_963969495.1). NCBI lineage: Eukaryota > Metazoa > Arthropoda > Malacostraca > Isopoda > Cymothoidae > Ceratothoa > Ceratothoa steindachneri. The sequence continues at coordinate 50,037,066 of OZ018333.1, read as the reverse complement.
ACACACCCCCACTCAGATTTAACTCCATCTATACTAACTCTTTCCTGTCTGTCACCAAGCCATGACTGAATCCACCTAAATATACTGCCATCGATCCCGTGTGCTTTAACTTTGCTCAGAAGTCGTAAGTGTGGCACTCGATCAAAAGCCTTACTAAAGTCCAAGTATAAAATATCATAGTTTTCATCATTATCTGCTGCTTCATACACCTTACTATAAAAAGACAGCAAATTAGTGAGACAGGATTTACCCTTACTAAAGCCATGCTGTGATTCTTTTATCAACTTATGCTTATCCAAGTGATCTCTAATATTCCTTGCTATAATAGATTCCATCATTTTCCCTACCACTGATGTCAAACTTACTGGTCTGTAATTAGACATATTTGTTTTATCCCCTTTCTTAAATATAGGTATCACATTGGCTTTCTTCCATGCCACTGGCACAATGCCACTCTCCAATGATTTTCTAAAGATGCATGCTAGGGGCTCACTTAACACATCCTTACATTCTTTCAAAATTCTAGGAAAGAGCTCATCAGGACCGGGTGCTTTACTACTTTTGATTTTATCAATTTCCTTTGTCACTATCTCCTTTGTGATCAATATATCCTTTAATTTCTCTTCATCATTACCCCGAAAGATCATTGACACCTCAGGTATATTTAGAGTATCCTCCTGTGTAAATACTGAGAGAAAAAAGTCATTTAGCATTCCAGCCATTGAGTCCCTATCACTCACTAATTCTCCATTGGAATCTATAAGTGGGCCTATTTTATCTCTAACCTTAGTTTTGTATAATTGATAAAAACTTTTAGGATCTTCCTTTGCCCTATTTGCCACTTTAATTTCATAATTTCTCCTTGCTACTCTAACTAACTTTTTAACATCTCTTGCTAGTTCATTATATCTCTGCCTTAAGTGATCCTCCCCATTTTTTATTTTCTGAGCAAAGTTAAAGCACACGGGATCGATGGCAGTATATTTAGGTGGATTCAGTCATGGCTGGGTGACAGACAGCAAAGAGTTAGTATAGATGGAGTTAAATCTGAGTGGGGGTGTGTTAGCAGTGAAGTTCCGCAAGGATCTGTTTTGGTTCCCTTGCTATTCTTAATTTATATTAATGATCTTGAAATAGGTATAAGTAGTGACCTGAGTAAATTTGCTGATGATACTAATTGCCACTAATCTTTTAAAATCAACTGTTACTCGCTCAGCTATCTTCATGTCAACCCTTTTCATCTCTGATGTCCGACCGATTCTAGATTTTGCATCTCCAATTTGGAATCTTGGGTTCCAGGGCCAAAATCAGCTTCTGGAATCTGTTCAACGCAGATGGACAAAACAAGTTGCTGGTCTGACTGATCTTCCATACCTTGACAGGCTGACAACTTTGGGATTATTTTCCGTGAAGGGTAGGCTGTTAAGGCAGGACCTTATTTATTGCTATCGTATATTCCACGATTTAACCATCATCTCCCCTTCCGACATCTTCACAATGGCACCTACTGTTGGCACAAGAGGTCATAAATTTAAGATTCAGATGCAGCATTGTCAGTTGGAAGCTCATAGATGATTTTTCTCTTGTCGAATTATCCAAAAATGGAATTCTCTACCCCAAGATATTGTTGATGCTCCGAGCCTCACTGCGTTTAAGTCTAGACTGCAGTACTTTCTCGGTGAAGAATTGTTCCACCTTTGACCTACTGCCAGTTCATTTCAATCTCAATTTGTTATATTTTCAAGGTATTTTATATGGAGGATACACTTAGCCAGTCATTAATGATATATTTGAGTAAACCTCCCGTGTAGCCTGACTGGAGTATCTGTCTTGGACTTTTGGGCCTGTCCCTCTCCTATCCGGTCTGAACATAAGAAAAGAAGGAGACTGCAAAAGACCATTCATGGCCTACACTTGGCAGCTCCTGTTCCATTCAACACACAAAAGATCTCTGGCTGGACTAGAGTGGTAGGGCCCTACCAGGTAATAGGTAGGGCCATTAGGGCTGATTCTGATGCTGTTGTAATGCCCGAGGAATTGACCATTCTGTCTAATTGGGCCGAGAAATGGCAAATGAAGTTTAACATAGACAAATGTAGTGTACTTAGGTAGTTATAAATTAAATGGGAGAATTTTAGGGAGGACCGATTGTGAGAGGGACTTGGGTATTTTGGTAAGTTCAGAATAAAGCTAATAGGATATTGGGATTCATTAGGAGGAGTGTAAGCAATAAGAGTGCTGAAGTCATTCTAAAACTGTATCTGGCGCTAGTTAGGCCTCATCTAGACTATGCAGTACAATTTTGGTCACCATATTATAGGAAGGATATTGATTTGCTTGAGTCTGTGCAGAGAAGGATGAAAAAGATGATTGGTGGGCTAAGGAACTTACCTTATGGTGAAAGGCTCAGAAAACTAAATCTACATACATTGGAAAGGAGAAGAGTCAGAGGGGAATTGATTGAAGTCTTCAAATGGGTAAAAGGATATAATAAAGGGGATTTGGGTAAGGTTCTTATACTTAGTGAACATGACAGGACATGTGCAATGGGTTTAAGCTTGATAAGTATAGGTTTAGGAAGGAGATTGGGAGGAATTGGTTTACAAATCGTGTGGTAGATGAATGGAATAGGCTCACTAGGCATGTGATAGAAGCCTCCTCTCTGGGTAGTTTTAAGAAAAGATTAGATAAATATATGGATGAAGCTGCTAGATGGGACTGACTTTTTTTTATGTACATATGTATATATTTTTCTAAGGAGTGGAGAGATTATATTTTGCAGTTGCATGAATGGACATAATCCTCTGGATGCATTTTATGTATATTGTAGATTAGATCTGACGAACTCCTGTAAAGGGTGACAATGTTGATGACTTTTGTCTGGTAAGGAACCTTTTGTGTGTTGACTGGAACAGGAGCTGCCAAGTGTAGGCCATGAAAGGTCTTTTGCAGTCTCCTTCTTTTCTTATGTTCTTTCTCGGTCATTTACCCCCCCAACTTGCTCCATTGTCTAATTTTTTCCTCCTTTTTTCTTGGGTTTCCTATATTTTAGATCCATCCTTTCCACTTGTTCTGCCTCAACCCTATCTCTCTACTTTGCCTTAGTTTTCTTAGTTTTTTTGTTCATCTTTCTCATAGTTAAGTACTCACTCTCCACTTCCTTGTTCCACCACCCATTACTTGACCTTTTTCCTCCTGTTCGGATCCATTGTATAAAATAATGAATGTTTAGATGGGCTGAAAATAAAATTTTGTGTTACCATGGCTACTAATCTCGAAATAATTTGCACATTTCCTTTCCATTCTATATATCAGTAAATGTCATAAAATTTGTTTGAAGTTTTATTATTACACTTAAATCTTTAGTTGTGCATTAATTCAAGAAATATTAGGGCTTAAAATGTAACTAAAGGATCACTATAAGAAGAACTACATTCCGAGTTTAGCAACATTAAAATCCGTTCAGTCGTTTGACGAACGCGTTACGAATTCTTCGTTTACCTCTCGAGATTAGATTCTATTAAACGGTCGCTTGCTAACCACACTCTTACCCTTAAACCCTTTGATTCAGACACACAGTGGCGTATTTAGGAAGGGGTGATTAAGCCATGGCCCCCCTTTCAGGGAATGGAAGCCAACCCCTTACAAAATTTTCACAGGAGGCCATGGTGGAAAAAAACTGTTCTAAAACAAACCAATATTTATCATTTCCTCTGGTTTACCATCAGAATTCAATAGTAAATATATTTAATATTCAATTACTTTCATATTTCAGACAAAAATATGCACAGTCATTAAAAAATGTGACATTTTTTCTGATCGGCAGAAAGCCTCGCGGGGCGCAGCCATCTTGTGACGTTTTCTATCCCATAATTTATGAATGTGAGGTGTCTGCACGTGCAGAAACGCAAATTTTAGACGATTCCCATCCGCCTGAGAAGAAATTCGACTTGAAAAAAACATTTTTTTTATTGCTGAAAATTTCTCCTCAAACTTGGGTGAGTAAGATTTTGACATATATCTAACATTAAGCGGCAAATATATTTTTCTAAAACACGATGGCATGGTTATGGCATGGATTTACTAGTGCAGAAAACGGTTTGTTTTTTTTTCGTACTTGTATCTTTGCCCCATCTGTAAGAACGTTCAGGCCATTTTCGATTTTCTGTGAGTTATCATCAAGGCTATCGTTGTTTCCATGGTAAACAAATATGGCGTCGTATCTGGGAATTAAAAATCATTTATCTCTTTGAATTTAAATCATTTAGGAGCAATTTTCTGACCTGAAAAATAAAAAAATTTGGTGGTTGAAATGAATAGTATCTATTTATTTCAACCACCAAATTCAATGCCTATTCAAAATAGACATTGGATTGATAAGTTTATGCAGGGTGTATGGACTTGGAGCTGACAAACTGTTGGTTATGAAGGTATAGAGTTTGCTGTCACTGTACCAACATTCAATAATGGTTGGTAGATAGTAAGAAATCAGTAAATCAATTAAGACCCAAAAGAACAATAAGATTAAAAAAATGCATAAAATCTAGAAGTATAACTACATACAGAGCTAACTTGGCATGCATGTATAGCAATGCGCTCTAGCATGCCTATAAAATAATTAAAGGATCAATATTCCATTAGCATACTTTCGTTTTTTCATTCAATGTAAAATTATCCATTTATTTTCCTATTTAAATTGTACAATTTCCATTAGAATCTTATGTAAAATCTCAACTTAGTTATGTATAAATAATCAATCCAAAATCTCAAATATTTTTCAGCTCAACCAGATTGAACACCAATATTCCTCATTGGTCTCTCGCCATTCCCAGCATAAAGGTCGGTAATCATTCCTTCTACATTTAGCCATTTAACTCCAAACAAATCATACTTAGTTTAATTCCTCATCCTCTCACAATTATTCACTGCGAACTGCCATACGAGAGTAGGTCCTAATTCTGGTTACTTCTCCCATTGCAGATCCCAATCCACAATCTATAATAGTTACCATATCACAGTTATCTTAGTCATCATAATTACCATATCTTAGTTACTTTACAATACCTTACCTCACTGCACCTTACATTCACTCTACTTATCATTACTTTCATACATTGCATTACGTTGTATTCCTTAGCAATTCTCAATTTAATTATATCATTCATCCATATAATTGTAATAACCGCTCACTAGTTATTTCCTAATTCAATTCTCTCAATGTGCATTCGTTGATTTTGTAAATATATTTATTTTGTTTATTTTCCGTTTTCCTTACAAACCTCTTCCCGAAGTTTTCTAAATTCAATTCACGTCAGTCGTTAGGCCTGAATATTAGCAGACGACTATTCCATCCAATTCAACAAATTTATTAACTAAAATCAATCCCACTAATAACCAAATAGCATACATGTTCTACTGTTGATTTCAAATTCAGCTTGGGTATGTATTGGTCATGTCTGAAATTAAGAACTTTCAAATGATATATGACTCAATGTGTTCCAATGATGTTGAAATTTTCAACTCCGCTAATACTGATCTGACTGAAAAGTATCACGAGGCAACTTACATTTAATGCCAGATATCTCAGCAACCAGTTTGTCTTTTCTCGAAATTATTTTTGTATTAAACTCAGTATTGTAATCCCTTTGAAATGATATATGACTCAATGTGTTCCAATGATGTTGAAGTTGGGTGAACATTGCTACTATAAAGGACCATGGAAAAAAGTCGCGTTGAAGAAGGTATACACTGAGCATCTCCCTATCAAAGTAGCAGCAAAAAAAAATCCGACCTACAGATTTTGAAACAGTTTTGCTCAGACGAAAGCCAAAAGTTCTTTGACGATTTGCCTATCATTTATAGAGATGACGATAACAACGATGCTAAAAATGCTTTAAGGTTAGACATAACCCATTTTTTTACGTTTTTTGCTAATTTTGTCAGTTTTCTGTTTTTGTCAACAAATGTATCGTTAATTATTCATCTTCAATATCCCTGAATAATTTTCACGTTTAGTACCTCAAAATGCACAAAAAATTTAACTTTTAATCAACAGCTATCAACTACTGTCTTCTTAGCTAATTAGCTGGCAATATCTGGCAGATTTACTATCAAAATGATCAGTGTTGAAACAGCTTTAACGCTATTCTGAAAGCTCAATTTCATGAAGTAACACTCAATTTCATTAAATAACACCACCTGATTGGTTAAAATATCGCCCTGATTTTGAATTCAAGCTCTCTGAGCCAATCACATGTTGTCTTTTTGATTTGCTTCGACTCTCGTTAACTTCCTGTTTCACAAGTCGCCGATTGCTGCAAATTTTCGTAGTTTATCTGCTCAAGTAGTGCTAGTCCTGTTTTAGGGCTATTGAATGCAAAGTAATGCCTTTTGGACTTGGTAGAAAATAGAAATGCAAAATCCAGAAAAGGGGTTATGTCTAACCTTAAAGGACTAAATACCGCGTCTACTTTTGTAGTCGTTTTCTTTTAGTTCTAACTTACATGAGAATCCTACATATACACCCTGATTACTGCAATGTGTGTATATATCCATATGTATAATCTGTATTTTTATTTATTTTGTTTTGCAGTTTTACGGCTTAAATATACATGATTCTGTCTGGTTTTATTGAACTGATGAGCCCGTACAACTCTCCCATTCAAGCTGGTAACAGCTACATACCTATTTGGTTCTTTTTTTCTAATATTCTACAGTCATCGCTTGTTTTTGATTTATCTTATTTTTATTTTCTTTCATTTCAGGTCAGATCCAGGAAGTCGAGATTAAGAGAAGTATCGTCGATTACTTCACGCGCCGTGAGCCTGCGACTGCAGTTAAACGAAAGGCCTTCCCAGAGTCACCTCCGGAACTTTTAGACATCAAACTGCAAGCACAGACACATGAATGCTCTTCCTCTTTACTGGCGTTAACACCGTCCACGTCTGCGTTACCTAATGACAACTCCAGTAAAGATATAGCAGTTATCAACTTGTTGGGGCTCACTGATGCAGAGAAACTGCGCGTACTCACTACACCTTGGGCTGCGCCATTGGATTTTCAGTGGCCTTGCAGCGAGCGTTAAGATGGAGGCAGAACCAGCGTAAATATCTCGGACCACAACATCTAATCGGGTAGTATAACGGCTTCTCATATTCTGTGTCGAAACGTGGACTATTCTGTCACCGTTGCAGGTTTTTCGCTCCTGAAGCAAACCGAGGAAACCAATTGAATCGCCTGGTCAGAACACCCTTAGAAAAGTTCGTTCACCCAACCGGCAAAGATGGCTATTTGTCAGCGCATCTAGCGACCAAATTCCATGAAGACAGTGTCGCGCGCGCAGAAACGTTGAAAAGGGTGATGGAGATTGGAGACATAGAGCAGCAGCTGAACACCGCAGAGGCCAAACAGCGTGACAAAAACCGAGCTGCTATGCAGCAGATACTCTTTTCTATAGAGTTTCTGGGTAGATTCGGTCTACCGCTTCGGGGTCATCGCGATTCCGGAACCCTGTTGCTCCCTCCCACAGGAACCGGCGCCGATATAGATTACGGACAAGGCAATCTGAGAGCGACTCTACAGCTGATAGCGGTTTCCAACGATAAAGTGTTACGGGAACATTTAACGACCACGAGTAGGAATGCCCCAAGCCCAGAATGAACTGATATCAGCCATTGGAGCAGTGATTCAAAAACCAATCATTGAAGAAACAAAAGAAGCCCAATTCTTCTATCTTCTGGCGGACGAGACCACGGATTTCTCGACAAAGGAACAGGTTACACTATGTTTACGGTACATCCTAGGCGGCCAAATATGTGAGCGGTTTCTCGGTTTTGCTCAGGTCCCCGATCTGACTGGTGCAGGGTTGGCTAAACAAATGCTACAGATTCTGAAAAATTCTAGAGTTGACATTAGAAATATGGTTGAACAGGGGCACGACGGAGCCGCGGCTATGTCGGGGAGCAAAATTGTGTGCAAAAGTATGTGCGTGAAGAATGCCCGTCAGCCAGCTACACGCATTGTGTGCTCATTCGCTCAATCTATGTTTGGTGAAGGAGGGCGAGGTACCATATAATAGAAAGGCAGTTACGTTGATGCACGAGATTGCGGTTTTTTTCTGTGTCTCAAATAAAAGATTGCTCAATATAAACAACTGCTACAAATTCTAAAAGATTTTAGAGTTGACATTAGAAATATGGTCGAACAGGGGTACGACGGAGCCGCGGCCATGTCGGGGAGTAAAAATGGTGTGCAAAAATACGCGCGTGAAGAATGCCCGTCAGCCAGTTTACACGCATTGTGTTTCCCACTCGCTCAATCTATGTTTGCTGAAAGCGGGCAAGGTACCATATATTAGAAAGGCAGTGACTTTGATGCACGAGATTGCGCTTTTTTTTCTGTGGCTCGAAAAAAAGATTGCTCAATCTTGAAGAAGCTATCAAGGAAGAGCGTAATGAAGCTGCCCATTCGCGTCCGAAACTCCATTGCACCACTAGATGGGTGGAGCGCCAAGAAGCAGTTCGCATATTCAAAGAACTACTACCCGCTATTAAAGTGTCGCCACACAAAATTAGTCTATGGCCACGCGCAGATTGCGCCGGTAATGCGTTACTATTCTCTTCCGCCATATACAATGGTGGATTCTTTGTTGACCTAGAGGTACTTGTATCGGTTCTGGAGATGACCAAGCCACTTTCCGTTAGGCTTCAGGCCGAAGCCTAGGACATCCATAACGCGGTAGACTGTGCCCAAGACTGTGAGAAGGTCCTGAGACAAATGTGATTAGACGAACAAGTCTTCTGAAACATTTTCATGCGCTCTCAAGAATTGTTTGGTGAAGAAATCCGCATGCCAAGAACGACTGACAGGCAGATGCAGAGGTCCAATCACCCGACTGAAACACCAGAAGTTTACTACAGACCTTCTATTTTCTTCCCGTACATCGACGTCTGTATAAGCCAACTAGATGAGCAATTTAAATCGCACAATGCGAAGGCATAAGTGCTCAGTAGGATACTACCGGCATACTGTCAGGATTCCGACGATTCTAGTGCCCTCATGTTTGCCGCCCAGTTGTACCACAAATTACTTCCAGGACAACCCGAGTGCCTGAACGCTGAATTACTGCGCTGGAAGGCGTACTGGGCGCGACAGGTGACCACGACATCTACATCACCAAAAAGAGTTCGTCGATGCGGTGGTGGTTACGACGACTCTCGGTACTTATCCCATGATAGAAACCCTTTTGCGAATTTTCTCAACCTTGCCGGTGATCAATGTGACAGGCGAACGCTCATTTAGTGCTATTAAATTGATAAAATCTTACCTACGGTCCACCATGCACGAAGAGCTACTGAATGGCTTAGCCCATCTGTACATCAACAAGGACATTCCACTAGTTCATAGTGACGTTATTGATGAATTCAGCCGAACCAACTGTCGACTGGTTTTCAAGTGATACAATACAAGTGTAAAAAAACACCGCTCACTCAGGGTGAAATTAAAAAAACCTGCAAAGGAACTGACCGTAGATAAGATGTCATCAATTTCAGATATATTATATTTATATGTATTTGTGTAACTAAAATGATACTAAAATCATCCCAACTCCAGAAGGCCTCGCATAAGCTTTGCTTCATGCCTTCTCCCTTCAATAAACATATTATGTTTAAATACTCATTACTATTAAGTGATTTCTAGATGCAGTACCCGAATAGTGCTGCACGATCTATCTCACTAGATTTTAATGGTTCGAAAGCATTTTTGCAATCTGTGCTTTGTTGTAGTTCCGAAAAAGCTTAGTTTGTTGATGAAAAATTATATTTAATTTTATAGACTTACCTATATACGATGTTCTCAATTGTTAACGGATGTTCATAGGGTTTTGTGTTTGTATGTATAACGTACGAGAAGTGAAGGCTAGCGGCTTAAAAGCTTCGTTTGAATGAGTCTTTTTTGAGACTCAGGATGGCCGAGTGGAATCGCCGCTGGCTAACAGTGGTCCAGCGACGCGGGAAGCTGTTCGCAACTTGGCTACGCTATTATTTTTTCTTTGCCCCTTTTCTACTCCCCTCTATCAATAAGGGTGCCCAGACGCGGGAGGGGGAGCGTTAGCGCTTGGATAACATTTCCAAACGGGCTCTCTTCATTTCTTCAAAATACGCCCCGCTTCTAGGAGGGGGGTTGTATAGCGTACGAAAAGTACAGGCGAGCTGCTTAAAAGCTTCGTTTGAATCAGTCTTTTTTGAGACTCAGGATGGCCGAGTGGATTCGCCGCTGGCAACAGGGGTCCAGCGACACGGGAAGCTGTTCGCAACTTACCTACGCAATTATTTTTTTTTTTGCTTTTTTTTCCTACTCCCCTCTATCTACATATGTATAGCATTTCCTAATTAAATTTATAATTTTTCTGTGAAATTTCATTAAAAACTATTTCAGTATATGATTTTGATTTGAAATGTTGTAGTTCATGAAAAAGCTTAATTTGTTGATAAAAAATTATATTTCATTTTATAGACTTACCTATATACGATGTTCTCAATTGTTAATGAATGGTCATAGGGTTTTGTGCTTGTATGTATAGTTTTTATGAAGTGTGAAAAACTTGCTACGCCACTGCATACACACGCATGTTAACGTTTGTGCTGCGGTATACAAACATCATAATTTCCTGATAGTACTTGGAGATTCCCATACCTCGTTTGCATACCCTAAAATGTTATTAAATATTCCATAACCTTTCTCCTATAAAACTATCTGACTTCTCATACCAGCTCCCAGGGATAATAGAGGCCATCGATACAAAGATTTTGCCCCTCATTCCTCAACTGAAGCACGAAAGGATCAACGATGATGTTTTTCCTCCTCCGAGTCCAAAACGGCGCTCGAGTTTTCGCCAACCCCTTCCGTGTGTCATGCGCCCTGCATGATTACCCCCTGGGCAAGTATGTAATCCAGAGCGAGACTCGCTGTCTCGGCAATGGCTCGTCCCTAGTTGTAGCAGTGTGGGAACACACACACCAAATAAAGTGCCACTCCTGCTACAATCCGCCTTCACCCTTGGGGAATGGAAAGTAACCTGTCGCCAAGCAGAGAGGGAGGGCACCTGGTAAATGTTGCGAGGATGGCTGGATGCGACTAGCTTATTTTGGGGCTACTTTTCAGTGTTTTTCTGCTATTGCACTGGCCAATCACAGATCTGTATTCAGTATCAATGACCAATCACAAAGCTCTATTTGTTTCAAAGCTTTTTGTGCTTTTTATATTGATCAAAACTAGGTTTTTCGGTAAATATGTAGATTATTGGCGCGAACGATGGGACGTACTATTTCGTCCGTGTTCCATTCCTGTGAGCGTCTTGTGTTTGAGGAGGGCCCCCCACGTCTCCTCCGAGCTAGGCCTGGAGGGCATATTCCTTAAATGGAATTGCTGTGGCCTCCGGGCCAACTGGGAGGAGCTGCGGGGGCTCATCTTGTCCCATTCCCCATTAGCTATCTTTTTGCAGGAGACCATGCTAGGCACGTGCCCTCTGCCCTCCCTCCCGGGGTATAAGGGTCTTGCGACCCCACCACCACAGGATGGCCAGGCTGGTATGATGTTTCCCTTCTTCCTCTCTCTTTAGATATCTCCTTTCAGGCAGTGGCTGTGCAGCTGCACCTGGATAGGAGGTATACTATCATTTCTGCATACATTCCACCATCACTTGACTTCGCGGGGGGACTTCCGATGCATCGTTGCACGGTTGCCGAGGCCCTTTCTCTTGCTTGGAGATCTGAATGGCAGGCATCCTCTCTGGGGAGATTACTCAATAAATCCCAGGGGACAAGTCCTTGCTGATCTGATCGAAGAGCTTGAGATAGGTGTCCTAAACGTGGATGAGTTTACGCATTATTGGGGGGTGGTCGATGACCTCCATGGTAGTGATCACTTTCCCATTCAAATCTCATTTTCAGGGCAACTGCCTCCTGAGAGCCCACCTATGTGGTGCTTGGTGTGGGTGTGGGTGGCCTGCATTTCAGGAAATGACTGAATTCTCTATCTCAGTCGAGGAGTTTAGGTCGGTAGATGAGGCCGTTGAGTTCTTCTCCGGCAACCTCATCACCGTGGGCTTGACTACTATTCCTAGGACGTCTGGCCGTTTTGCACGCCGACCACTCCCATGGTGGTCGGCCGAGTGTGAGATGTCCCTCAAACAGAAGCGTTATGCCTACATGCGCTATAAGCGCCGCTCGAACGATTTCGGTGTCACTGAATTTCATCGGGCTAGGGCGAGGTTCCGGTATATTTCGAAGCACGCCCGCCGCTCTTCTTGGCGGGCATACGTGTCTTCACTTAACAGGAAGACCCCTTTAGCTGAGGTATGGAAGCGAGTCAAAAAGATTCGGGGCAAGTTCTTGCAGGACCCCCCCTCCCGTTCTCCAGGAGAAGGACCGCAATCTCGGACCCCGCGTCCGTGGCGGAATCCGTAGCGACCGCCTTTTCCGCATTCCCCCGTAAGGGGCGCGGCGATTTGCCATCCTGGCCGCCGTGCTGACGGGATCCAGCGCTCCGTCCGGCCCCAGCTTAGCCTCTCTTTCTTCCTTCAGATAGCCCGATTTCTCCCCTACCTCGTCGCTTTTCATACAACCTCTCCCACAACTTTCTCTGGTCAGCCTCTAATTTCACAGTGTAGAATGCTGACCTTCTTCTCAAGCCAACCACCCCGGATGGGGGCTGAGGGGGGTGGGGACATTGTTCCCTAACCCCTCAGCTCCGGTTCGGGATGGGTTTTTTTTAACAACCTGCTTCATCCCCACCCATACCTTCCTCACATCCCTTTTCCTCTCCTCTTCACATTCTATCTGTTTTACGCCGTGTCTAAGGTGGAGCCGCCATGCCGAAGGACTGCCAGGCCACCAGGCGGGAGGGGTGGTCCCAAATGGCGGCGCCTGGCTCTGCCGGGCCTGTAAGCACCTCTTGCAGTGCGGGCTACTGCAAGAGGTGGTGAGCGATTGAGTCACGTAAAACAAAGGTCACCATGCCCAATGATGAAAAAAAAAAACCATCTCCCCTTAATTCCCCCTAAAACAATGGAGCCGCCCTCGTGCAGCTCCATAGAAAAGATGGAGGTCCCCCCCCCTGTGCTTGCGCAGGGGACCCTCCATACCTCTTTAACCGGAGAGGAGATTTACTCCTCTCCTACGCCTATGGGTGTAGGGGACTCCCCCTCACCCCCTTCTCTAGAGGTGCTTTCGGGCACCTCCCTATCTCCAGCAGCAGTCCCTCCTTTGCTTTCTAAGGGGACTGCCAAGAAAGCCAGCAGGCAGCCCATTGCAGACCGCCCCTCTTACAAGCGGCTCGGTAGGGCAAACCCCCTTAGGGGGGAGAGGGAAGCCAGGCCCCTTCGGTCGCTTCCCTCAAAAGACCTGCTGGCAAAAATATTAAACCTTGCCGGGGTCAAGGCCTGTGCCTCCCCACTAAAGACTTATTATGCTGCCAAGGGGACCTGCGATGTCCTGGGAGGGGATGGCCAACTGGAGGCCCCTCCTGTGATAGACATGGTCCTTGAGGAAAACCAGCCTCAGAAGGTAGGGCATTCCATGGGGGGGAATCCGGGCTCGGCGCCAAGCCCCGAACCCGAATCCGCCCCTATGCAAGGTCCTCATCAAATGGCTGTAGATTCTCAGGCAGTACAAGGAGGGGAGGGATCTCCTCCGGATGATGCCCCTGCGACCACCAGGACCTCCATTTCGGAGAAGGACCTGGCTGAGGCCGGTCCATCTGGCCTGGGGGCTTCTACCGGCGGGGGTGAGAAGCGGGTTCATTCCCCGCCCTCCTCTCCAAAAAAGAAAAGGACCAAAAAGACGAAGAAGACTCGGGGCTCCTCTCAATCTGCGGGGGCTATGGGGACGGATGGGTCTGCTGCCACTTTGGCAAGCAACCAAGCCAAGATCGGCACATCCGGGCCCTCTGCTTCCCCGGGTACAGAGCTCCTGACGATGACAAAGACCAAAAGTGCACAGGGCGGAGCCTCGATGACATCGGGGCCCCTGATTCAGAGGTTACCTGGCGTTTTCGAGCCCGCTGGCTTCAAACGCTTCCTCGTTATTCGCTCCACTGATGGCAGCATGTTGTCCAAGGGCAACATGATCCATCAGAGGAGAGGATTAGCTAGTGCAATTGGTAGAGAGCCGAAGGTAACCCGTTTCTCGGACAGGAGCCTTCTGGCGAATCCCGCCGAGGCGGCCAAGATAAGTGCTCTTCGGATACTTCATGGCACCCCGGTGAGTGTGACGCCGCCCTCCACCATGAACTTTGTAAAAGGAGTAGTTTATGCGAGGGAACTCGTTGACTACTCCATAGAAGACATCACCCTAGAGCTGGCCGACCATGGGGCGGTCAAGGTCGAACGTGTGATGAGAAAACAGGGAGGGGCCTCGAGACCCACCCCTACACTCTTCGTCACGTTCGACTGTGACAAGCTCCCTGAGTCGGTGCGTGCCGGTTGGTACCGCTACCGCGTAAAGGCATTCGTGCCACTGCCGCGGTGGTGCTATTACTGTCACCGCTTCGGCCACACAAATCGATCATGTAGACGTGCAAAATCGGGGTCACCCGAAGTCTGTGTAAATTGCTCCAAGGTCGCACACGATAAGTCCAAATCGTGTGTGGCCAAGTGTGTCAATTGCGGAGAGCCGCACCCTGCTTCTTCGAAGCAATGTGGTGCATATCTCCTTGAGAAAGAAATCCTGGCCGTTCAGGCCCAGGATCGACTCATTCCGCGAGGCTAAGGACTTGGTCCTGGCGCGCCCGGTCCTGCCTGGGACGTCATATGCCTCAATAGTTAGAAAAGCACCCTCTGCTCCTGGCCCATCCAGGCCAAAGAGCACGGTTGTTTCCGCGCCCATTCGGAGCCCTTCTTGGCAGGCATACGTGTCTTCACTTAACGGGAAGACCACTTTAGCTGAGGTGTGGAAGCGAGTCAAAAGGATTCGGGGCAAGTTCTCGCAGGACCCCCCTCCTGTTCTCCAGGAGAATGGGACCGCAATCTTGGACCCTGCGTCCGTGGCGGAATCCTTAGCGACCGCTTTTTCCGCATTCTCTAGCCGTGATGCTGCTCCGCCAGCATTCAATGCACGTCATGATGTCGCGGAAGGCCACCGGCTGGACTTTACCTCCAGAGGCGGAGAACCCTTCAACGACAAGTTTACTGTGAGTGAGTTGCGTTCCGCTCTCGCTTCGTGCGCGGACACCGCCCATGGTCCGGACGATGTCCCGTACGCCATGCTTCGACACCTCGGTGAGCGAGGCATGGCCTTTCTGTTAGATTTGTTCAACAGGATCTGGGTGGAGGGTCTTCTCCCAGACTCCTGGCGAATCGCTACTGTGCTCGCCTTTCGCAAACCGGGGAGAGATCACTCTACTCCGACCGGTTTCCGTCCAATCTCTCTAACCTCTTGCGTGTGCAAGTTGATGGAGAAATTGGTAAATGTTAGATTAGCCTATTTCCTGGACAGCGGAGGCCATCTGTCTTCTGCACAGTGCGGCTTCCGTAAGTTCCACTCCACGTCGGATGCTCTGCTCCGACTGGAAAATGCCGTCTGCGAGGCTTTCCTTCATACACAGCACTACGGCACGATGTTTTTTGATCTGGAGAAGGCCTATGATACCGCATGGCGATACGGTATCATGGAGACTCTCCACACGATGGGGGCGAGGGGACGCCTCCCAATGTTTATATCTGAATTTTTGCGAGATCGTCGATTCCGCGTACGGGTGGGGGGAGCCCTCTCTGCCCCAAAGGAGCAGGAAGAGGGTGTCCCGCAGGGAAGTGTCCTCAGTGTCACACTCTTTGCCCTGAGCATCAACGGCATCACCTCGGTTCTGCCAGAAGATGTTCTCGCTACGCTCTACGTGGACGACCTTTCGATCTCTTTTGGCGCGGCCCAGATGCCAACTCTGGAGCGTCGACTCCAACAGGCATTGAACCGCGTCTCTCGCTATGCCGAAGCGCACAGGTTTCGGTTTTCTTTGGCCAAGACTAAGGTCGTGCACTTCTGCCGCCATCCACAGCTTCACCCCGACCCAGATTTGTTTCTTAATGGGGTGCGCCTGGATGTGGTTGAGTCGCACCGTTTCCTTGGTCTTGTATTTGACCGACGCCTCACCTGGGAGGCTCATATTCGCAGCCTTAGGGTCTCTTGTACCCGCGCCATGGACATTCTCCGTTCCGTGATGTTCAGTGCTTGGGGCGCTGATAGGGCTACCGCCTTACTTTTTTATCGATCCTTTGTTCGCTCGAAGCTCGACTACGGGTGCGAGTTTTATGCATCCGCAGCCGAGCGTTTATTGCGGAAGGTGGATTCAATCCACCACACCGGCCTTCGCCTTGCGACCGGTGCCTTCCGCACTTCCCCCATTGAGAGCCTGTTGGTCGATGCTGGGGAGATGCCACTCGCTCTGCGCCGCGTGCAGTGCATCACTCGCCTGTACGCGCCTCCCTCAGTCGCCAACAGCTCTCACTGCATCCGCAGCTGATCTCGATGGTGCCTATGCCGCCGAGAGACGCCAGTCATACCCTAAGCCCTTTGGGTTTAGGGCCAGGAAACTCCTTCGAGAGGTAGATATAGCTCTCGGGCCGGTGGCGCCCCTGGTTCTGCCCAGGACGCCACCCTGGAGGGTACCACATTTGGCTATTTGTCGCCACGCCTCTGCTCCCAAAGCTTGTACTGCGGCGGGAGTATTGCGTTCGACCTTTTTGGGGCACACATCGTGTCACGCTGGTACCGTGCCAGTGTATACGGATGGCTCCAAGTCCCAAGAGGGGGTCGGCTTCCACGCCGTATCCCCTCTGTTGAAGTCAGCGGGGCTCTACCAGGGGCTGCGTCTGTCTTCACGGCCGAGCTGGTGGCAATACACCACTCGGTACGGGAGATTACGCGACGTGCCCGGTTCGGAGACCGGATTGTGATCTATAGCGACTCACAAAGCGCCCTGAGTGCTCTCGGGGCATTGGAATCTCCGCATCCCCTGGTTCGCGATATCCGTGACGCCACGGTTTTGGCGAGCCGGGCAGATGTCGAGATTATCTTCTGCTGGGTTCCTGGACATGTAGGAATTGCGGGGAATGAGCGCGCCGATAAGGGCGCCAAAGAGTCCGCGAGGACTCTGCGACCGGCCAGCGTTTCGCTCTTCCTCACACCGACTACATGGCAGGAATACGGGCAGCTCTTCGGACTGCTTGGCAAAGAAGATGGGAGACGGTCGAAGGGAACTTAAAGTTGCGTGCCATTGCGCCGCGACCGTTCCCATAGACCTATCCCCCAATGCCGCGGCGGTTTCAGGTTGCTTTCTGTCGTCTCCGAATCGGACACACTCGTGTGACGCATCGCTATCTGATGGAGCGCTCGCCTGCGTCGTCCCCCAGACTGTTCGGCACATTCTTGTCGAATGTCCCAGTCTGGGTGATCTTCGCGCACGACACCTGTCCCGGTACTGGGATGGGCGGGGTCGCTACCGCCTGTCCCTTGTGCTCGGGACGAGTGCGTGTACTTTGACTGGTGGACTTATTGACTTTTTGGGGGAGGCCGGCCTTCTCCCTTTTATTTAACCCGATTTTGTTGTTTTTGTAATTGTTTTGTTATTGCTTTTTTTATTGTTATTGTTATTTCTTTTTATTGTTTTCTGTTTAATTTTTTAAAGTAGCCTAAAACTAGGCTGTTTGTTTACGGCAACTTATGCCTTAGTCGGCAGTCGTCAGATAGCCCCTTATTGAAAAAAAAACAAAAAAATCCGCATTCTCTAGCTGTGATGCTGCTCCGCCAGCATTCAATGCACGTCGTGATGTCGCGGAAGGCCGCCGGCTGGACTTTACCTCCAGAGGCGGAGAACCCTTCAATGACAAGTTTACTGTGAGTGAGTTGCGCTCCGCTCTCGCTTCGTGTGCGGACACTGCCCATGGTCCGGATGATGTGCCGTACGCCATGCTTCGACACCTGGGTGAGCGAGACATGGCCTTTCTGTTAGATTTGTTCAACACAATCTGGGTGGAGGGTCTTCTCCCAGACTCCTGGTGAATCGCTACTGTTCTCGCCTTCGCAAACCGGGGAGAGATCACTCTACTCCGACCGCTTTCCGCCCAATGTCTCTAACGTCTTGCGTGTGCAAGTTGATGGAGAAATTGGTAAATGTTTGATTAGCCTTTTTCCTGGACAGTGGAGGCCATCTGTCTTCTGCACAGTGCGGCTTCCGCAAGTTTCACTCCACGTTGGATGCTCTGCTCCGACTGGAAAATGCCATCTGAGAGACATTCCTTCATAGACAGCACTACGCCACAGTATTTTTCGATCTGGAGATACGGTATCATGGAGATCGTCGATTCCGCGTATGGGTGGGGGGAGCCCTCTCCTGCCCAAGGGAGCAGGAAGAGGCTGTCCCGCAGGAAGTGTCCTCAGTGTCACACTCTTTGTCCTGAAGATCAACGGCATCACCTCGGTGCTGCCCAAAGATGTTGTCGCTATGCTCTACGTGGACGACCTTTCAATCTCTTTTGGCGCGGCCCAGATGCCAACTCTGGAGCGTCGACTCCAACAGGCATTGAACTGCATCTCTCGCTATGCCGAAGCGCACAGGTTTCGGTTTTCTTTGGCCAAGACTAAGGTCGTGCACTTTTGCCGCCATCCACAGCTTCACCCCAACCCAGATTTGTTTCTTAATGGGGTGCGCTTGGATGTGGTGGAATCGCACCGTTTCCTCTGTCTTTTATTCGACCGACGCCTCACTTGGGAGGCTCATTCGCAGCCTTAGGATCTCTTGTACCCGCCCAATGGACATTCTCCATTCCGCGACGTTCAGTTTTTTATCAATATATATACAAATACAATATTATTTTTCATTTAAATAATTTTGTCCCAAAATTGGACCTTCTGGCCCACTGTGTATTGGTGAAAAAATATTTTCTAACAACCAACCTGCACCTCTGTTTTTTTAATTTTTCAGTGGTGGCCCCTAGTCCTATTACTACCTTCCAACTCAAATAGCTTGCTAAAATCCAACTTATCCATCCCAGAACAGATTTTAAAAAGCTCAATCATATCATCCCTCACACATCTCTCAAATGAGAACATATTTAGTACCCTCAGTCTATCTTCATATTCAAGGTGCTTCAAGGAAGGTATTTTTGTTGCCCTCCTTTGTACTGACTCTAGTAGGTTGGTCATGTCTAAAATGTGGTGACCATGCTTGTATAGAGTACTCTAAATGTGGCCTAACATACGAGTTGTAGAGTTTAAGGATAACCTCTTTACTCTTGTAGCTAACATTTCTCTTAATGTATCCTAGCCCCCTATTTGCTCTATTTTTTGCCTCGCTACACTGTTTTGTAAACTTTTATGACCTATCTACTACTACGCCTAAGTCCTTCTCATCCTCAACTGAATTCAGCCACTGCCCATCCATTTCATAACTAAATTCCCTATTATCCCTTCCCATGTTAAGAACATTGCATTTTTTGAAGTTAAAAGTCATCTGCCACTTCTGACCCCAAGCTAATAAGTCACTCTGCAATTAAAAGCTATCCTCAACTTCTTTGACTACAGCTGCGAATTTAGTGTCATCAGCAAAAATTGACACTGCTATTTACAGCCTCCCCAAGATCATTTATATAAATCATGAATAATAAAGGGCTTAGAATGGAACTCTGCAGTACTCCACTGATAATATCCCTCCACTGGACCTCACTCCATTCAGCACAACTCTCTGTTTCCTGTCTTTCAGCCATTCAGTTATCTAATTCAAAACTTTACCACATATCCCATACATTTTTAATTTGTGAACTAGTCTCCTATGTGGAACATTATCAAAAGCTTTGCTAAAATCTAAGTAAATTACATCAACATTCTCTCCCCTATCTAATTGTTTAGTAATCTATAAAATCCAGTAAATTTGTTAAACACAATCTACATCTTCTAAACTCATGCTGAGCATCATTTATTAACCTAGCATACTCTAGATGGTCAGAAATCCCCTTCTTAACTATCTTCTCAAGAATTTTACAAACGTTAGAATTTAAGCTTACTGGTCTAAAGTTATTTGGGTCCTCTTTACTTCCCTTTTTAAAAATTTGTACTACATTCGCTAATTTCCAATCATTAGGTATTTCTCCAAACTCTAGTGATTTAGTATATATCTTGTTAAAAGCTACTGCAATACTATCTACACCTTCTTTGAGTAACCTAGAATGAACGTTGTCTAGGCCAGATGACCTACTAGTATTTCTCTCCAATATAAGCCCTTTAATTATTTCCCTGTTCACATTAATGGTATTCAACATAACTTCTCTTGACCTAGAATTATCATCAATTAATCTATCTGGATTCTCTTCTGTAAATACAAAGAAAAATGATCATTAAGAACCTCTATTATTCGTCATCAGATTCTTTCAAAACCGCTTCATATCTAATAGGCCCTATTTTATCACTATTAGATTTGTTATAAGAGGTAAATTAATTTCTGCCGCTCTTTTGCTCTTCTTATTAGTATTATTTAGCTCATTTCTGGTCGACCTATAATGATTTAAATTGTCAAAAGTACTTTCTCTCTGTAATCTATGGTATGCCCTTTATTCTCAGTAATTTTCCTAGCTATCTCTTGATTCTACCACAACAGCTTCCTACATTTCTTCCTAATAGCCTTCATTCAGGCGCCAAATATAGCAGGCCACGAATCTACTCTAAACTTCCAATCGATCCAACCTGCTTCCTACCCTAAATTGGACATGAAAACCCAAGGGAGAAATGAAACAGATTAGATATACAGTTCTTTATTTACAAAAAATATGAGTCAAATATTTACAATTCTGGATAATTATATTTGAGATTTCTTTACTTACTTATAGACAAAAAAATATGGATAGATAAATTTACTATATATACACAATCAAAAAATAAATAAATCCTATGTGTGAATACTACCTTGCAATTATTTATAAACTACCACCTTGCAATTATTTGTAAACTAATGAGAAAAGGCCTCGCATATCACCATGGATTTTCTTTTAGATATTTAGGTCCCCCAGAGGAAAGTCCTGCTGGCTGGTGCCTCCGAGCTCAGTATAATGCGATCTGGTCTCGTCTTGAGGCTATCTAAGCCCTCTCTGTTCTGTCGGCCCAGGAAGCTCGACATCACCTCAGCTAGCGCAGCCCTCAGGACACCCCCTGATAGCTGACAAACTGCTGGGTTGGAGGAAAGCGTACAGGCTTCTTACCCCCATCATTCACACTATACCATCCATCCTCATCCAAATCACTCTCCTCATCAAATCGCCCATCTTCCAGAAGCTCCAACACATCCTGCCACACCAACCATTCACCTGTCAGTCTCATCCTCTCCTTTCTCTTCCCATTCAGTCATTCACTTATCTTTCACGGGACCGCATCCAGGAACTTTTTCATCGATTGCTTACACTCATTCACACAATCATCACCATACCTCTTTCTCGCCATAGTCTCAAGCCTATGTGGATACATATTCACACTTTCACTCTTCCCCATGCAAGCCTTCTCAAATTCATTCACCCTTTTATACTTTACACACTCTTTCATTTGTTTCACCTACCCAATCAATCACTTCTTCACCACTTCATACCTTGGCTCACCCACACTCATGATCACACGGAAAAACTCTAGCACCTTCCCTTCCAAGCAATCTCATAATACCTTCACTCAATATCCCTTATTCTCCAGGTACTTGAGCTTGCAATAACGCTCAAATTCCACGAAGAATTCATCCACACTCTTCCCACCATGCAAC
The DNA here is from genome assembly GCA_963969495.1 of Ceratothoa steindachneri. NCBI lineage: Eukaryota > Metazoa > Arthropoda > Malacostraca > Isopoda > Cymothoidae > Ceratothoa > Ceratothoa steindachneri. The sequence goes on along the minus strand of OZ018333.1, from coordinate 50,015,280 downwards.
CTAAAATTATCAACTTTTGGGACTTCCCTAATCAAAATTCCTTTCCCCACATTCACTTCACTCTCACTTAAGCTGCTCTCTCTCTCTCACTCATGCCAATCATACCATCATTCTCCTTCATCCAAGTATAACGAGTCCACACTCTTCCCTCTAACCTTCCGATCTTTCCCCTTTGACCCAGTCTTCCTTCCTCTCTTGCGTTTCACTCTCTTCCATTCTCTATCCTTCCTATCACTTAAATCATCCTGTCCTCTCTAGATTCGCACACACTCCCATTAGTCTTATCCCCTTCGGTCAGAGCAGGGTTCAAGGTAGAGGGTCCTGAGGACAGTCCTGACCCCTTCATCATGTCATAGAGGTCCTGCATCCTTTGGTTGACCTGCCTTTGTCTTTCATCCATTTTTTTCTTCAGCCTGTCGGTTTTCTCATCCATAGTCATCATATCACTTAAATCCCTCAATCACGCTCCTTAACATTGTATATTCCTTCTCTTTCTTCAATTCCAGTCTCAATTGTACCACTTCATGCAATCCATGATCAGCAGAAGCCATTTTCCCGGATTAATAAAAATTATAGAAATAGGGGGAAAACAACCAAACTACTTGACACTAATTGGGTATGGACTGCAATTCAATCCTAACATTGCTCCCGGTTTTGAGATCTCATGTCCCTATTTGGGTGCCAGGGGAATCATTTGCGAAAGAAGTGGAATTTCTTGGGCAGATGGTGAGTGAGAATGGGTTACGAAAGTATGTTGAGAAGTTGCGAATGTTTCTAAAACCGGTGAGTGTGAAGCAGCTGAAGTTGTTTCTGGGTTTGATTGAGTTTCAATGAAAGTTTATACATGATTGTTTGGGTGTGAGTAAGCCTCTGACTGAGTGGATGGGCAAGAAAGGTAGTATGATTGTCAGGTGGAATGATAAGATGAATGAAGTGTATGAGAGACTGAAAGAGGCAGCGGCTAACGATGTTGAATTGGCATACCCGGACTATAGTGTGAATGTTAAGATGCTTGAATTGTATATGGATGCAAGTGGGTACTGTATGGGAGGTTTTCTGATGCAAGAGCAGCGTTTGACTGGAGAAAATGTCAGGCGAATAATTGGGTATGTATGCGAGAGTTGACTGCGATAAGATATTGTATAAAAGTGTTGCATCCATTTTTGTATTGGGTGTGGTTCGTGATTAAAACAGATCACCAACCTCTTGTGTATTTGCAACATATGAAATGGGCTGATAGTAGGATTGCGAGGACTTGGAAGATTTGAGTGATTTTGACTGTGATTGAGTATGTGCCTGGTGAAAGGAATGGAGTGGCTGATTTGATGTCAAGGCATCCTGGTACGAATGATGAAAATGTGTGTGGAGTGAGTGATCCTGAGTATTTGCCGAAAGTGATTATGAATGGAAAAGAGAGTAAGGGTGGTGGTGATTCCTTGTTTGAGAGTGTATGGAATGGTTTACAAGATTTGAAGAGTGATTGTGTAGATGTGAGAGTGCCAGAGAGTATGGATGATGAACCTCCAATTGATCTAACTTGCTTTCCCGATCATTAACTCATCAATACAAGTCAGTCTGTCTGGGTGGTCTATAAAAGGCTCCCAAGTGTATTATCCTATTTTTACTGACCCTAATATCTATCCACAGTGACTCAACTACTTCCTGCTTTATAGAATTATTTAGATTTGAAGAAAGGCTATTTCTGATATAAATAATCAACCCACTACCCATTGTATCTCTCTTTTGACTAATGTACATATCATAACAGTTCAAATTCACTCACATTGTCATTAAATTTATTTTCATTAACTCATGATTCTATTACATATATTATATCTATATCTTCATCAATAATATAACTAAATAACTCATCTTTCTTATTTCTAAGACTACGAGCATTGGTATAAAGACAACTCAGCCCTCCTTTTCCTGAAGCACCTCTTTTAGAATATATACCTTCCACTCTACCTCCTCTGCATCTCTTTCCTTTCCCTGCCCCACCCTGTACTCTTCTATTTTCCTGACCACTATCAGTAACTATTTCCCGCCTGCTAAGACTCAACAACACTATCTAACTCCTGCTATAATACGTTGTAGCGGGCTGAAAAATTTAGACTAACCCCAATCGATCCAACCCGCTTCCTACACTAATCCGGACGTGAGAAATCGAAGGAGAATGAAACGGATTGTATGTACAGTCCTTTACTAACACGAAAAAAATACAATATTTACAAAAATATGGGTAAATGTGCACCCAATGAGCCTTTATATATATATATATATCAGAAAAAATAAATAAGTCCCACTTATAATTATTATTAATTGATTTTAGGAACAATAAGAATCAAACAACCCAAATAAAATTTGGGTTACCACAGTCAATAAACAACAAAAGATGGGCTCACGTTATACAGTCCCTTTACTTACAAAATTTTTTGTATTCAAAATTGCACCTCCGAGCTTGGACTAAGATAGGTAACCTTGTTAGAGTTGTGTGGCTCTAATAAGCCCTCCTTCGTTAAAGCTAAACTATTTTTATACACAATCAAATAGGACAGAACATGGCCTGGAACCCTTGTCCTATACTAATGGCCTTTGGTATAATAATAATAACAGTTATAGCTTCAATTACAGGGGTATTTTACAAGTGCTTGCCCTCTTATCTTTCCAAATTATGGCGCCTGGAAAGATAAGAAAAAAAATTTATAATAACATGCTAATCAATAAAAAAACAAACAAACAAAAACCAAACCCATTCCCATTCACACACACATTCTTACAGAGGGAGGGAGAGGGTACTTAGAAAAGGGGTGGGAGAATGGCCCTTTTACACACACTCACATTCGCTCCACCACAACGTCAACCCTAGCCTGGCTTAGATCGTGTCCATTCAATGTATTATTCCCATAATACTCATTCCAAACATCCACAAATATTAATCCCGACTCCTCACACAGGCCTTCCACATACTCATTCAGTCCAATTGCATGAGACAACCATTCCATCCCCTCATCCAATCTCGGAAGCACACCAGAAACAACGCCTTTCACTCTACTTTCACTCATCCTTTCAACTAACCTTTTGTACCTCTCTCGTAACTCACAGGAACCCACCTTCTTTACATCATTTACTCCCATATGCATAATCACAACTGCATCCCTCTCACACCCAGACACCAGACTATCATACCTCTCAGACACATCATTTACACCAGCACCTGGCAAACAAACTCTCACTCCCTTCCATTTGCTCTCACTCAACTTCTTATCTAAATATTTAATCTGAGAGTCACCTATCACAAGCACCTCAGTCATCCTCCTAGTCCCCCCTAGGCCTAGCATTACCTTCCTTCCTGTTCTCATTCAAACTACCACTTTCACTTTCTGCCACAACCACATCAGACAAATCACTTTTAACCTCTTCCTCTCTCAGGGCATTGAATCTGTTAGTCAACCTAACAGGTTCCATGTCCCTCTTACTCACAGACCTAACCTGTCCTAACCTATCTATTCTATCTATATTCACCCTCCATTCATCTTCACTCACATCAGTTACTTTCTCTCCAGTCCCTAGTCTAGGCCTATCTTCCAGCCTCCTGGTCCCAGCTACATTCTTCATGCGTACACACTCATCCCTTTTCACTTCATGCATCAATTCACTTAGGTAACCTCTTACATTTATCATGCAACTGACTCACCTCTTCTTCCAAAGCCACATTTGCATTACTCACATAACACACACAGCATTCAGGCACATTTGCTTTTCTTTCAATACCACAAGAATCACAAAATACATAGCCATTGCTTACATCAAAGGGCATACTTTCATCCAAGCAGTCAGCCATTTCACTCAGACCAATGGCCTCACTGTTGATGTGATCCTTCCCCCCAAAAAAATTTAAGATCAGCAATGAGAGTACCAATAATGAATGCAACCAAGAAATGGAGTACTTAGACAAGATAATTCAGCAAACTGTAAAAGCTGTTTGTTCTTTGATATCCCATTCCCCTACTTAAAATATTAGGTATTCACCTTTAGAGATTAATGTCCCTGGACCAAAACTTACTATATACGCGGGGCGGTCAATAAGTTTTGCAATTCAGATATAAGGAAACGAGATATGAGGAAAAGTGTTTTATTATTTTTCAATATAACTACCCTCGACTTCAATGCACTTACGCCACTTGTCCCTGAGGCTTCGATTTCCCGACAACCAGAAATCTCCCAACTGCTGTTCAATCCACTCCTGGAGGGCGAGCTGGACATCTTCATCATCCCCAAACCGGCATCCTCGCAGTGTAGCATTGAGCTGGCGGAATAAAAAGTAGTCACTAGGGGCCAGATCTGGACTGTGGGGGGATGGTGTAGCTCCTAGAATCCGTACTCGCGCAGGGCAACTTGTGCTACTCTGGCCTTGTGGACTTTGATGACGTTGAAGTCAATCATGGGACTGAGGTTTCTAGGGACCCAACGGGCAGAGACCTTGGTCATGGCCAAATTGTCATGGATGATGTTGATAACACTTCCATGTGATATTCCAAGTTCTCGCTCGATTTCTTCGACCTTCACCTGTCGATTTTCGAGGATCATCCTCTCCACACGTGCCACATTGTCCTCGTTGGTCATGTCTGATGGGCGTTCTGGACAGGGGTCATCTTCAAGGGACTCACGACCATGGCGGAACTCCCTATTCCAGCGAGCAATGGTTGCATAGGAAGGGGCGGTGTCGGTGTACACTGCAACCATCCGTTCATGGATCTCTTTTGCATTCTTGCCTTCCTTGGTCAAAAATTTGATCACTGCGCGGTGCTCAACCTTCTCCATTGTTGAAAAATTTGTGAGTGACGATCTGCGATGAGCTACTGCTTGTTAAATAGACGAGGCAGGAGCGTGCGACTGCAGGTCCTGACTTGTCATAACTTGTCCTGACACCCCCACAAACAGCCATCCCCCTTCCTCTGTTTTGCCCTACCGATTCGCAAAACTTATTGACCGCCCCTCGTATCACTCAGACAAGATAGCCCCTATGTCTCCCTCACAAAGTGAGGTACCAGCATATGCTACCTACCTACCTATATAACATAATTCATTGGATGAAAGAAGACACAAGGGCCTATCAAGTCATCTGAGTCAACCACAATCCATAAACTGCATCTACAAGATTGTTTGAATTGCTTAAAAAGCTATCACCATCATGGCTTTGCAAAAAAACTAAATCATTCAATACACATCAATAATATAATATATACACAAATTAAGTTGTATTGGGGCAAATTACAATATGTAATTTGCCCCAATGCAACTTAAGAACCATGAGAGAATATATTTAGCACCTTTAACCTATCTATATATATTCAAGGTGCTTCAGGGAAGGTATCACCTTTCTTGCCCTCCTTTGTACTAACTAGCAGGTTGATATCATGTTTGCTTCTCATATAAGGGAACTGGACCACTAACCATCATGCCTAAGGCCAGGAACTCAAAATAGTACCAAAATATGCCTCATCAGCACCTTTTCCCAACAATTCAGGACCAATTTGGGGGATAATTGTATTTTTCAGCATGCTGAATCACCTTGTCACAGAGCAAAAGCTGAAAATAACAATCAAACTTTTGGGACCTTAACCCTGGGGTTGACCAGATTTGGACCCATTAGAGAATTTGAGGGGGATAATCAAACTGACGGGTTGATAAACAGAAAGCATCCAATTGTGAACAGTTGTGGGTTCTTATTAAATAAAATGGAGCAATATCAGTCAAGATATCACAATGGTCTCCAGCATGCCAAAATGAATTGAAGGAGTTCAGAAGAATGATGGAAGTCATTTTAAATATTAACTACACAGATCAATCAACTGTATTTATTAATGAAATGGATTTGAGGTTAAATTTTTTGTACATTTCACCTTCAAATTATGATACAAACATACCAAAACAAAATGCAACATTTGATTAGTTCTATTAATTTTTTGAATGAAAAAATATATTAGTCTTAAGAGTTTGGGACCATGACTGATTTTTTAACAATTGGTGAGGCTTCTTCAACTAAATAATATTCATATCTGCTTTCTTAATCTATCTCTCAATCCACCTTCAGACAGTACCCTGTTCTCGTAGTGAAGCAGTTCTTGTTAAGAAACATGCAGCTCACTAATACTACCACACCTGTCATCAACATAAGACATTGATGAATCAGGCAAAAGTAGTACTATGTTACTGTTTTAGAGGTTTGCCACTCATCTTGGAAGACCTGTCTCTAAAATTTCCACACCCTCTGCATCCAAATGTCTGGTGGTAAGGCAACCCACTCACTTCTACTCTCTCCAGCAATGGTGACTCATTTTTATTCCTAGTGGTTGCTGATAGTCTGTGCCCCTTTTGAATCCCTTAGCTCCACCTAATGATGGACTATAACTGACTTTTCTCTATGGAAAAGCTACACCAATACACTTTCCTCCTCATATCGCCTTGAAGCATTGATTGCCTGGGGGTGATATTATTTATGTATTTAAACTCATCACTGAATTGGCCTATGATAATTTGTTATAATATTTTGAGAAGAAAATATGTCCCACTTTAGGAAATTGCTAAAGGAGCAGTTTAAGTCAAATATTTGTACAAACCTTTTGTCAAATGTTTTTATTGTCTTTGTAAACTAAATATGTTGTCAACCATGCCTTATATTGATTTATATTTTTCATGTCAACCATGCCTTATATTGATTTATATTTTCCAGGCCATTCCTCTGCATCTAAAAGTACCTATATTAATGTAAAGCTCTTCCTCTCCTCTTTTGGTATATTTTGCCAATAAGGTAATTTCTAAAATAGTGATCTCTTTGGCCTTGTTTTTCCCCAACAAGGTGAAACTTTATTAGCAAATTCAAGATGACAGATGAAATGGAAGTTGATGACTCTCCCCGGCCAAATATTGTTATTAATCTAAAGAGGAAGTTATCTAGTAAGTATTCCAAGGGAAGGGCATATCTAAGTTTTAAGGTTCTCAACACTCACTTTAGATGAATGCGTAATACTTCCCAGCTCTATTTACCATTCCTACCCCTATCTTGCTCTTTGGGATTCTCCTTTATTTTGAGCTTTTAGTGTAGTGTTGCAACATTGCAGAAAGAATCCCCAAGCTTGCTTATGTATGAAGGTTCTACAACTTTTTTAAGAGCATATGTAGGGGATTAAGGGGAAAGGACTCGATTGTGGTAACATTGGTGGACCCTACATCGCAGGCTGTAAGATCCAAGGCTTTCTTCCTTACTCTTCTAGAGGGAGCAGAGATGTCATCTGCTCCTGGGCAGCAATTAACAACAACCTTCCAAGCCACTTATGTCCTCTGAAAGTAGTATTGAGTGCATTATCCTCATTTTTTGATCCTGTAAGGGGGTACCTGGAGTTGAAGCTTGCCCTGTCAGCCCCAGCTGTTCCAAAAATTTCATACTAGATTGAACCTGCCTGAGATTTATTCTTTTGTGTCCTTTTGCATATATCTATTTTGTTGCTACTTTTTGTATAAACCTCTTGCTATGTATTTTCTTTGCTAGTTGCTGATGAGATTTCATTCCCGGCTGGAGTTAGGTGGATGGTTCACCCCTTCTTAGCACTTTGGGGGGGTGGTAGTAATGTCTGCATTCTTGTTGCCCTTTCCCATGTACTGCCTCTTATTTATTCTGCTCTGCATATGCAAGAGCATGTCATACATAGTCTGGGCAACCTTGCTGCAGCTGACATCTAGAAGATTGTCTCCTATCAGCCCCAATACCTACAGGAGTATCTAGAACTAAATATCTCCCACACATTTTCATTTTGTTTACAGATCCCTCCCCTTTCTAATTTTCCCTCTGATATTCTGTTGTATTGAGGGGACAAATGCCCCCAAAGTTTGTTAAATCTCCTTTGTTATTAGTACCTGTTCCAGGGTGGGGTCGCTACTGCCTGTCTTCACCTTAGAGCCAGCCGACCATGGGGCAGTCAATGTCAAACTTGTGATGAGAAAACAGGGAAGGGCCTCGAGACCCACCCATAGACTTCATCATCTTCAACTGTGACAAGCTCCCTGAGTCGGTGCACGCCAGTTGGTATTGCTACTGCCGTGGAGGTGCTATTACTATCACCGCTTCGGCCATACTAATCGCTCCTGTCGATGTGCAGAGTTGGAGTTACCCCAAATCTGTGTAAGTTGCTCCAAGGCCACACATGATAAGTCAAAATTGTGTGTGACCAAGTGTGTCAATTGTGGAGAACTGCACCCCGCTTCTTCAAAGCAATGTGGTGCGTATCTCCTTGAGAAGGAAATCCTGGCCTATCAGGCTCAGGATCATCTCTCATTTTGCGAGGCTAAAGACTTGGTCCTGGCATGTCTGGTGCTACGCAGGATGTCCTATGCCTCAATCTTGAGAAAGACATCCTCTGCTCCTGGTCCTTCCAGGCCTACGAGCACAGTTGTGTCCACGCCCATTCGGAACCCTTCTGTGGGTTCTACCCAGGCGCTTCCCTGGTAAAGCTGGCGGCACAAAGGGTTTATACCCAGCCCCTGCTAAAACCAGGGCTTCCCCCTCTTCCCCCAGCATGACCGTTTCGCATAAGGTGAAATGGCCACACGCCTCGACCGAATTGTTAGACTCACGAGAGGCAACATTCCTGAAGAGGGTCATGAGGCCATCTTCCAGGGTTCCTAAAGTTGCCCTCTGAAAGGAGCTTCAGCTCTTTACCCACACCCAGTGGTAGGCTGGGTAGCTGAGAAATGGCAGATCCCCGCTTGCCTAAAAAATAATAGGCGAGCTCAACCTCCACCAATAAGTCCTTGAAGGCAACGGCGCATTGTCTGGCCAATAGCTCCCTGAGTTCTGCCTCCGGGAAGCATACGGCCATTCCCGTGAGGGTCTTCTCTTTGAAAAGGGCCCGCACATCTCCTCCAAGCTAGGCCTAGACCACATATTCCTTCAATGGAATTGCTGCAGACTCTGAGCTAACTTTCTTGCTGCTTTAACCATCCTTTCTCACACTTGAAATTCTTCAGCAACTCTTTTCCTCGACCAACTATTTGGCTGCAGAATAAAAATCTGAAGTTTGTCATAATGGCTAGTTGAGGTTATACACTTGCTCTGCAGTGCAGACAAAGGATTGGTGTAATCCTCACAGTTTTGGCATGCAGCTTGGCTGGCTTCAGCTTCAGGCTGTATATCACCAATGTCTAACCCAACAGCTACTGCAATGGATTCTGTTAACTTCTGTTGTAATTGCTGAATCTTCATTTCTCCATATCCCAGTAAATCCCTCTTTCTGAACTTTCTGAATTTCAAAGGGGACACACCAAGTGCTCCAGCAGTAGTATCAATGGCTTCTGTCGCAAGAACTCTTTTAACCACTTCAGGTTCTTCATCAAAGAATTGTCAATTGCCTTACCAAATGTTTAATTTTGAAATCTTGAGCTCATCTCACGTCAACTTGTTGGACACAGCACTCCTTCCAGGTCTTGCCCAGTCACTTTCTTCAGTTTAGCTTCTGTATCAGACCCTTCACAATTTTCTTTGTATGTTTAAGATTTAAGGGATTGCAGCAATATCGCCTGGTCACACAATCCAAACTAGAATTTGCACTGTGCTGCTCCATTTTTATAGTCACTAGCATACAGTATTTCTGAAATGAAGCAAAATAGAATGTAAATTGTGCAATAATGGACTAGTAACATAAGGCACATGTTCATACTTCACATATGTTATAGTACTCAAACATCCCTACTCCAAATCAATGCAGTTGCAAGGTCCAAAAGGCCCCAACTTCGGCAAATTCAGGTTAGCATTTGACCAAAAAGAAAGTCTCAAAAAAGATATTTTGGTCTCCAAGGCTATTTGACATGCTCTTTCCAATGAGACCCCTCAAAAAGAGTATCAAAAACTGGCGTGATGATCAAATAACTGATTTAACATGGGTCATTTTTTGCATTTTTCTGTTTGTGACCAACTTTGATAGGGTCTAATGTATTGATTATTAGACCTAGAAACTTCCAATTTAGCACACAGACTAAAAATTTAGATGCCATTCCAGGAAAAAAATTTGGTATCATATAATCCGAATGTTCAGGAGATTAGGCTCATGAGTGCATCACTGGTTGGTGTTACAGATATTTTTTGCATTTTAAATCTGTTTGTGAGAAAACTAAGCCACCTGAGTCAAAACCGATTTGATTTTTGAAACCCTTGCAAAAAAAGTATACCAGACTAGCCATTTTCAACACCTCAAAGCATATAGCAACTGAGTACAGGCCCACTAAAAATGCCTCAATAAAACTGCCAGTTCCGGTTCCAGTATTTGTGGTCACTATAGCAGGTACACAGCTGAAATTTTGCACAGATCTATTTTGGCCAAGTACTAACTTGTGTACCAAATTTCATCAAAATTTAAGATGGTGAAGTGGGGAGCATTGGAGTACTTGATACTGTTGTCTCACTTAATTAATAGGGCGCTCATGTCGATAGCCATCTCTGAGTATGAATATGTCAAAAGTCTGTGTAATCAACTAAATGGATTTAATTGTGGACTTGCATTTGACATTTTGAAGTAAACTACCTATATATTTATTTTAGTCATCCTTATATGCATGGAGCTTTTGATAGCCTAAAAGATATTACATTGGATTTCTGACTTAGAGGTCATAGCTTCAATCCCAGAGAATGCAGGCACAAACTTTAGCATATGTGAGGCACTGGCGGGTCATTCCATATGAACTCAAACAGAGGTACCATGGTGCCTTACTCAGATTTGGCTGAAAAAAAAATAGGCTGGTACCTCTACATACATATAATGAGTATGTGTCAAATTCTAGGCCAAAATTCTAATGGGTTTCTGTGGTGTGGTTCTTCATAAAAGGGTCTTCATCCATTTCTGACATTACCACCTTTGGATGCCAATATCTCTGGAATGGAATAAGATGTCTGCCTAGAATTTGCTATACAATGTAATTTGCACCCAGGCTTTCAGGATCTGTCATCAGAAAAGGCCTATCTCTTCTAGTTTCTGATTTCTTTGGCCTTCAAATTAGTGATCTTGTTATGTACAAAATGAAAATTTAAATTTTCAGGTGATAATGGTCATGCTAGAATAATTAACAATAGGCTATTGAGGCTGGATTCCTTCTTGTTGAGGACAGGACTATCTGCAGAAGGTTTCTTGACTATACCAAAGTCTTAATATAGAAGTGAGGTGGCTCTAAAAAGGACTTGGGTGCAAAAAATGCAATTTTATTCCAATTTTTGACTGACAAATTCACTGTGTAGCGGGCCGAAAATAGATCTCTAATCCCAATCGATAATCGATCCAACCCGCTTCCTACACTGTCCGGACGTGAGAAATCGAGGGAGAATAAAACGGATTGTATATACAGTCCCTTTATTTACAAAAAATACAATGATAGTTACAGTTTATATTTACAAAATTTTATATTTACTAGGGAAGTGTGCACACTTCAAAATGAGGCTAAATTCCCCAATCAAAATAACGATACCTAACGAGAATCTTATAACCGGCGGATACAACAATTTACGTATATTCTACACAAAACAAAAAAAAACACAACCACAACCGAACGAAAAGGGGACACTCGCTATCACTTGCTGGAGGTGGGTGGTAGTTGGCTAACTAGAAGGAGGCAGGATTGTCAACGAAGGCAGGTATGGCGGTTCAGGTGGTTAGAGACACGAAAGCCCTCCTCTCAGGGCTGGGTGGAGCACTCGTCTATAGAACCCCTCTTGCTGCCAGTCCACACTTCCACTTTCTGAAGAAGAGATATATCCTCCTTCAGTGACCCATTTATTTATACATGGATGGCGAAACTAATAAGTGGGCATTACCCGAAAATACATCGACTAGCTTACCTCTTTCCAGAATAACGCTTCGTTAAATTTACTTAATACAAAGTAATATCTTATTATAGTGATATCTCAAAATTAGCTATTATCTTTCCAGAATAACGCCTGGAAAGAAAGAAAAACATGGTAATCATTTTATACATGCATTAAACAAAAATAAAACAAACCCATTCCCATTCACACACATTCTTACAGAGGGAGGGAGAGGGTACTGAGAAAAGGGGTGGGAGAATGGCCCTTTTACACACACTCACATTCGCCCCACCACACCCCTCCTTCCTTAAGCCATTCGACCAGCCACTCACTAAACCCTTTCAATCACTCTTCACGGTACCACTTGTGCTCAATCGCACCCTTCTGCACCCATTCACACTCTTCTACTGGTCCCTGGCTACGCGTAGCAATTAGTCGGGGTTGTTCGTCAGTCGTCCTGTCAGTCTCATCGTCACTATTTATCATCTCATCAACCATACTCTTAGCCCTCATTACCAGTTCTCCCATCTCACGACAGAATTCTTTCATACTCTTCCGTTCAGAACCCTCACTCTTCATACCCCCATTCATCAGCTCCTCACTCACAGCTCTCATCCAACTCAAGGTACATTCTTGCGAAACAGACAGGTCACTCACATCCCCTGTATTCTCAACAGGCATACCAGAAACCCCTTCGACTGGTTCCCACCAGAAACCTGAAAAATCAGCCACTTCATCATTCACTACATCAAACTCACCCCTACTATTACCATTCATAAAACCCGAAAAATCAGCCACACTAGGTTCATTCTGCCCAAACACACTATCATTCATACTGTTCCCAAAACCAGAAAAATCAGGCACAGGCAGCTCACTCACTCGTCTACTTATACCAGCCAAATCACTCACCTGTTTACGCAAAAACTCAATCTCCCTTTCAAGATCCCCCATACCAGAAACACTCTGCTCAGACTTACTTTCATTCGTACTTGCATTCTTCCTTTCACCCTTCTTTGTACGCTTTCTACTCCTCGAGACTAAGACTAGCTCTTTCCCAGACAGATCCATACTATCACATTCAATCTCATCATCATGCACTTTACCTCTCTCTCTACACAGTCCATACACCGGATGGCTCACCAGGTAGTCAGGAGGTTCTCTCCATCTCCTTAACTGACTCTGATGAGCCCGCACTCTCTCAGTCATGCCGTCATTCAAACTCTCCAAAACATACGTTACCCCATTTTCCCAAACTCTCACAACTCTATAAGGTCCATCAAACTTCTCACTCATCTTTGATACATTCAACCTACCCTTCACTTCTTTCACCTTCAATACTTTTGTACCTAATTCAAATGAACGGAACCTTTCATGCGCCTCACGCCATACACTCTGCTCACTTTCACTCAAACGAAACCTATCTTTCACTCGCCTTTCAAAATTCATCACAAACTGACATGGGGACATTCCAGTTGCACTATGCACAGTTGAATTATACGCCCACAACACACTCCCCAGACACACATCTCAGTCATTCACTGTCGTACTCATCATTCTCAACATCTCACACAAGGTTCTTATAGTCCGTTCAGCCAATCCATTTGAAGACGGTACATACGGAGTTGTTCTCACATGCTCCACACCATTCTCTCTCAACATTTGCTCAAACACTTCCCCTACAAATTCAGGCCCATTATCACTCAGACATCTTCTAGGCTTCCATACACACATAGGAAAGAACAACTGCTCAACCACACGCACAACAGTCACACTCCTTTTATCTCTCACAGGCGCTGCATACACAAACTTACTTTTATGATCAACCATAACAACCATACCAACATTCCCAGCACTCGTACGCGGCAAAGACACACAATCAATCACTACCAATTCAAACGGTTCTTTCGCATCAACTTTCAACATCAGTGGTTTCACTTGCACACCTTGCACCTTTCGCTTCTGACACCTTTCACACGTAGTTGCAACATCATTCACAACAGTTCTCAGAAACGGGTGGAACACATGCTCCTTCATACACTCCCACAGCTTAAATTTACCCATATGCCCATAATTATCATGCACAACCTTCACCAGACCAATCATACCAACTAAGGACATCACAGGTACATACATATCATCACCACCCTTCACATGCCTCACAAAATATACAACATCGATACAAACAACAAAATCCTTAGCATACCTTTTAAAATCACTTAAACACTCTGGCCATTCATTCAAATCAACACGCATCATTACACACCTCTTCAACTCACTAACAAAAGGACACATCTCTTGCATCTCTAGAATATCATCATCACTTAAAATCTCATTCTCATCATCCATGACCAACTCAATCATACCGCAAAACTTGACAACATTCTTTGCACACTCATTCAACCTCATCACCTCACATTCACCTTTCATAAGACGATCCTTATCAGCATCCAAAGACAAATCATTCAATCTCATAAAGTCTACACCAAGCAAGAAACAACAAGGCATTTGCTCACCTTTCAGAATCACAAAGTCATGCTTCACATTCACACCATTACCCAAACTCACTTTCAGACTAACCTGTTCCCATGCCACTATCATGCCATTCCCTAATCCACTTATCCGTAACTTTACAGGTTTATGCTCGCAACATCTAAACTCTTCATACTTACTCAGAATATTCTCATTCACTAAAGACACTTGCGCTCCAGTATCAATCAAACCACAGAACAACCTTTCACCAACTTTCACTCTCGCTTCCATCATATCAGGTCCACCATGTTCGCAATACACAGAAGGAACAAGCACACCAACATCAGCACTGATATCCACACTGTCATTAACTCCCATATCATCACTCAACACACACTCATCTTCATCCAGACAATCATTCTTCTCTCTTATATATGAACACTTTTCAATTACCCAATTGTAGTGCACACCGCTCAAACATTGCAGATGTACCACATTAGGATTCAAACCCTTCATCTTCTCATCCTTGTACACAATCGGCCTCTCACCACCAAAGTGCACATAAACAATCACTCCATACAAACGACTCACTACAATCAACACTTCCTGAAATGGCGGGACCCCTTGCATACACATCGCTCTCAATTCTTTCATGAAGTTCCGCACCTTTGCCATACCAATGCTTTCAGGCTTCCTACACACTTCATTCATTACCTCCTTCCTTAAATCATCTACACTATCGGGCACTCTCACATCTACTCCATCACTCTTCAAATCTTGCAAACCATTCCATACACTCTCAAACAAGGAATCACCACCACCCTTACTCTCTTTTCCATTCATAATCCCTTTCGGCAAATACTCAGGATCACTCACTCCACACACATTTTCATCATTCGTACCAGGATACCTTGACATCAAATCAGCCACTCCATTCCGTTCACCAGGCACATACTCAATCACATAGTCAAAGTCACTCAAATCTTCCAAAGTCCTTGCAATCCTACTATCAGCCCACTTCATACGCTGCAGATACACAAGAGGTTGATGATCGGTTTTTATCACAAACCTCACACCATACAAAAATGGACGCAACACTTTCAAACAATATCTTATCGCAGCCAGCTCTCGTTCCACAGTCGAATACTTTCGTTCTGCAACATTCATAGCCTTGGATACATACCCAATTATTCGCCTGACATTCTCTCCATTCAAACGCTGCTCTTGCATCAGAAAACCTCCCATACAATACCCACTCGCATCTGTATACAATTCAAGCATTTTAGCATTTACACTATAATCTGGGTAAGCCAATTCAACATCTTCAGCCGCTGCCTCTTTCAGTCTCTCATACGCCTCATTCATCTTATCATTCCACTTGACAACCGTACTACCTTTCTTGCCCATCCACTCAGTCAGAGGCTTACTCACACCAGAACAATCACGTATAAACTTTCGCTGGAACTCAATCAAACCCAAAAATGACTTCAGTTGCTTCACAGTCACCGGTTTAGGAAACATTCGCACCTTCTCAACATACTTCGATGATTTTCGCAATCCATTCTCACTCACCATATGCCCAAGGAATTCCACTTCTTTCGCAAACCATTCACACTTCGCCACTTTCACCTTCACACCAACACTCTCCAACGTTCTCAACACATCATTCACCAATCTCATATGCTCCTCAAAAGTCTCAGTCATAATCAAAATATCATCTATAAACGCAATCACATTCTTACTCGCAAACTTACTCAACACAACATTCATTGCCCGCTGGAAGGCTCCGGGAGCATTAGCCAACCCAAAGCTGAGGTTCCGGAACTGGTAATGCCTCTTTGAGGAAGAGAAGGCAGTTACTGGCTGGCTCTCCTCAGCAATGGGCATCTGGTAATACCCCCGTACCAGATCCAGCTTCATAAACCACTCCATCCTATGCATACTATACACACACTCAGATACCACACACATCGGAAACCTTTCTTTCACAGTCCTTTCATTCACCTTTCGATAATCCTCACACAGACGCAATCTTCCATCCGGCTTACGTACAGGTACAATTGGACTATTCCATGCACTCTCGCTCTCTTCAATCACCCCCAATTGCTCCAATTCCAAACACTGCTCCTCAATCTCATCAGCAACTGGACGTGGGAAATGCCTTGGCCGCTGATAGATTGGGGAATCCTCCTTCAGGACAATCTTGAATTCCGGGAGCTTTGCAACCCCGAAATCCAGATCACCCTTACTGAGGGCTCCCTTTCGTTCAAAGATCATTCGATACACATCCTCCCTATCATACTCAGTTAAACATCCATCCAATTTCACCATGCTCTTCACATCATTATACGTCCATTCAGACGTCTCTTCACCTGCAACATTCACCCTGACATCCGTACTATCATCCATACCTACCTCATTGACAGTGGAGAGGTGGCCCAGTACATCTCCGACTTGGATTCCCCTCACCTGCCCTTTCACACTGGGGTCCGCCTGCACACATACAAAAGGATCATTCATTCTCATCAAGCCATCAAACACACAAGCAACACGCCTTACCTTATAACACGCATCCTTTCCATCCAATATCACAGTGTTCTCACTCACATTCAAACTAACATCCTTACTCCAACTCACTCTAACAGACACCCGTTCACCCTTCACAAGCCTTACATTCTCCATAGCAGTCACCTCAATACCAGTAAACAGACTCCTCAAAACGCTACCATCTTTCCCTACATACAACTTATACACCCCATTTTTACCAATCTTTCTCTCAATCTGATCTCTCGCAGGATGCACAACCATACGATTCATTTTCATAAAATCATACCCCAAAATCACACCATACTCACTACTCACCTTATCAATCACAGAAAATTCACATTCATTCATCATCATACCATGCATTCAAACAGCTGACCTTATCATTCCAATCACAGGCACTCTCCTATTACCAATACCTACTAAACTACCCTTGCACTCAGACAGGAGGGCTTTCTCGCTAACCTTGTCATACACATCTTTATACACCAAGCTCGCCTTGCATCCAGAATCTATTAAAGCCAAACACTCAATTCCACCTTCACACTCAGACACTCATACTTCCTATCAGACAGCACTTTCACACTAGACAGACTTACCAACACATTACTCACACTCATGCACCCAGAGGATACTTCAGCAGGTACCCTCTTACCATTCAGTTTCCCGCTTCAGACTTTCCATTCACACCTTGCGCTCTCAGTCTAATCCAACACTTTTCACTTGAATGTCCTTCCATCGCACAATAGCTACATACATTCCTCTGGTCACGACACATCCTTGCATAATGACCAGCCTTTCCACAATTACCACATGCATATTTCATACTTTCCCCACCAGTTGCTCCACCATTCAACCTCGGACAATCTTTCTTCAAATGGCCTATTTCTTTACACTCGAAGCACTCTTTCCTGGCAATCCTTTATCATATGCCCTTTCTTACCACACCCAAAACACGCACCAGATGTCCACCTACATTCTGCCAACATATGACCTTTCCTTCCACACCGACGACATTCCACAATCTTTCTCCCACCATTCGGTCTCTCGTTTGCTGGGACATACCTCGGTTTCTCTCTCATATATCCGTTCCCACGCTTGAAATTCATCTGCCCCCTTCCATTCGACCACCCTCCATTTGCCCATCCATTCTGCCAGCCCAGGAAGTTTGACATCACTCCAGCTGGTGCAGCCTTCAGGGCATCCCTGTAGCTGACAAACTGCTGGGGTGGATGAAAGCTCCTGGGCTTCTTACCCCCAACATTCACACTGTACCATCCATCCTCTTCTAGATCGCTTTCATCATCAAATCGTCCATCTTCTAACAGTTCCAACACATCCTCCCACATCAACCGTTCACCTGTCAGTCTCACTCTCTCCTTTCTCTTTCCACTCAGCCATTCACTCACCTTTCGCGGGATCGTGTCCAAAAACTTCCTCATGAGTGGTTTACATTCATTTACATCATCATCACCATACCTCGTTCTTGCCATACTCTCAAGCCTATGTGCATACATATTCACACTTTCACTCTTCCCAATTCGAGCCTTCTCAAATTCATTCACCCTCTTATACTTCACACTCTCTTTCATTCGTTTCACCTGCCCAATCAATCTCTTCTTCACTGCATCGTACTTTGGCTCTCCCACACTCGTTATCACTCGCAAGAACTCCAACACTTTCCCATCTAAACAATCTCCCAGAACACTCACCCAGTGACCCTTGTTCTGCGGGTACTTGAGCTTGCAGTACCGCTCAAAATCCCCGAAGAACTCATCCATACTCTTTCCCCCATGCAATCTAAACTTATCAATCCTTGGCACTTCCCTAATCAAAATTCCTTTCCCCACATTCACTTCACTCTCCGAAGAGCTACTCTCAGTCTCACTCATTCCAATCATATTGTCACTCTCTCCCTCATCTGAGTATAGCGAATCCACACTCTTCCCTCTCGCCTTCCTATCCTTAACCTTAGAACCATGCTTACTTCCTCTCTTACTTTCCACTCTCTTCCATTCACCCCCTTTCCTACCACTCACAGTATCTTCTTTAGACTCAACCCTACTGCCATCCATTCCATTTAGCGGAGTCCCTTCAGTAGGAGCAGGGGTCAGGGTTGTAGGTCCTGGGACTGATCCAGCCCCTGTCATCATGTTATACAGGTCCTGCATCCGTCGGTCCGTCTGATCCTGTCGGTCTCCCATTTCCTTCTTCATCTTATCAGTCTTTTCATTCATCCCTTTTATTTTATTCTCCATTCCCTCCATCATTCCCCGCAACATTTCACACTCCTCTTCTTTCTTTCTCAACTCCAGTCTCAATCGCACTACTTCTTCATTCAACGTTTCCGCTACAGCCATTGTTCCCAAGTTAGTAAAAAGATAGGAGAAGGGAAAAATCAATCAAACTACTTGTCACACTAATTGGGTATGGACTGCAATCCAATCCAGTCACGCTCCCAGTTTCGAAGTCTCACGTCCCTATTCGGGCGCCAAATGTAGCGGGCCGAAAATAGATCTCTAATCCCAATCGATAATCGATCCAACCCGCTTCCTACACTGTCCGGACGTGAGAAATCAAGGGAGAATAAAACGGATTGTATATACAGTCCCTTTACTTACAAAAAATACAATGATAGTTACAGTTTATATTTACAAAATTTTATATTTACTAGGGAAGTGTGCACACTTCAAAATGAGGCTAAATTCCCCAATCAAAATAACGATACCAAACGAGAATCTTATAACCGGCGGATACAACAATTTACGTATATTCTACACAAAACAAAAAAAAACACAACCACAACCGATCGAAAAGGGGACACTCGCTATCACTTGCTGGAGGTGGGTGGTAGTTGGCTAACTAGAAGGAGGCAGGATTGTCAACGAAGGCAGGTATGGCGGTTCAGGTGGTTAGAGACACGAAAGCCCTCCTCTCAGGGCTGGGTGGAGCACTCGTCTATAGAACCCCTCTTGCTGCCAGTCCACACTTCCACTCTCTGAAGAAGAGATATATCCTCCTTCAGTGACCCATTTATTTATACATGGATGGCGAAACTAATAAGTGGGCATTACCCGAAAATACATCGACTAGCTTACCTCTTTCCAGAATAACGCTTCGTTAAATTTACTTAATACAAAGTAATATCTTATTATAGTGATATCTCAAAATTAGCTATTATCTTTCCAGAATAACGCCTGGAAAGAAAGAAAAACATGGTAATCATTTTATACATGCATTAAACAAAAATAAAACAAACCCATTCCCATTCACACACATTCTTACAGAGGGAGGGAGAGGGTACTGAGAAAAGGGGTGGGAGAATGGCCCTTTTACACACACTCACATTCGCCCCACCACACCTGTGTGGGTAATTACTCATATTTAAAAAAATTTTCTACATAATTATACATAGGTATTTAAAGACCCAAAGAAATGGAAAATGGTTACACAACCCGGAAAAACACTAAGGAGAATATTATGTGAACTAATGAAAGCTTAAGAAGGAAAATGGGAGATGTAGAAAATGGAAAGATAGGGCAAACTATTTTAACCGTTATATGAAAATAAATAAAGTTTTGGATTTGAACCTGTCATCAAGCGCTCATCGCTTATATGACCATGGCGCTCATCACAAGAGTTACCATCCTCAACTCCCAAAAAGGTTGATTCAAGAAGCCTTTTGAATAACAAAGTATAGGTTTTTTAATCTAGTAAGAGACAAGACAAGTGTTTTTCTAGTAAGAGGAAGCACAGGCTTTTTTGTTTGTAATAATTGAAAATCACATGTATTTAAAGGCCCAAAGAAATGGGCCTTTAAATACATTTATATATCATGTGTTTTTCAATTATTATAATTATACATATATGTTAATCATTTGATCAAAAATGCAGTTTGTTTTCTCTATGGGCCTTTAAATACATTTATATATCATGTGTCATGTGATTTTCAATTATTATAATTATACATATATGTTAATCATTTGATCAAAAATGCAGTTTGTTTTCTCACCTCTATATGTAAATAATTTTATGAAATGGACATTTTTCTTCCCATGAGAGCTTATATTAAACATTAAACTACAATTATTGTCAATGATGCAAGTAATCTGAAGTATTCCTCCTGCAACCATAGAAATTTAATGATATCCACAATTTAGCAAGTGCTATCCAAAAATATGGCATGTAATTACACTCAGAGACCTTACTATACTTTTCTAAATGCATTTTCTATGCTGAATACGAATCTGCCTTCGGTTTTGCTCTAGCACGTACCTTTTTTAAGATATGCCCAAAATTCAAAATGGCCACCTGTGATTAGAAAATGCCTCAAGAGTGCAAAAATCATCCAGATAAATTCTGCTATGTATGTGGGCATTTTACAACAAAATTTCACCAGCGTACTATCACAAATGATATAAAGAAAATGTACAAACTCTACTTTGGTTGCCTTCTGGGTGACCAAGATAAAGCATGGGCACCACACCAAATTTGTACTTCCTGCTCTAATGGATTATGTGACTGGATTAACAAAAAGAAAGCTTCAATGCCCTTTGCTGTTCCTATGATATGGAGAGAGCCCAGAGATCATCTCAAAGATTGCTATTTCTGCAGTTTGACCACAAAAGTGTTTTATGCAAAGAACAAGCACCAAATTGTTTATCCAGCCATGGATTCGGTGTGCAGACCAGTTCCACATGATGTATCTTTCCCAATTCCAGTTCCACCTGATGATGGCCTCGTACCTGATGATAGCAGTACTGAAGGTGCATGCACATTAGATACGGATGTTGAATATAAGGATGCTAACTGGAGGATTTGAATGATCTTGTGAGAGATCTGTCACTGTCAAAGGAGAAAGCAGAACTTCTAGCATCTCGACTACAGGAAAAATTCTTACTTGAGAAAAATGTACATGTGAGTTACTTTTGAAAGCATAATCATTATTTAATTTCATTCTTCACAGTAAATGGACCTTTCTGCTACTGCCATGATATAAATGGATTGTTTGAAGCCTTGTCACCGACATATGAGGTGTCTGACTGGCGTCTCTTTATTGATGCTTCTAAGACAAGTCTGAAAGCTGTCCTCTTGCACAATGGCAATGTAAAGCCTTCCATTCCTGTTGGCCATTCTGCCCCACCTTAAGGAGACATATGACAATATGGATATTCTTCTTAAAGCCATAAACTACCAAGCCCATCAATGGTACATCCCTGGTAATATAAAAGTCATAGGCATGCTAATGGCTATTTAAGGAGGATTCATGAAGTACTGTTGCTTCCTCTGCCTGTGGGATAGCTGTGATACTGCAAAACATTATGACAAGCATGACTGGCCACTTTGATCTACATATGAGCCTGGAATAAGCAGTGTTCAGTCTGTCCCCTGGTAGAGCCTCAGAAAATATATCTGCCACCTCTTCATTTAAAACTAGGTCTAATGAAAGACTTTGTGAAAGCAATGTCTAAGGACAATTCTCAGGGATTCCAATATCTGTGCAAAAGATTTCCACAACTGAGCGTGGCAAAACTAAAAGAAGGCATATTTATGGGACCACAAATCAGGGAGGTTTTAGCAGACCCTAACTTCGAGAAGACCCTCACTCCTCTTGAACTAAATGCATGGCTAGCCTTCAAGTGGTTATGTGCAAACTTTCTAGGCATCAAGAAGTCACCTGCATACAGAGATGGCGTGGAAAACCTTCTTCAATCTTATAAAGAAATGGGATGCCATATGTCACTTAAAATCCATTTCCTAGACTTTTTCCCAGAAAATCTTGGAATCATAAGTAATGAGCAAGGTGAAAGTTTCCACCAGGATATCAAGACTGGAAACTCGCTATCAAGGATTTTGGAATGAGAGCATGATTGGAGATCATTGTTGGATGTTGTATCGTGATAATCCTGAGAAAGAATTCAAACGTAAATCCCATGCATAACGTTTATGAATTTGAGTTTTGACTTATTAGCCCTTCAATCATTGTTTACCATTCTTATACATGCAATATAAGTACCATTAACTTTATGATGCTTGTGGAATAAACAAAACATGGCTATTTTATGTTTAGGCCTAAAGAGAATGATAAATTTTAGTTTCTATATGTTAAATGCATCATTTTGTGTCAGTTCAACTTCTCAATGCACATGGAGATATACAGAAGGCAATTTCTTTCTAGCAATGGTGCTATGCAACCATATATCACCAGTTTTGGCAAAGAAATCAGAATAAAATGGTACATTCTATCAGCAACGGTGGTCATATTGCATTTTCGAATATCTCAAAACCTGATGTGCTAAAGAAAAACTAGTCTGATTTGAAATCAGTGAGAAAAATGCTATGAGAAAAGTTTGCTCAGGCTCTGATGATTAAAAAAAGCTCACATCTGTTGGCCAATGTTATTTGAGTTTTGCCCAAATGATACCAGCTTCTGAATTAGTTCAGTGTCATGATCAGCAAGCTTATAAAACCTTGCACTCTGCCTCTGAAGCTCTGGTGAAGACCCAATGCATGTAATGTTCTGGAATGGCACCCAGAGGGCATTCTGAGGAACAGGAGGAGGCCATGAGAGAAGTCTAATCTTAGACTGCTTCATGAGGTTGACAAAGACAGTTTCCATCCGACCGCTCAACAATGCAGCCCACAAACCAATCCTTGTCATAAATGCATGAAACACTTTCCTGGCTGTAATTCATTCATCATTCACAGCAGCAACTGGCTACTCTTTGCCTACAACATCAAAATGATCATCAGCAGATATCTTTTTCATTTTTAATGAGGCTGTTATAATTGGGATTAAGCCTTGGTGGGACCTTGTACCAATTACCTTGCATGCATTTTCAAATCGTGCAGGCAAGTCAAAGTTTTTCTCATTTTGGTCCAAAATCCACCACTGATACATAGAAAAATTTAACTCCTGGAATATTTTCACAGCACCAGGCATACATTTGAGAAGCAGTAAGAATGTGTCCTACCGTAGTTGCCTGAAGGATTGCTCATCTAACCAAATGTTTGACAGTTCCACCAATGCTGCTCTGCTGAACTAAAGGAGTTTTCTGATGAGTGGAAATTCATGTTTGATATGTCACCATAGATATGATGAAGGCATGAACAGTTGTGGTATCAGGCTTAAGACAATCTGATATCACACAAATTGGAGAATGCTGAAGTCTACCATCTGATTTGTAATAAATCACAGATGGATGCAGTGTTGCTTGCAAGTTGTTCCAGTGGAACCCTTGTACCTCATTCTGCACCACGAAACTATAGTTCTCAGCAAAATCTAACATGACAATTTCCTCATCCTCCAGAAGATTTTCTTTCAATTTACTGAGGTAACTAGACTGGGATTAGCCATAAAATGGTGCTGTCAGAGGCCATCAAATGAACTGCAAGTTATTTTGTATGAAGTGCTGCACAGATGATGTTAGATATAAAATTGATGTCCTATGATTGGTTTGAGCCCACTGTTTGTAAGGCACTGAATCATCCCGATCAAAGTCATGCAGAGAAAATACATCTGACAAATACTGTTCCAGTGCATCCTTGCCTGGGCAATGTTCACACAAATGCAGCATCATTTGTGGTTGCTCACAGAACATACTATATTCTCAAGCAAGTTCTTGTAATTCTGATTTTCAGGAATCTTACTTTTGTACTCATAAAGTTCCTGCAGATTCACATGCAACAGCTGTTTCTGCTTGTGAAGCTTTTCACCATTCTCTCTCACCACCACAAATTCCTTCTTTCCTGGGCAAATCCATGAATATTCTTCTGTGTGGTAGAAGCTTATTACACATTCCTTTACTAATCCTGGCATCTGGATCAGCGAGAATCCCCTTTTCCTTCTTCAGCTGCCGAGATCTACGTACTATATGATCTGTGATACCAAATGTTTCCAATGTTTTTGCGTGTCCAATTTTCTGGCACAAGTCAATAGCTGGGTCTTCTCTTGCCTCGTGGAGGTTTTCAGTTTTTCTTTTAGTAGTAACATCAAACAGTCCAGATCTTTATGAGAGTTTGATGTATGGTCCTCCTCAGAACTTGATTTGAGTTTATCTGGCTGAAAGTCAAATGTACATGCAAATTTTGACTTGGCTGCAGTCGCAATCTGTTGGACCTTTCATTTCCCATATGATGGTCCATCTCTCTTTGAAACCCTGCCCAGTTTAAATGGTGAGCAGTCCCAGGAATGGGTGACTACATCAAGCAATGTTCTATCAAGTTCTTGCAAACGAAAATCCGTGTCAAATGGTTCCATCTCATCATCACTTGTCTCATTGACACATCGTTCATAACAGTTAGAACACAGCTTCTTCCCTGGCTTTAAGTTTAACCTGGAGGCAATTTCTTCATCCATTATTCTGATGGATTCTGAAAGAAATGTAGTGACTGTTTGAGTTATGTGAAAACTAAATCCTGCCCATAAAAGAATAATCAGGTTACTTTCACAATCACACATTGCGCACACAGGACCTTCAAGTTTAAATCATTAAAATTACTCAAATTTAAGGAACTATTCAAGTTTAAAGTAAGTGAATATATGTATAAAATATTCTACAATATTGCACCACCATCCACCTTCTCATACATACCAAGACATCAAGCAAATTATCCAAGGCCTAATCGAGGTAACAATCTTACTCTCTATAAATCAAATTATATGCTAGAAAAGGCTAGAAGGTCACTCTCATATCACAGGGTTGATATTTGGAACTCCATAGATCCTACTTTAAAAAATATCTGCTCACTTTTTAACTTCCGGAACAAACTGAAAAAAATGCTATATCTCAATATTCCTGAGAATATGTAGTCATTGAATAAAATCCTTTTTTTTATTCTACAGTTTCTCTATTCACCTTTATAATCACCATCTCAATCTTTATTATTTACTAACTTTTCTAATATACAGTTGTCATATATGAGTTTTTATATTTGTATGTGGCCTAGTATCAACTATTGTTATTAAAGCCTAAAAAAAGTAAGAAAATATATATATTTACCATGGATAACTACCTGGTATACTTTTTATATGTTCACTAATCCTGTCAATGTAAAATAAAAACCTAAAACCCACCATCCTTTTGAAATAGAGATAAAGTACTTGTTATAAGTTTCTTGCGGTAGTTTAGTCGATCAGCACAGAATTTTTGAAGACTTTTGAAGCATGTCAAATAAACCTTTTCATGATGGAGACAAATCTGGTCTGCTTCGTTGAAGGAGACACCACAATGACAAGATAAAATTCTTCTGCCATCAGGTTCAAGCTTGCTTATTTTAAGGAAACCAGAGAAAGACCAATTTTGCGCATCTCCTCAGTACCTATGCTGAATGTAACTGAAAGAATGATGCAATACATGGTAACTGATGCAATACCTGGTAAGCTGATAGAATACAAGCAAAAGCAGTCAAAGTCAAGATAATAAAGCCTACAATTCAAGTGCAGTGGAACCTCGCTTAATGAGTATAATTCGTTCCCAAATCTTACTCGTAATGCCAAACACTTGTTAAGCAAAACAATTTTTCCCATAGGAATCAATGTAAAATAAGATAATGCATACATACCTAAAAAAATACCTGATAATAATTTGTAATATCTAAATTAGTTTTTTAAATTAATGCATTAAATAAAAATAAATTTAGACAGGGGGGGGGAGAGGATTATTGGCATGATGGGTGATGCCGGTTCTTCTTTTAAACTTTGCTGTTTTTCTTTTATTGGATAAAGGTCATGTTTTAATATGCTTTTATTTCCTTAATACCATTCTATGATTTAGGTACTGAAATATAGGTAGGTAATAGTATCAAAGAACATTCATAAAGTAACTATTAAACTTGTCTGACTCATGCATTAAATGAAAGCAAAATATATTTAATAAAACAATTCAATATATCTACAGCAATTTCTAGCATCATTAATGGGATTTTCTGATTAAGTAACACTAATATTTTATGGTGCAAATTATTTTAGTATTGATAGACATGAGTACTGTATGTAAATGTATTTACCCTTAATAGCCTCCTGTATTTAATTTGTAATGCCCAGGAGATGTTTGTCAGCAACAGACATCTAATGGGAGTGATATCCCTTGGCTTCCTAAGTTTACCCTTTTTAACAGTATAGCTAAATGCAAACCTCCCCCAAGGGGGCATAATGGCATTCTCTCCCACTCCTGTGCATATTATGTTAAATCCTGTAGTAACTTCTAGCAGGTACCCAGTTCTCATACAGAAAGGATAACATCACATTTATTCATCTATTTTTGGGAGCACCACTGGCTGCTATGAGTGCTATCCACCTGTATCTTTAATACTTTAAGCTTAGTTTTTGTGTAGGTAGAGTTAGCCCTTCATTCTCTTCCACCTTCTTGCCACCCCATAGTTTATAAGTTGGTAGTCTTTTTGTAGGAGGTGGTCTTTCCTACTATTCTTCTGCTTTTATCTTCCTCACTTTCACTTTAAGATAAGTGAAGGCTGCATCCACTGGTTGAACTAATTTTCCACTTTTGTGCTCTCAGGAGGAGGGTACATCGAAGGTGGTTACTGATAGATGACCCTCTATATATAGCATACATTCTATACTTTCTTGTACCCATTTCATTTGTCTGTTGAAACACCTTTAATAATAAATTAATAATAGTAGGCTAAATACAAATAATGTTAAGGAGTCAGAGTTTGAGTCTGAATCCTGCAAATACTTGGATTTGGATATTCAGTGATTCTAGGAGTTGGAGTGGGACTTTATACCTTCCAACTCTGCAGCCCTGGTACATAGGAACATGCGCAATTGGGGGTAACCCTTTTTTCGAAGAGCCATGGCACCTTCCCCCACTAAAAGGACAGACCCCTTGTGCCTTTAGGCTTGCCAATAATTATCATTTTGATCTTTGTTATTGTCCATCATGGGGATCTCATCCACACCAGTGAGGGACAGATGGTTCAATATAGTAGTCCATGTAGGCATATTTCCTAATGATGACTAAATGCCAATTTATTATGTAACCTCCTTTTCCCCACCACCAACACATCCACATCAACATCCACATCAAACACATCCACACTACCTCCACCCAAAGACATTTGGAGACTACCACCAAACAACATCCTAAGAGAGCCCCCCATCTTGCTCCACTGGCCACTCCATTGTACTAGGGGCAGTCAATAAGTTTTGCGAATTGGTAGGGCAAAACAGAGAAAGGGGGATGGCTGTTTGTGGGGGTATTAGGACAAGTTATGACAAGTCAGGACCTGCAGCCGCACGCTCCTGCCTTGTCTATTTAAGAAGCAGTAGCTGATCGCAGATCGTCAGTCACAAATTTTTCAACAATGAAGAAGATTGAGCACCGCGCAGTGATCAAACTTTTTACCAAGGAAGGCAAGAATGCAAAAGAGATCCATGAATGCATGGTTGCAGTGTACACCGACACCGCCCATTCCTATGCAACCATTGCTCGCTGGAATAGGGAGTTCCGCCATTGTCGTGAGTCCCTTGAAGATGACCCCCGTCCAGGACTCCTGTCAGACATGACCAATGAGGACAATGTGGCCCGTGTGGAGAGGAAGATCCTCGAAAATCGATGGGTGAAGGTTGAAGAAATCTAGCGAGAACTTGGAATATCACATGGAAGTGTTATAAACATCATCCACGACAATTTGGCCATGACCAAGGTCTCTGCCTGTTGAGTCCCTAGAAACCTCATGCCCCATGATCGACTTCAATGTTGTCAAAGTCCACAAGGCCAGAGTTGCATGAGTGTGGATTCAAGGAGCTCAATCATCCCCCCTACAGTCCAGATCTGGCTCCTAGTGACTACTTTTTATTTTGGGGACAATGAAGATGTCCAGCTCGCCATCCAGGAGTGGTTTGAATAGTAGTCGGGAGATTTCTGGTTGTCGGGAATTCAAAGACTCAGGGACAAGTGGCGCAAGTGCATTGAAGTCAAGGGTAGTTATATTGAAAAAAATAAAACACTTTTCCTCATATCTCGTTTTCTTAAATCTGAAAGGCAAAACTTATTGACTGCCCCTCGTACTACAACCATACAAACATAGAATAAACCCTGCCCCAACACCAACATCCACCAGATGCAACCAAAACTCAGACAACATTGACCAGCTACTTATAGACTTCCCAAACCTCACACAAGCACACTCCACACACAATATCTCCTCTCAAGGGTACTTGGGCACCCCTCAGGGAGTGTGGTGGCCTTCCTATGGGCCGCCCAACTCACAGAAGAGGTAGGGGGTTGGGGCATGTAAGTTATGTTGAGAGTGTATGATTTGTGTCAGTACTTTGCAATTTGAGTTTGATGCACACGCTCCTTACACCGACTACATGGCAGGAATACAGGCAGCTCTTCTGACTGCTTGGCGAAGAAGATGGGAGACAGTTGAAGGGAACTTAAAGTTGTGTGCCATTGCGCCGCAACTGTTCCCATGGACCTATCCCCCAATGCTGTGACGGATTCAGGTCGCTTTCTGTTGTCTCTGAATCGGACACACTTGTGTGACGCATCACTATTTGATGGAGCGCTCACCTGCACCCTATTGTGACTACTGCATTGTCCCCCAGACTGTTTGGCACATTATTGTCCAATGTCCCAGTCTAGGTTATCTTCGCGCACATTACCTGTCCCTGTACCCGGATGGGCGGGGTTGCTACCGCCTGTCCCTTGTACTCAGGATGATTGCATGCACCTTGACTCATAGAATTGTTGACTTTTGGGGGGAGGCCGGCCTTCTCCCTATTATTTAACCAAATTATTTTGCTTTTGTTTTTTTTCCTTATAGGTTGCACGCTCCTGCTCGCCTACTTTTCCCATTTTTGGGGGGGAGGGGTTGTTTTTTTATCTTTTTGAATTTGATTTTAAAGTAGCCTAGTACTAGGCCGTCTTTTAATATGGCGACTAATGCCCAAGTAGGCAGTCGCCAGATGAGCTCTTAAAAAAAAAATTGATGCACACGCTTAGGGATGGTTGTATGAATGTCTCAGGCATTTTTGTATTTCTCCCAATATTTCACTTTTATCACTGACAGAAGAATCATTGCTTTAGGTTTGGTTGAAATTGAGATTGAACCTGTTGGGAAGTGGTACTATCACTATGAACTTGCACGGTTGAAGACTAATCACACACTAGCCACTGCCTCTGAAGATGAAGACACTTCAGATGAACAGGAGGAAGATGGGGCAGGTGATGATGAAGTTGAAATTGAAGATGATATTGTCTACCTCCGTTCACTCAATCCAGCAGATTGGAAAGTAAGAGATTGCTATGGGTTTAGATGGAAATAATGTAGCTTAAGAATTGAAGCCATTTCTAAAAGATTCTGCAAAACTTTCAATCTGCAAATTCAATTCTTTTACTTTCTTTAGATGGAATTTTCTTATCTTCTGTTGTAGTTCCTTGACTGCCTGGCCAAGCAGCTCTGAGACCCTAAGGAGTAAAGGTTTCCAACAGACCCCTCAGGGAGTGTTTGGCACGTGTTTGTATGGGGTGTTGTTTCTTGTCCCCATACATCCAGCCTCTTTTTGAATTTTAAATGTTGTTGGAAGTGCTGGATTTTTGTCATGCCCCAGATTGAACAATGATCTTTTCCTTAAGCTAATCTAATTTCTAATTTATTGCTGCTATATGTCCATCCCCCCCCCCCCTCCTATTTTAGTGCCTTTAAGTGTGCCATACAGGAATTTTGCTTTTATTTTAACCCCTACAAAAGGAAGTAAAATGCTCATTGAAACCATTCTAAAAATATTCTCTTCTCATATTTTGGATTTTCTTAATTTACCATAATGTTAATTTTCTTGTACCAAGAGAGGGCATTTTCTATGATTTAGCTATACAGGATATAGTTTCAAACACATTTTCTTGTGCTTTGCTATATGCTTAGATGAGTGGTAAGCCTGCTTCTACTTTTAGAAGGTTAAGCTACATCAGGTGTGGGAGGTCACTGGATGGTCTTGGCAGCTGCCATAAACTGCATCTTAATTGACTGCAGATTGGTGGTAAAACCACCATGCCATCACAACAGTACTGCTTCTTCTTCTCTCCTCTTCCATCTTCTCATTTCCAGGTAATTCTTCCAATGAGTGAGTATTTGTATCTGCAAACCCCTCATGTGGAATTAGTCTCTCTTCCCCCAGGGTGATTCTGGTTGAGGACTGGATGAATGATCTTTATGTTGGTTTCATTATCCAGTCAAGGGTTCAATCCTGGCCGAGAGATGGATTGTGTTACCTTTGTGGGTTTTTTTTTCTCTTGTTATAGTTATTTATTTTGCTTCCACCCTTTAGTTTTTCCCTTTTGCCTTTGAGGTTGTTCCTCATTGCATTACTCTAATTTTCTAGTGATGCTGTCCTTGGTTGGTGCCATGTTTTCTTTATCTTTTCTGAAAAAAATGAATAGTATACTATCCTGTTGTGTGGTAGATGGCTGGATGAGAATGTGTACTAAAGGGAAGAATTCTTCTACTCGCCTCCAGTGCATATAAAAGCTAACTAAGCCTGAATATGGGCCGCTGACCCTAGTAGCCGACACCTGAAAGTTTTGATTGTCTGAGTGCAATACGCAAAAGTGGCTGTGATCTGTACTGAAACAGCGTTTCAGCCTATGTGGAGAGTGCATAGGGCATAGTTGCAGTGTAAAACTGAATTGAATTGTAAAGTTGAATGTAGTGTAAATGAAAGCATGCTAATCCCAGCATTTCAATTTCAATGTATTATTCCTCTTCAGAATCAGGATCATTACGCTGTTTTGGGTCTGGGAAAATATCGCTACAAAGCCACAGATGAACATATTAAGAAAGCCTGTGAGTATTCAACCCTATTTTAACCTCTACTGCTTTTCCATAGCGAGGTCAGCATACATCAATGCTGCTATAATACAGCTTCACAGAAGCCTTTCTACATGAGGCAAACACCTTACAGCGCCCTGAGGGAACAGTTTTGACATTGTTCCCTGATTCCTTAATGGCATATACACAGTGCTTGGAGGACAGTGTGGGTGGGTGGATACAGGATGATTGAGAGTAAAGTTTAGATGATTGTGTGGGTATTATAGGTAGCCCCCTCCACACTCCTGTCAAAAATTGAGAGTACTCCTCTCAATTGGGTGTGTGTACTCCAGGATAGAGTGCCAATTTGGGTTAACTTCATACCACTGTAAAGACCCATAGTTTGGATTACATGATAAACTGTATGTCTTGCACTGAGAAATACTAAAGCCTTAAAGTGATTGCAGATTGTGAGTTGAAAAACCAAACCATTATTTATTTATTTTTTTTTTAACAAGAATATTTTTTACCTTTTATGTATTGATAATTGTATTAAAGATGTAAACAGGGTTGAGAAAATGGCTACCATTTTTACCACTCATTTTAAAATGCCTTTTATTTCTTAGTGGGTAAATTGCAGCATGCATTCCACACTTGCGTGATGCACCATCATTTAATGGAGTGCTTCCCTACTTGGTGCAGGAACACTGTTCCACATTTCAAGAAATGACTGATTTCACTGTCCCAGTCGAGGAGATTAGGCCATTAAGTTCTTGTCCGGTAATCTCATCACCATGACCCTGGCTACTATTCCTAGAATGTCTGGTCCTTTTGCATATCAAGTGTGAGACAGCCCTCAAGCAGAAGCGTTATGCTGATGTGCTATATGGACTTTACCTCCATAGTGGGGAACCCTTCAACAACAAGTTTACCATTAGTGAGTTGCATTCTGCTCTCACTTAGTGCATGGACATCACCCTGAGTTCGGATCTGGACAGAGAATATCATCCCAGATTCTGGCAAATAGCTACTGTTCTCAGTGGCTCGCCTTTCGCAAACCAGAGAGAGATCACTCTATCCCAGCCATTTTCTCTAAACTCCTGCATGTGCAAGTTGATGGAGAAATTGGTAAATGTTAGATTAGCTTTTTTTCTGGACAGCAGAGGCCACTTGTCTTCAGTACAGTGCTGCTTCCACAAGCTCCACTCTACATCGGATGCTCTGTTCCAATTGAAAAATGTCATCTTTGAAAAACTATGCTGTAATGTTTTTTTTTATCTGGAGAATCCTATGCTACTCCATAGGGATACTGTATCATGGAGATTCTCCACATGATATGGTGAGTGGACGCCTCCCAATCTTTATCTCAGAGTTTTTGTGAGATCTTTGATTCCGTTTATGGGTGGGTAGAGCCCTATCTGGCTCAATTGATCAGGAAGAGGGTGTTCCAAATGGAAGTGTCCTCAATGTCACACACTGCCCAGAGCATCAACAGTATCACCTCAATGCTGCCAGATGTTCTCTCAATCTAACCTAGTACTAGGTTTAGCGTGCTCGCTGCGAATTTGACCCCAGTAGAAGTTCGCCAGATGGGCTCCCCAGATGATTTTTGTGATTTTTTTTTTAAATCATTCAATTATTTAATAAATTTTTTTCAGATTTTGAGTCTAGCGCATACTATAGGATCATTCATGATATTACTCCAGCCATCAAGATTCATGCAAACGCAAACTACTTGATCTTTCAGTGTTTTAATGCATTTCTCTGTTTCATTTTCAAATACCTTATCCAATAATTGTCCGGCAATTTCTTTTCTATTAGGAGGTTTGTAACTTGGGTGTAGAGCACTTTCATTTCTAAAAAGGCAGTGTTCTACTGTTTGGAATGGGAGGTTTGAAGCATAGATGAATTGTGCAGTTAGATAATCAAAATTCTCTATCATTTAGCATTGTTCTAGAACAACTTGGGAATGCTGGCGATTGAGTTCTTGACAATTGGTGTTTTTTAGAAAGAGACCAAGGGGGTTTCATGATCTGCAGGGTTAGTAGTTGAAGTTCTCTGAGGTAAACTTTGTTCTACACTATCTTGAAATGAACTTAATGAAGTTGAAGGCTCAGATAAGGCAGTTGCAAGCAGAATCTTCAACTTCAGGTTCGGTTCCTCTGCCAGAAAAGAAAAATTAGGTAATTAGATAACTGCTTTATGGTTCCACTGTGGTTGTGAGAAAATAGGAAGAGAATTGTATAAAATATTAACAAAATATAAGGACCAACTATGGTTGGTTCTGCAAGAAATGCAAACCAGAGGTGATAAATGTAGTGAAGAAAATTAGCAAGCTGGAGGAGGAAAATAAAGACCTTAAAAATAAAATATAACAACTAGAGCAAAAATTTAACAATCTAAAGGAGAACATAATAAAAGAATCTACAGAAATAATAAGGAATAATATAGAAGAGATGAAAGATAAAGAAAGGAGGAAAAATAATGTTATATACAACGTCCCAGAATCGAACAAAAATACAGCAGAGGAAAGGCAAAAGGACGATAACTAAAGATGTCAAGATCTTTTTGAAAACTCCCTTAGAGTAAAATGTAAAAACTGAGAATGGGAAAAATATATGATTGGGACACCAGGAAAAGACCTTTGCTTGTGATACTAAATGATCACAATGAAAAAATGGAACATCATAAAAAATGCCAAGATGTTAAAATATGAAACTGACCCAACTGAAAAGAAAATGGAAATATCACCAGATCGCAAGGAAAGAAAGAGGATAATAAAAGAATTAAGATGAATTGAAAGAGAAAAAGAACAAGGCTGGTATATCTACAATGAAGAACTAAGAAGAAATAATTATTGACAAAGCTAGAATGAAGAAACAAAATAAAAATATTAAATCAGATAATCTACCAACAAGAAAATTTGGAGTTTCAGGAAATAAAAACACAAATGAGAGAACTCCAAAAATTCCATCCAGTTCATCATGGAGATAGTGAGACCAACACTAGAGGCCCAGAAACAAATAAACCCATGGGGAAGACTAATCCTACTATACCCAACATTCCAAAAATTCATGCGAACATCCAAGGCCTATACCCTAATACAAATCAGAGCAAAATACTGTATATAGAAACACTAACAATAGGGCACCTAACTATAATAACATTAACTGAAACACACCTAACATCATTGACGATGATGGAGTATATTTAACGGAGTGAAGGGTGGTGGCAACACCGTGGCCCTACCTCTGAGGAGGTCGAGGGAGCTCTGCCCTCTTGAGGTAGAAGCACCTCAAGGTAATCTTAGTAAAATAAAGGGAAATATTTAACTTTAAGTTTAATATAAAACCTTGAAAAATTAATTTTACAATCTTACCATCCTTGGATCTTGTGTTGGTGATCCCTTGCATTTGCGAGCCTTATGGTCCTCGAGTCTTTGAACTAATCCTTGAATTTCTACTCCACATGCTTTACACTTCACTCTTTTGCCAGTTTTTTGTTTTGTTTCCAATTCTGTAAACTCGGCCCATATGGCTTCTTGCTTTCTTCATTTTAATTACAAATAAAATTTAATATCAACACTAGAAAATATAATTTCAATTCTGAAAAAAATCAAACCTAAAATATTTTTGAGATAAACAGAAAGACACAAAATGTATTTGAGAATGTTGCCAACTTGATAAATGGCATCAGGGTTGCCAGCTAGATGGCATCAATACCACAAGCAGTAAAAAAGGTTCCTATATCCCCAGACTTGGCTTTTTCTGGTACTATAGAGAGAATGTTTGTTCATAGGATGTCACATAAGTCATAATTGAATAAAACCAAATTTTGATATTTTTCTAATAAAACAAACTTGAACTTCAAATGAATCTGATTAATGAAATACTGAAACTTGAAAGTAAAAACTGTCTCCATATTTCTTTTCCAAATTATCCCTTAGGGAAAGGGGTAGTATTCAGGGTACTGAATACAAAACTATGTAGTTAACATTCATTTAAGAAAATGTAAACATTTAGTCTATGATAACGGGCAAATATAACATTTCTGATTGAAAAAATTTTAAAAATCAATTTTGTTTGCAAAAATAAAATGATTTATTTTATTAAAAAAAATCAATTGATTTAATCAATGACAATCCTGATATAAATCCATAAGGATATTAAATAACCCCTTGCCCCTCCCTTCCTTATTTATATCAAACCCCTCATGCTAGCCATATTTCTCCTGAATGCATGCCATACTTTTCACACCATCTAGCAGTTTACCTACAGCTCCATACATTCTTAGAACCTGCCATAATGCTTCCATACTAGTATGATCATAAGGTTTCTATAAATCCTATCTTTCTTCTGCAAGCTGTTTCAGTTCAAATACCTGAGCCATATACATCCTTACTTGCTCTAAAGCCACCTTTCTCAATCCCTATCATTTCAAGTTTACCAATCAGTCCATCATTCTTAGAACCTGTCATAATACTTCCCTATCTACACTCATGGGTTTTCTCACGATTCATGAATCCAGCATACACTGTACACCTCTTATCCATTGTTTTGTCAACTCATCTGTGCAAATACTTGATCCACAGCACCCCATACCCAAATATTACATACAGTACACTAATAGTTTAAAATATTGTGATGAGAGATATTGCACATGATTATTTTTGTCAACTTGTCTATCTGACACTTTAGTATTAAAAGGAAAAGAGCGATTTGCAGTTCCCTTTTATCCCTCCCTTTGTAAGCAATGTGTAAAGATATATTGAGTGATTTATGGTTCTTAAGTGTAAGAACCTAATTCAAAGAAGGTTCTTTCAAGGATGATATTGTATATAATAGGTGTGCATGAAGGGGAATTTTGTTGAGGGGTATGCATGGGAAGTGCCAGGGTATGAACCCTAACTATACACTATGTTATAGTACATAAGACCCCATCGGTATAAAGGGACACTTTCGCATAGACAAATTAGTGGGTGGCTTTGTGACCGTGGTTCATTGCAGATCGTATGATGGTGCTGCGGCATCACCCAGACAAGCGAGGCCCTGCAACTATGAGCCAGGGTGCCCGACTCGAAGATGACTACTTCGCTTGCATTACTCGCGCCTATGAGGTGTTGGGGGTGCCAGTCAAGCGGCGTGCCTTTGACTCTGTCGACCCCGATTTTGATAATGATATACCATCTATCTCAGACATCCGCAAGGGAGACTTCTTTGAGGTGGGTCCTGACACTATTGCAGGGACTATTTTAATTGTTTCTTGTCCTTGGATATGTAGCAGTTCTCCAAATTATGAGACACAAAATAAAATTCATTAAGTGGTCAAAATGTAATCCAGCCCCTCAAAATATGTCCTTAGCAAGAAGGAAAATTTAAGTATCTATTTTAAATGTCTCCACCTGCCATTCTTAGAACGCTCATGCTTACTTAAGTAAGTTCCCCCGGGTAATGTTCATCCTTAAGTGGCAGCTCCCTCTGCTTTCTCACTTCCTATTTGATCACTGAACATGTATGCACTTCTATATACTAAAGAATTAAACACTCCAACCAGTCACTTAATATACTCGTTGAGAAATATGCCTGGGGGGGGGGACAGATGAATGGGGGGCACGATAGAAATCTATCGGATCTTCCCCTCTCATCTTCTTCATTCCATGCACTTTTAGAGAAGAAAAAGACTAAAAGGCATAAGACTAAAAGGACTTGAGGGGAAGGTTCTTCCACTTCTCAAGAGTAGGATTAAGCCAATAAGAATCCTTACCCATCAATGCCACCCAACCATAACCCACACTCCCACAAAGATCACAAACCCCTAGACAATCAAAGAAACGAAACATGCGCAACAAGCATATAAAAATACTACAAATAAACATAAATGGACTGAAAAAGAAAATGACAGAGCTCGAGCACCTCATAAACAAACTACACATCAATCAGAACCGACAGAAAACACAAATAGGGAGGAGGCCTCATCGCATACATTAAAAACATCATCATCTATACACAGACCCCCTGCCAAACAACATAAACTCAAAAAACTGAAGCACAAATCACCAAAATCCATCTAAGCAAATTAAGCACTTACACCTCACAAACTTCTACATCCCACCCATAGATACCATGAACCCCAACCACCTAAATGAAAATGCAGACATAACAAACTTCCTCACCCACGCAACCACTCTCACAAACTCTATAATCACAGGAGACATCAACGCACACTCAGAACTTTGGAACTCACCCACAGAAGACCACAGAGGTGAACTCATGGCCGACATCATCCAAAACTAAAATCACATAACCTTAAACACAGATACACCAACCCACATACCTACACACACCCACCCAACAACACACTTAGCCAGACGTCACCCCTGCTTTACACACCCTACACAGACACCTCACCTGGAACATGATACACACTCTCTCCTCTGACCATCTCCCCATCTTAATCACATTAAACACAAAAACGAACTTCAGGCTACAACAAAACCTCAAAACATACACAAATTATCACAAGGCAAACTGGATAGAATACACAAAAGAAATTGAACAAGTACTCCAACATCAAACTCCCCAAAGATGTACACACAGCAAACAAAATACTAACTAACACTATCTTACAAGCAGACAAACACAACATCCCACGCGGGAAAATACACAACACACAAAAACTACTCCCTGAACCAACCAGAAACCTCATAGCACAACGGAACAACACTAGAAAACAAAACCTATCAGACCCCAACATTATACAGTGGGCGCAAAGGAAATGTTAACATTAAGAATTTTGGGATAATTAAGCACAAAAGTACATTTCAAGTTTGTTTTATTGGGTCCTTTTACTTACATTTCTTTACATTTAGTACTTTGTCATGTTCCCACGGGTCTTCAACACCTCCTGGATCCTCTTGGGCATGGATGTTGCAAGATTCTCGAAGTAAGAGCCGTCCATTGCCACCCGCAACTTAATGAGTGTCTCCTTCAGGGCGGGGATCGAGGTGGGCTGGGACTTAGCAACTTCATTTTTCATTTGGTTCCAGGCATTCTCTATGCGGTTTAAGTCGGATGACTTGCCTGGCCAGTCCAAAACTTTGATGTTCTGCTCATTAATGAAGTCTTTGACAGCTCATGCCTTTTGTGCAGGGGTGCCATCGTGCATAAAAAAATTGCAACCATGGAGAGCGTAGAAATGGAGCAGATGTTCCTCCAAAACCTCAATGTAATTCTTTCCCTTCATGGTGACGTTCTCGGGGAGGAAATACAGACCATCCCTGCCCTTCTCCCCACTGAAGCATCCCCAAACCATGACGCCATCGGGGGGCTTCACAGTCTTCACGGTGTAGCGGTGGTCATATCTGCTCACATCACTGGGCCACTGCACCACTTTCGAGCCACCCCTGACGAGCTGAAAACTGCTCTCGTCACTCCCCATGACTTTCTTCCACTGCCCTGGTGTCCAATCTTGATATTTCTTCGCGAAAGCTAGCCGTTTTTTCTTCATACCATCTGTCAGCAGCGGTTTCTTGGCGGCACGGCGGGAGGGCAGACCCATGTCTTTTTGTAGCCGGTGCTGGATCGTACGAATAGCGACGTTGTGGACCAAGTCAGGATGTTTTCCCTTCAATTCAGCCGCTGTTATCGAAGGGTCCTGCTTCACCTCACGTAGCAAAACCTTGTCAGTCCGAGCAGTTGTCTTCTTGCCCCCAGAGCCACGTTTGCGAGGCGGTGCGGTGCCGGGAGGGAGTGTGGTGTCTGCTTTTTTGAGCTTAAAGAGTGACACACGGCTCACGTTCAGATCGGCAGCTACACGCTTTACTGGCACTTCCTGCTCCATTAGGCTTAGGGCACGGGTCGTGTCTGGTAGGGCATCAAAGTCAGCAGAAAGGTGAAAAAGATGCGGTCTGTGGGGCAGTGTAACACAGATGTACACTGTCTGAGCTCTGCGAGCACACTTAAACTGAGCCTGGCGGGAAGTTGCGAGGGAGCCGTG
The DNA here is from genome assembly GCA_963969495.1 of Ceratothoa steindachneri. Taxonomy (NCBI): domain Eukaryota; kingdom Metazoa; phylum Arthropoda; class Malacostraca; order Isopoda; family Cymothoidae; genus Ceratothoa; species Ceratothoa steindachneri. The sequence continues at coordinate 49,975,652 of OZ018333.1, read as the reverse complement.
GCTGCAGGTACATGCGTCATACCAAGCTCCTCCCACTACCTATATGGCGGGAACGCGGTAAAAAAGTTAACCGCGAAATTCGAGTTAACATTTCCATTGCGTTTAAGAGGTTAACATTTCCTTTGTGCCCACTGTAGAACAAAGCAAACAAATAGATCGCGCGATACAAGAACACAAACAAGAATTATGGAAACATCACCTAGACCAGCAATGGGACCACAAAACAAATACACACAAACTGTGGAAAACCATTGCTGGCCTCACAAACAAAAAACCAACACAGCCACAAAACGACACCATCACCTTCGGAAACAAAAAAGCCACAACGCCCATACAAAAAGCAGAATACTTCAACACTATTAATGGTAATCTCCCGATGGCCACCCCCTCAAAGGCGAAGGGAAACTCCCTAAATGGGACTGTGATGTCCCTATGCTGGAAAGTGGACTCCTTAGGGGTTGGTCAGTGTTTGATGGAGCTGACCTTCAACCTCCATCTCACTTTTGTATGAGGACCTGCATGGACATTGGGGTCCCTCCCCCTCTCCTCCTCCAAAGGAAAAGAAATTAGAACAAGAACTCTTCCCCCCTTCTCTGAGGAATCCAGGAATGGGCAGGTTCATGGCATCTCAGTGAAGGACTAAACAGGCAACTACACCTGGTCTTAGGGACCCATTCAGATGTGAGGGGGGGGGGGAGAAGAATGAAACCTCCACTCTGCAGGTTATGGCTTTGCCAAGTGAAAATACCTTTTCCAATTTTACTGAAGTTAAGCCAGATTGGGTGTGGTTAGTCACCGGATGGAATTCCACATTCATCAGTTCCTCACTGCAAAATGAGGCATATTAATGAATGCAGATCGGTGGTAAAATAGCTACTACCTTGGGGCGAATCATTGAGAGACTAACGGTCATCCTTGGTGCTCCAGCTGCATCAGTGGAGAGTCGAGGGTCTTTCGTTTTTCAAACGTGACCCTCCTGGTTAATGCGGCAAATCCTGCCATGAGTGACAAACTGTGATCTCAGACACTCAATGGCACACTTGTGTGAGTGAACCTGCAGGGGTTACCCTATCTAGACTGGTACCTGCAGAAATGTTACATCATCCCAGTCAAAGTATCCACTCCTTTTCACTTATTTCTCCATTTATCTAGGTTTGAAGAGCTGACCAGCTACTTCATGCCATGTCAGAAAAGAGGCTTTAAAACCTCTTTCAACATTACCCAGAGGGTGCAAGAGACCAGGCTGGAGGGATGTTGGGATGTTCCTTTTGGTCTCAATAACTCCTCTAATGCATAATGTTGTGCTGTCGTTGGGAGCAGTCTTTACTTGTTGGCATTGTATGTGGAAACCTGCCAGCAATTGGAGATAGTAGGCTTCGATGAAGCCATGTTGGTGAAAGGAGAGCGGACTTGCCTTGGACACCAGCAGAGATAGAGATGTCTCTTGAGGCAGGCATTACTGGTCTTCTTGGTGTGTGTAGAAAGTGGCTCTGTATTGACAACATTCAGCCTCTCGACCAGCTGGTTTATTCTCCCAGAAATGAGGGATTCTAGTGTTTCCCTTGCCTGGAGAGGAATTATGCTCTCATGGCAAGTTGCTTCCACAGAAACTGGAAAGGAGATAGAAGAATCTTATATGGAGAACCACAGAGGGCTTCGTTCTCTCTCGCTCCTAGCGAGAGCTAGAACTTTACCTGTCACACAAACATGCTATGTGCAATTCATGTGAGGAAGCTGGGGTCCAGCGTCACTCCGCTTTTTTAAAAAAATTTAAATTGTGTCCTTTAGTCCAATTACTATCATCCAAGTCAAAGAACTTGCCATTAACCAACTTATTTTATATCTCCTTTGTTTGGGCAGGTGTTTTGCCCAGTGATTGAACGCAACGCCCGGTGGTCCATCCGGAAACACGTCCCACTTCTCGGTAAACCCGACGACTCCAAGCAGAAGGTATGTATCCCATCCTTAGTGGTCATGGCAGCGTAGAAACTTTATACTACTGGCCAAACCCCAAACATAGTGAAGGTTCCAATACCTAGTAAACCGATTAGCTTCTTATTTGGTTCTCAATTTGAACTGCTAGCATCTCGTGGAACAACGTTACTATTTTATTGGATGTTTACAAATATTTTGCCCGAATATTACATACCTAATTCATTAAAGAATGATGTAAAATTAAACCATTGAACAAATAAAAAACTTTAGGGCTCCACTTTCTAGTAAAAAAAACAAAACCTTATTTGGTTGGCAATTTTAATGCTAGTCTCCAACAGATTTGAAGTGCTAGCTTCTCACGAGCCAACTTCAGAATTTTATTGGCGGTCGAATTTTTTTAACTTTGATTACCTAATTAAATAAAGTAGCAAGATGGGTGTTGTAAATTAGAAGGGGTGGCGCCCAACCTACAATAGCTACCGAGGGTGTCATTCCCCCCTCCCGTATTCATTCTCACCGTCTGCCCTCACCCCACTAAGCACCTTGTACTCAACAGGTGGACAAGTTCTACAACTTCTGGATGGACTTCGACTCTTGGCGAGAGTTCTCATACTTGGACGAGGAAGAGAAAGAGAAGGGTCAGGAGTGAGTGTCGCCCTTGAAGGTTGGCCTTCGTGCTTCGGCCTCAGGGTTGTTTTTTGTATTTGAAATGGCAGATGTCGGGTTGTTTTTTTTAAATGCCATATTGCACACATTATGGAATAAAGGTGTGGGAAAGAAGGGTAGAAGTCAGACATGTAAGGAAAGTCTTCGCCTTAAAGCGCTCACTGCAATGTAGTCGGCGCACGTCAATGCTGCCTTAATTACTCACAATCTCAAAACAGTAAAATTACAATGGGTGAAATGGACTGCCATATCAAACTTCATTAACTCGCGGAAGTCTCAATAGAGGGATGGATTGTCTCTGTCTGACAGATAGAGGGGTGTCATCTGAACAAGCACACTATCCAGTGTCAATTCAATGGGGCATGCCTCGACGTCTTCAGGTTATTTTCTAACACCTCTGAATCGGGCACACTCGGGACGCTGCGCCATTTGATGGAGCACTCCCCTCACTTCGACGACTAGGTTTTCCACCAGAGTGCTTGGCGCATTGTTGTTGAGCCCCGCGGTCTGGGAATCTTCGCGTCTGTTAGCGAACCTGGGCAAGTTTAGCTTTAGGAAAAAGATTAGTAGAATTTGGGTTAAAATTAAGTGGTAGTTGAATGGAATAAGCTCACTAGTGATGGGATAGAAGCGTCCTCCTTGCAGAGTTTTAAGAATAGATTGGATAGAGCTACGAGGGGTGGTCAATAGGTTTTGCGAATCGGTAGGGCAAAACAGATGAAGGGGGATGGCTGTTTGTGGGGGTGTTAGGACAAGTTATGACAAGTCAGGACCTGCAGCCACACGCTCCTGCCTCGTCTATTTAAGAAGCAGTAGCTGAACGCAGATCGTCAGTCACAAATTTTTCAACAATGGAGAAGGTTGAGCACCGTGCTGTGATCAAATTTTTGACCAAGGAAGGCAAGAATGCAAAAGAGCCATGAACGGATGGTTCTAGTGTACACCGACACCGCCCATTCCTATGCAACCATTGCCCGCTGGAATAAGGAGTTCCGCCATGGTCGTGAGTCCCTTGAAGATGACCCCCCGTCCAGGACACCCGTCAGACGTGACCATCGAGGACAATGTGGCCCGTGTGGAGAGGATGTTCCTCGAAAATCGACGGGTGAAGGTCGAAGAAATCGAGCGAGAACTTGGAATATCACATGGAAGTGTTATCAACATCATCCACGACAATTTGGCCATGACCAAGGTCTCTGCCAGTTGGGTGCCTAGAGACCTCACGAAACCTCACGCCCCATGATCGACTTCAACGTCGTCAAAGTTCGGAGGAGCTGCTGCTCCTGTACAACCAAGACTCGGCGGGATTCGAGTCACGCATAGTGACAGGTGATGGAACGTGGGCCCATCACTGGGATCCCGAGACCAAGCTCGTAAGCATGGCCTAGAAGCACAGGGGCTCTCCGACCCCCATCAAATTCCGGACCCAACCCTCAGCCGGGAAGATAATGGCCACCATCTTCTGGGATTCTGAGGGAGTGTTGATGGTGGACTATGCGCCTCGTGGAAGGACCATCACAGGCCAATATTAAGCCCAGGAACTGGCTGGGTTGAAGAAGTACATCCGTCAGAAGCGGCGCGGCAAGTTAACGCGGTGTCCTGCTCCTCCACGACAATGCTCCTGTCCACAAGGCCAGAGTTGCACAAGCTTTCCTGCGTGAGTGCAGATTCAAGGAGCCGAACCATCCCCCTACAGTCCAGACCTGGCCCCTAGCGACTACTTTTTATTTCGACAGCTCAAGGCTGCACTGTGTGGATGCCGGTTTGGGGGACGATGAAGATGTCCGGCTCGCCGTCCAGGAGTGGATGAACAGCAGTCGGGAGATTTCTAGTTGTCGGGAATTTGAAGCCCCAGGGACAAGTGGCTCAAGTGCATTGAAGTCGAGCGTAGTTGTATTGAAAAATAATAAAACACTTTTCCTTATATCTGAATTGTAAAACTTATTGACCGCCCCTCGTATGAATGAGAATGGTATGTAGAGTTAACTTGGTGATGGAAGCAAGAACTGCCTCCTATAGGCTATTGAGTAGCCTTTTGCCGACCCTTTTCTTATGTCATTGTTCCTTGTACTCTGGACGACAGGTTCTTGCAACCATAATTGTCGTCCTGACTTCTTAGAGGAGGTTGGCCTCTTCCATAATATTTAAATTCGGGGTATTGGGTTCATGTTTTCTTGCCCCTGGGGCAGCCTCCCGCCGGAGCTGAATATGCCTTTTCTATTTTGGTATTTGCTTATCTTGTTTGGGGTAGGGGTATATATTTTAAGTTATTCTAAAAATAGGTATTGTTATGCTTTGTGGTTATGACCTTGTTAGCAGTCGCCAGAGGAGAGCTCCTTAGCAGGATCTGCATCTTGGGTGAACTCTCCGTCAACTAACCACACCCAACTTTGTTCAAACGGGGTTCGCCCCGGCCCAATTTTACCTTCTCCACACTCTACCAGCTTTGCTGCCCGCTAATATCGTAGGCTAGTCGCCAACCATCTTTCGTCCACCAATCCCTGTTTAGCGGCGGGAAGGGGGCAGTTGCGGTGGTGGGGATGATTCCCCCCTCCTTTGCTGCCTTTACCCCAGCCGTCTCAACATGTCTACATTCTCCCTGCCCTTTTTTACTCGCATCTTTTGCTTATTTATCCTTTTACACCTGCAAGGAGATGTCTGGTGACATCTAGAGCCTTATGTGCCCTCTCTACCCTAATGCCCCGAGGATGATATGTGGCTATATATCTTTCACACATTTATACTCCACTTCTTCATCGATCTCGCAAGCGGAGATGCCCTCTTTGGTATTGCCTTTTAACTGCAAAGGAACGAAACTGATTTATTTACCCCCGCCCCCTCTTTTCCGGGGCCCCGCAGCCGCGAGGAGCGTCGCTGGATCGAGAAGCAGAACAAGGCTGAGCGCGCGCTCCGGCGCAAGGAGGAGACGGGGCGCCTGCGCAAACTCATCGATATGTGCTACGACGCAGACCCCCGCGTCGCCAAGTAAGCGGGGGGGGGGGGAGGTATCCATATAGCCTCTAGTTGCGGGCGTGAATGGATTGTTTTGAGGCAATCTACGGGAGTTTACATTGGCGACCATTTTGGAAAGCTCAAAGGATCTCCATTTTTCGTTGGGCGCTCGGGTATCTGTTGCTATGGCAACGAGGTTTCGATGGAAGAAATGCCGAGTTATGTTTAGTAGGGAATTGTAGGGGTGCTGCACATATTAACACGTTGGCTCCCGGAGGGGGTTTTCGCTCCTTTGTACTCAAGTGCCAATGGACATATGCTATTTTTTTCTTTGGGAAAGTTTATTTTTTTTACATATTTGATTGTATTATGATATATTACTGTGTTTGAGTAAGCGTGCGTACTGAGGATACCGGCGGGTCACACGGCACTTAAGTAATATGATATTTCCCATGTGCCGTGAGACCTGCCGGCGTCCACATTTTATTTTTCCCCCCCAAAATATATATAGGTACATTAGAATTTATAGTAATTGATATTTCTCTTCTTTCCAGATGATAAATCTATAAAATATAAACGAAAATAACTAATACTCATATAAATATGTTCTCAAGTAAATCTTATTATGGATCTTCATCTAAATGAAGTTCTCAAAGTTCTGAAAGTGATCTTGATGGTGATCCCATGTTTAGTGGTGATTCCGGTTCAGATGAGTATAAACAAACAGTCTGAATCTACAGACTCATCTATTTCAGAGGAAGAATGTCAAATGCCTCTCTCCAGCCAAAGAGTCGACTCTCATAACCCTGATGATATTTCATTGCCATCAAATGTTTGTCACGTGGAAGATGGAACATATCTAAAAAATATTCAGTTCACTACAGTTGAAAGTAATTCTGCAATTAAGGTAGTACAGTCAGAAAATGTTACGCCTATCGATCGATATATTCAATGTTATGGTTACAGAGGATATATATAATCTAATTGTTCATCAGACAAATATCAATGCTCACAAGGTGCTTATGAATCATCAGATGAGAAGAGCATCACGCATGAAAGAATGGAAAGATACTAATGTTGCAGAAGTGAAGAAGTTTTTGTTTATTTTGTACATGGGACTAGTAATTTATCCAAGAATTATGCTTTATTGGAGTGAACAGAGACCCTGCAAGAATGAGTTTGTTCCATTGATTATGCCACGAAATAGATTTCAGCTATTATTGCGGTTTTTACATTTTGCAGATAATGACAATTCTGCCAAGAATCCTGGAAAACTGATTGCAGTGGATGAAACTATGGTTCCCTGGCGTGGTCGTCTCATATTTAGGCAGTATAATCCTGGAAAAGCACACAAATATGGGGTGAAACTATACAAGCTATGTGATCCAAAAGGATACACATATACAAGTTCTGTATACTGTGGGCATTTGGATGCTCAAGACCGTGGTAACCCAACAGAAACATCTACGCATTCTACTCAAATAGTGTTAGATCTTGCAGAAAAGTACTTGAAAAAAGGAAGAACCGTCGCTACAGACAATTTTTACACGTCTGTCTCTTTGGCCAGAGCCCTGCTTGAGCAGGGAACACATCTAATGGGAACTCTTCGAAAAAATCGTAAGTGCAATCCAAAAGCCATAACTGAAGCAAAAGTAAAGAAAGTGGAAATTGTAGGGCGTGAAAGCAATGATGGAATCGTTGTAGCAAATTGGAAGGATAAACGGGAAATTCTTATGATGTCAACCAAACATGACTTGAGGATTGCGACTACAGGAAAGGAAAGTCGCGACGGTGAAGATATAACTAAACCAGAAATGATAATATCGTATAATGTTGCCAAACAAGGAATTGACATTTCTGACCAAATGCCTAGTTACTTCTCACCTCTCACAAAAACAGTCAGATGGTACCACAAAATTGCCTTCGATTTTCTTCTAAATACAGCTGTTGTCAATGCACTTATCGTGTACAAGGAGCTGACAAACAAGAACATGCAAATAGCTGAATTTCGACTAGCTATTATTGAGTCACTATGCCATGTAGGGGATGCACCCCAGCCTCAACAGTCTTCAAATGCGGGGCAAACACCCATTAGAAGAATATGACACCCGAGACTCCAGAAACAGAAAAACTCGCAAAAGATGCTACTCGGAATTAGCAAAGAGCGTAGGTAGAAATGAGGCATTGAAAAAATGCAAAAAGGTATCTACCTATTGTAACGAATGTGTAGATAGGCCAGGTATGTACTTAGATTGCTTTAGGAAAAGCCACTAAAAAGTAAATTGCACTCACTTTATTATAGGTAAAATGCACTAATAAAGGAAATTTTCTACATTTTTTCCAATTTATATTAATTTTGAAATATATTTCAAATATATTTTTTCTAAAAAAGTTTTTTGTTGAAAAGTTTATTCTAGATTATATTTGTAATATTCAAAGGTAAAATTGATTTGCTTGTAAGTTGTACGTCATACTTCAAACCCTTATTTGTTTGTATTTTTCCAAAGTACTTCAAACTAAATAATCATCTTTTCTAAGTAGGTCTATTATTTTCCTGGATCTACAGATACGCCAATGAAATTTTCACTCAGGAAAAAATAGATATTCCCGAGGTCACAAATGGCTTTTAAAGCATTATATCTCATGTTGCCGAGGAGAAATAAATCCATAAGTAAAACACGCATTGTGACCCGCCGGCATCTCACGCGTTACAGCGAGACAAATAACATGAGGGATTCCGGCGGGGCACACGGCAGCCAACGTGTTAATGCACCACACATAACCAGGCATCCCAGCCACGTATGCAAAAGCCCAATTGAACATTCTGCACAGTCACTCTAGGATATTCGTCCCCCCCCCCTCGGGTACCAAAGTGTGCATACACACACAACAAACCATCCATTCAACCCATCCTCTAAAACCCCATTTTACTCTCAATGAGTCCCCATTGAACAACAATTGCGCCCTCCCTTAGCACCCTCTGAGCCTTTCCTGAACACTCCTTCATCCCTCTCCAGACCCTCTTCGATATCACCTTAAGAACACCTTTCCCCATCCTTCTTCTTTTCCACTATTATCTCTCTTCTAAGAAGACCCCAATGCCATGTCGTCATCCTTCTTGAGAACTGCCAGGTTCGATTGAAGAGAACCCAGGGGAGGGGGGGTCTATAAAGTACAAGTGGGCCGCATTGACTAGCCTCAGTGAATCATCTACAATGCAAAAAAAAAAAAAATCAACCCTCATATCCACATTTGGATCTCTTGGAACCCCCATCCACTTAGCTGAATTCACTTAGGATGGGCACTTCAGAGGGGGGTGGGGTGGGGGTGGGGGGGGCCTTGGTATGGGGTGCCACGGTGGTTGTTCGCCATTTCGTCTCTGTTAAGCGGCTCCTTTTGCAGGTTCAAAGAGGAAGAGAAAGAGCGGCGGTTGGCCATCAGGAAGGCGCGGCAAGACGCCATTCGTCAGAGGATGGAAGAGGAGGAGAAGGTGAGCCCTGACGAGACCTTTTTTTCTTTCCTTTCTTTCAGACCGTACACAATAAATCCTTAGTGTGTATGGCCAAGTGTCGCACTTGCGGAGAACCGCACCCTGTTTCATCGAAGCAATGTGGTGTGTATTTCCTGGAGAAGCAAATCCTGGCCGTTCAGGCTGTGGATTGTCCCTCATTTCGCTAGGCTAAGGTCATGTTCCTGGCGGGCCGAGCACTGCCTTTGATCTCTTAGGCCTTAATATTTTTCTTTAAAGGCCTACGAGCATGGGTTTTCACTCCTCCAATAAGTGCTCGAAGGCGACAGGTCCTCGCGTCACTTTTGAGCCAACAACGCCCGGAATTTTACCTCTGGGAGCATATGGCCATTCCCGTGAGGGGTTTTTCTTCCCTCAGGGCCCCTTCATCTCCGAGCAAGGCCTGGAATGCATCGTCCTTCACTAGAATTGCTACGGACTCTAGGCCAACTGAGAGGAGCTGCGGAGGCTCGTCTCCCTTTCCCTGTTAGCTATCTTTCTGCTGGAGATCATGCTGAGCACGTGCCCCGGCCCACCCTTCCAGGGTATAAGAGTTTTGCAACCACACCACCTCAGGATAGGGGCCGGACAGGAGGATACATGATTTACATTCTGGCATGATGTTTCCATTCTCTATCAGGAGTGGGGAAATCCTTGCCTGTGGGCAAAATTTCACCACTGGACCCAATTTTTTTCGCCCTTATGCTGATATATTTGTATGCAAAATTTTCAATAATGAAACTTAAAAAATTCTTATTTATCCTTAAGGACATTCAAGAATAAGTTGGGTTTTTTTTAGCATTTAGTTATATCTGGCAACTTGCACAGTTTTGTTCCTAGACCACTCTTTGTGGCAGTATTAAAAATCCCTACATTGATATAATTTAAATTTAACCAGTTTAAAACCTTTTAAATTTATTTTGATGTCCCTATAAATATGGCAAGTGTTAGTGAAAATGGAAAAAGAAAAGGGCTGCTGAATGTGCTATATTTAGTGAAAAATAGACAGAAATCTGTTTTTCCTGAAATTTGCAGCAAACAAGTTTGTCTATAAAATATATAAACTGGAGCGACTTTTTATGAGTACTCCAAAGATTTGAAAGGATCTGAATGTTTAGACAAGATAGTTTCCTTCAAGGATAATCTGGAGAAAAGCTGAACTTTCCTTAAAAGGAAAAGTGAATTTCTGCAAGATTGTCGATTCTGTTTACAGGTGTGTTGGGGAGATCCCTCTCCGGTCCTATGGAGCAAGAAGAGGTCGTTCCATAGGGAAGTGTCCTCAGTCTCACACATGCCCTGAGCATGAACGGCATCACTTTTAATGCTGCCGGAAGATGTTGCTACGTTCTATGTTAACAACCTTTTGATCTCTTTTGGAGCGGCCCAGATGCTAACTCTGGAGCGTCGATTCCAACAGGCATTGAACCACGTCTCTCGCTATGCCGAAGCGCGCAGGTTTCGCTTTTCCTTCTGCCGCCATCCATTGTGGGAACCATGACCCTTCTTTTATCAATGTGGGAACCATGGCTCTTCCCCTGGTCTTTTCCTGAGCATAGAAATACCGTTTTCCTTGTGTGTAAAAACACGTTCCAAAGCACTTCTTGAATTGTCACTTTTCTTTTTAAGTTTTGGAACCCATTGTGTGTGTGGCAGAGCTGCGCAGTCATCATCTTAATAACCCTTTGTTTGGGAGGGCCTGGAGCAGTGAGGCTCAAGACCTTGTGGTCCCTGACGCTTTTTATCCCCGCAGGTCCGTCGTGAGGCGGAGGATCGTGAGCGGGCGGAGCTAGAGGCGGCGCAGGCTGAGGAGCGAGCCAAGGCGGATGCGGAGAGGCGCGCACGCGAAAATGTCAAGAAGGCCCTCAGGAAGGAGCGGAAGGTGAAGAGGGTCTGCATTTGAAAGATTTGGGTTGGTGAGAGAAGAATAGGTTTGTATTCCTCATCTCACCCATTCTCCTCCTCTCGGCCGAGGCAGATCCTGCGGACTACGTGTCGGGACGCCGAGTACTTCGTGGATCCCGACGACGGGGCGGAGCGGGTTCAGGCCATGACTGACGTGGAGCTCCTGTGCGAGGCACTCGACGGAACTCGTCTGCGCAGCCTCAACGAACGCCTCGCCGCGGCCCCATCCGGGAGCGGCGCCAAGGACGTCTTCATGGAACAGGTTGGTCTCTCTCTCGTACATCCTCTTCAAGCCTCCCCCCCCCATAAAAAACTAGTTGCCATTGACTTCAACCAGGCTATCAACACAATTTCACCTTATATCTTACCCAATAAAATCCTCCACACTGTCACACCAATAAGACAGAAGGTGGCTCATTAACTTCCTCTCTGACAGATATGACTCAAAACCAGACCTTTTCAAAATACATCTTCTCTACAATGGTGTGGTTCTTTCCCACCCGAGGCAATTCTCTTATCCACCCTCTTCAACCTTTTCATGCACCCCCCCCCCCCCTCACTGCCATTCAATCATATACCGACGACCTAGCCCATCAACTCACGGCACAGCCACGAGAAACGTGCAAAGATACGAACAGTCGTTAGAAGAAAACAGAATTACCGTCTCACCTAACACTTCCTCCGTAACCCTGTTTAGTTCTCACAGGCACCCCACCATTACACTCGCAACACGTGACCGAAACCTTCGTAGGCATCAAAAAGACAATGCATAGCGTTCACTCACTACGAGGGGCGGTCAATAAGTTTTGCACTTCGGATATAAGGAAACGAGATAGGAGGAAAAGTGTTTTATTATTTTTCAATATAACTACCCTCGACTTCAATGCACTTGCGCCACTTGCCCCTGAGGCTTCGAATTCCCGACAACCAGAAATCTCCCGACTGCTGTTCAATCCACTCCTGTGCGGCGAGCTGGACATCTTCATCGCCCCCAAACCGGCGTCCACGCAGTGCAGCCTTGAGCTGGCGGAATAAAAAGTAGTCGCTAGGGGCCAGATCTGGACTGGAGGGGGGATGGTTGAGCTCCTCGAATCCGCACTCTCAAAGGGCAGCTTGTGCAACTCTTGCCTTGTGGACTTTGACGACGTTGAAGTCGATCATGGGGCACGAGGTTTCTAGGGACCCAACGGGCAGAGAGACCTTGGTCATGGCCAAATTGTCGTGGATGATGTTGATAACACTTCCATGCGATATTCCAAGTTCTCGCTCGATTTCTTCGACTTTTCCCTTCGATTTTCGAGGATCATCCTCCCCACACGGGCCACATTGTCCTCGTTGGTCACGTCTGACGGGCGTCCTGGACGGGGGTCATCTCGAGGCACTCACGACCATGGCGGAACTCCCTATTCCAGCGAGCAATGGTTGCATAGGAATGGGCGGTGTCGGTGTACACTGCAACCATGCGTTCATGGATCTCTCTTGCATTCTTGCCTTCCTTGGTCAAATATTTGATCACTGCGCGGTGCTCAACCTTCTCCAGTGTTGAAAAATTTGTGAGTGACGATCTGCGATCAGCTACTGCTTCTTGAATAGACGAGGCAGGAGCGTGCGGCTGCAGGTCCTGACTTGTCATAACTTGTCCTAACACCCCCACAAACAGCCATCCCCCTTCCTCTCTTTTGCCCTACTGATTCGCAAAACTTATTGACCGCCAGTCGTAGCTCCAACCCTGGACAACAGAAAAGAATATCTTGCTCTACAAACAATTATTCTGTTCCACCTTATCTATGCTTTCCCAGCCTGACATCCAACACAGACAAGCTCCCTTTCACAAAACTAAGCCCTCTGCCTAATCACTGAATGCACCCAACCCCCCTCCTCCCAATAAATCACCTGTATGCAGAAACAAAAATACTCCCTAATGACACGCACCTACACATACTATGTGTCCAATTGTCCACAAGAACAGACAATCACTCCCACCTATGCTTCAGCCTCATAACAAACCCACTACCACCACCACCCAGGAACAAAAAGTCCATCCCCTCCTCACATCATTCCTTCATTCTCCTCTCCCTAGACCCATGCTCACCAAAGCAGAGACACCACACACACGCACACACCCACCCCTAAATCGTTGCACACCACTTGCCATCAACAGTGTATTTCAGACACACCTACCCGAAAATGCCAAAGAGGACTTTGCGACATAAGTCGCCTTCTCCTGGCTCGGGATGTGAGAAGAGTGCAATGTGTTTTAGATGAATGTTTGAGTTGTGCTCTGGGTCTTCAGCTTGTGAGTTTTTTATTGATTTGATGGTGAGTGCACTGAGGGGCAATTGGAGGTTGAGATGTGTGTAATTTGCATAGACTTTTCTCTGTTTTACTATTGCAGCTGGTGGGTAGTTGGCTATTTTGGAGTAGTGTGCCATGAGCTGGTTGCATTGCTTGTTTGGGCTTGAGACTTTGTCTCCAATAAGGAGAGATTCATGTTTATGGTGTGGTTTGCTGTGATGTGTTGTTTTTTTTATCAGGGTTGTGAATGTGAATTTTGCCTGAGTGTATGCTAGTACCAGTATTGATATCTGAAAGTGAAACTATGCATATGGAGGAGATGAAGGAACTAGAGTAAGAACCGTGCAATATGGAGAACTTGAGAGGAATGGTTGATTGCAAACGGTCTATAGAGTGAGAAACGACTTTGTAAGAGGTTTATGGAGTGAGGAAGGGTGTGAAGGAGGTTTCTGAGGTGGTGTGGAGACATGTAAGACGACTGGATGTAGACGTGTAAAGCCAGACAGCCCCGAGCCCCTGAGAAAAGCCGTGGCCAGGACCAGGCTTTTCCACAAGGCCCTCATGAAGTGTATATTATGCCTTTGGCGGGTGTGGTAGTCCAGACAAACATCTACAATGCAATCCAGCCTCTTCTGAGCTCTGAAGGGATGGGTGGTGTCCACCCCACACCCTAGCCGGAGGGAAGATGCGGAAGGGTGGACTAACGGGAGCCGAGCTTGCAACTATGTTGTTTTTAAGTGATCGGATGGAACAATGAATAATTTGTGTGTGGATATGTTTCTAGAGGTTGGTGGAGTGTGTGTGTGTTTGATATTGTGTATTAAGTGTTGTTTTCATGTTCCCTGGAGTGTGTCGGTGTTCTGACATGTAGTATTGTGGAGTCTGCAGCAAGTGTTTGCGTGCCTCTCATGTCCAGGTGGTCCCTAACTTCGAGGACTTCTTTGGTTTTATGGCAAACCCATTTACAAGCCCTCAGAGGGCTTGTAAATGGGCGTGCTGTGGGGGCGTTCATCTTGGACAAAATGATCATTGCCTTTGTGCTTGATAAGGTATATGGTATTCTTAGTTGCATGTGGTTGGTGGGGTCTCGGATACTCCGTCATCGTCTTAATCCCGTCCATCCGTCTCGCAGGTGGCAGAGGTTAAGGCCCAGATAGAGCGGGAGAAGGAGGAGGCCCGTAGGGCGTTCGAGCGCCCCACCTCTACCAGCACTGGTGGGGCCGGGGGGACCGGAAGCAAGGCGTGGACATCGGACGACATCCAGATGTTGATCAAGGCCGTCAATCTCTTCCCGGCGGGGACCTCCAAGAGGTAAGACCAAAATCTAAATTGCTGGGAGCCTCCATTTCCCCGGGACTCCCCATTTAGAGATTACATGATATTTTTTAGCCCGCTAAGGTTCAAGCGCGCTCTGGTTATTCTCTCCACTGATGGTAGCATCTTGGCCAAAAAACATGATCCATCAGAGAAGAGCATTGGCTAGCTTGATTGGTAGAGAGCCGAAGGTGACCCCTTTCTCGGAAGGTCGCCTTCTGGCGAATGCGTCAGACCCTTCCCAGGCGGTTATGATTAGTGCCTTTCTGACAGTCAGTCGCTCGCCGGTGAGTGTGACACCTCACTCTACCATGAACTTCGTGAAAAGAGTGGTTTATGCGAGGAAACTTGTGAACTACTTTATAAAACATGACCGAAGAGCTGCCTGACCACGGGAAAGTCAAAGCCGAGCGTGTGATGTGCAAACACAGAAAGGCCTCGAGAACCACCCCTACACTCTTCGTCACGTTCCATCGTGACAGGCTCCCTGAATCGGTGCGTGCCGGTTGGTATCGCTATCGCGGAGGTTACAAGGAAAGAAAGTACCCTAGGAGACCTTACGGTCCATTCAAAGAGGGTACCTTTGGACTAGCAATCGAGCGGGCACATGGCTGCTCAATTGTTTTGCGTCCCTAAACGGCCACTTTTCAAGACTTTGTCTAGTCTTGACTTGAACTGGTCAACAGATTCACTGTTGACAACTTCCACTGGAAGTGCGTTCCACTTACGGCAGATACTGTAGGTGAAAAAATTTCCGCACAGATTGCGGTTGTAACGTTTCAGTTCAAGTTTGAAGCCGTGATTGCGCGTTCTGTTCTCACTCAGTGTGAGAATATCCCGGTAGTCAACATTGTCGAACCCTCGAAGTATTTTGAAAACTTCGATGAGCTGACCACGCAGTCTACGGGTTTCCAGCGAGAACAGATCTAATTCCCTTAGTCTATCCTCATAACTTTTATGTCGGATAGAGGGAATCAGTTTGGTTGCCCTAGCTTGTACGCGTTCCAACCTTGCGATTTCCTTTCGAAACGAAGGACTCCAAAATTTTACGGCATACTCCAGGTGCGGCCGAACGAGGGAGTTGTACAGACAAAGTACTATCTCCTTGTTACGGTATCCAAACTGGAGCTTTATGTAGCCTAACATCCTTTGGGCTTTCTTCTCTGCCTCGATGCACTGTTTCGAGAACTTGAGGTCGCTAGTGATAGTTACACCCAAGTCCTCAGTGTCACTCGATTGAAGAGCAGTGCCCTTGAGGATATACTGAGATTGGGGGTTTCTGTGGCCGATTTGCATCACTTTGCATTTGTTCACGTTAAAAGGCATTTGCCACGTGTCCGACCACTCCCAATCTTCCAAAGATCTTCCTGCAGGCGGGCAGTATTTCCATCCTTTGCAACGTTCATACCAAGCTTGGTATCGTCGGCAAATTTGGAAATCTTGGCAACCATGTCACCCTCCATGTCGTTGACGTAGATGATGAATAGTAGTGGTCCCAGGACAGATCCTTGAGGCACCCCGCTAGTAACGGGCACCCACTCAGAAGCCTGTCCATTCACCACCACCCGTTGCCGTCTGCCACTTAGTCAGTTCTCGATCCAGCCGGCTATTTTTCCGTCTATGCCCAGCGCTCGCACTTTCCAGAGAAGGTGGCAGTGTGGTACCTTATCAAAGGCTTTTGAAAGTCTAAGTACACCACATCCGCCGCCTTGTCCCGATCGTGCTCACTGAAAACGAAGTGGAAGAATTCTTAAGGTTCGTCAGGCATGACCGTTGCCTTCGGAAGCCGTGCTGGGAACTCCTCAGTAGCAAGTTTGACTCTAAATACGACGTTATTTTGTCCACTATGATGCTTTCCATGAGTTTACCGACTATCGAAGTCAGACTGATAGGTCGGTAGTTTGACGAATGGCTGGGGGCTCCTTTCTTGAAGATCGGAGTCACCTCCGCCTCACGCCAGTCTCTAGGAACGCATCCGGTCCGGATTGACATGTTAAAGATAGTGCACAGATGTCGTGATACTTCATCGCACACTTCCTTCAACACCTTGGATAGAAACCCGTCCAGTCCAGGGGACTTATTCGTCTTAGGTCAGCGATCTTTTTCTTTATTTCTCCTTCGGTGTTATTTCTTTTTATTGTTGTTTCCTGTTCATTTTTTTAAAGTAGCCTAGAACTAGGCTGTTTGTTTACGGCGACTTATGCCTAAGTCGGCAGTCGCCAGATAGCCCTTAAATAAAAAAAAAAAAATCCTCGGTGAAGTCCATTGCCTACAGCTTTTTTCCCGAGTAGGAATCCGTGGGCTGGGGGGTGGGACCACACTCTTTAGTAAACACTGAAGAGAAGTAGTCATTGAGAAGGTTAGCATTTTCTGCATCTGAGTGAGTTAATGCACCCTCCTCGTCCACTAAGGGCCCAATCCTACGATGGATTGGTTTACGGCTATTTACATAGCCGAAGAGCTCCTTGGGATTCTCCTTGCAGAGTCTCGCCACTCGGAGTTCCTCAGTACGCTTAGCCGCCCTTATGCTGGACTTCACTCTCCTGGATAGCCTCCGGTACTCGTCAAAGGTACCCGAGATTTTCGATCGCCGGTACGCATTTCTCTTCTCCCTAAGCAGTTGGCCGATTTCTCGATTAAAACACTTTGGTTGAACAGAAGACCGACGGAGGCATTTCAGAGGGATGCAACTTGATTGAAGACTCATGAACTTATTTTTGAAATTGTTCCACGAATCCTCAAACTCTTCGCATACCGCTAGCCTTATATCAGTCAGCCCAGCACGAAGGGTTGCAAAGTCTGCTCTTCTCAAGTCAAGTTTCCTTGATTGACTGGCAATAGACCTTACCTTCGGGATCTTGACGGTAAATCTAACTAGCTGGTGATCACTGCCACCGAGCTCTTCGCCTACAGAGACATCCTCAACGATATCATTCTCAGAGGTGAAGACCAAGTCGAGGATATTGTCTCCTCTCGTCGGTTCTCTGACCCATTGAGTGAGGAACTCGTTGTTGGCGAACTCCAGGAGTAGCGTGCTCTCGCCACAGGCTGCTCTGGTTTCCCAGTCAACTTGTCTGCTGAAGTCGCCCATAACGATGCACACTCTACCTTGAACAAGCTCACCCAGCAGCTGGTACAGTTCCCTGTCCTTCTCAACGGGTTGGGAAGGGGGTCTGTAAAGCACCAGGGTCCTGTATCTGACAGGACCTATCTCTAGGTCAACGCCTAGGAGCTCGTGATCGGATATAATACTGGAGTTTGTAGATTTGATTGTATCCTTGACATACAACATTACACCGCCACCCTCTCTGTCTGGCCTATCTTTGTGGAAGAGTTGGTAGCCAGGAACCGTGAATTCGCCTTAAAAGTCTCGGTTTGAGGTTTTTATCCACGATTCTGTTATGGCTCCCATTTCGGGTTCTTCCGTCGCTACGAGGCCACGGAGCTCAGGAAACTTGTTCCTGATTGACCTCGCATTGAACAGAAGAACTTTCAGGGAGTCCCCGACTGTAGGACTCCCTACGCTCTTCCGTTTCCCAAAGGAGTATCCGCCCTCACTCTGGGTCGGATACTCCTTTGGGTCCTCTCTACGACATCCTGGATGATGTTCGACAGGAAGGCCTTTCCTTTAAAGGAAAGATGTACCCCATCCCTTTGGTAGAGATCATTTCTACCATAAAAGGTGCGGTACGGGTCCACAAAAAAGACCCCCTCTGCCGTACACAAATCTGCCAGGCGCCGGTTTAAAGAGACATTCATCGAGTGAGCGGTCCGTGTTGGACCTCTCCTCAGGAGCATCCCGACTACCACACGCTTGCGGGTTTTCAGCCCACAGTCGTCCACGGCACCCATGACCGTGTGGAGGATTTTATCTGTAGGGCCTACCCTACCTCCTCTCAGGTAGAGGTCGTTTCCACTGACCATCAGAGCAACGACTGAGCTCTCAGAAATCTGTGATTTCTCAGCCTCTACTCTGATGTAGTGGTTACCACATCCTGACAGGCAGCTTACCTTCACACTAGTACGAAGGCGGGCCTCTAGCAGGGGGTGCAGACCCCGTGCTTGAGAATCACTAATAAGGGTGACTCTTGCACATTTGTCTGCAGGCGACTTAGTCTTTCCTCTCGGAAGCGACTTGCCGCTTTCCTCTTGTATCTCTACATTTTTATTTTTCTTCTTCTTCTTATTTTTCTTGTCTTCATTTGTTTTCTCTTCTTCCGTTTCTCTTTTCTCTTCTTCTCTTTCCACTTTCCCTTGCGCACCAGTAACGCTCGAATCCTCTACACTGGGGTGAGCTGCATTAAGGTCGTTTTTCTTCCTTTTATTCTTTTTCTTTTTCTTCTCGTTTGCTTCTCCGCATGGCTTAAGTAGGACTGCCAATGTATTTTCATCTCCTTGAGCTGGAGTCACATCGGCGGAACCACCCAAGTCAGTGGGACTTTCGTCTCGAGCTTGAGCTGACTGAGCCTCTAGTTTAGAGGCTAGCTCTAGGATTTTTTCCTCGAGACGCCGAATCTGAAGCGCCAGCTGCGTTTCTAGGGTATGTATTCTACTTTCCAGCGCCATAGATTCTTCTTCAGAGGTTGTGAAGAGATCCTTGAGTTGATTGCAGTATGTCACTGCCTCTCGGACCTCTCCTTTAAGGATGCAGTCGGTGCATATACTTCCCGGGTGGCATTTTGAAAAACATCCTTCCGGGAAGTCAACGCACCACTTATCCTTCTGGCATATCGCACATGTATATTTGAGGGCAGCTGGACCTTTTTCCTCTGTCATTTTGAACACTTTCTCTCTTTCAACTTTGCGAACAATCAATAGAAAAAAAGGAGGTTGGTGAGTTCTCCCCGCGTGTGTCGCTCCCACCTATCGATCGGAGACGTTTCGGATCTTTCAGAAGGCACGCTCCATGTGCTGCTGTTCGTCCGACCGAGTCGTCAAGCCTCGGCGTGCCGTAGCTCCCAACCAAGCAGCACAGACGGTCCCCGAAGGGGCCATCGATTTGTTACCAGGTGAACAACAACGAAGCACTCCCCGTACTAAACTCCTAATAGTTCCCTTCGCGACGGCCAAGATCTCGGAGCAGCGTTCAATGGATATCCCGCCACACCAAGAAACTCGACCCAGGGCTTTTTGTTGGCCTGGCAACCAACATGGGAACAAAGGGCCGTCACCACGGACCAATGCTACCAGAGGCACCCGTCAACGGTCGCTAGGAATGGTCAATAATTATGCGCCAGGAAAGGGGTTAACGGGGCACTACCCTCATCCCATTCATCGTGCCCCAACGCCCAAGACCCCTCAAGTCCTAGTCTCTCGCAACCAGTGAGCGTCGATTGGCGTTGTTTATAGAGGTTCCAAAGCCTCTCTTCTGACGTGTGAGGTCCAGGTCCTTATATGTAGATAGATGAAAAAAGGGTAAGAGTGACATGATAGGTATAGGGGTTGTTTTTTTTGTTGCTTTTTTTTGTATAAGTAGAAGAAATAGGATTAATGTAAAAAAAAGAGGAAGGATGGAGTAATTTAAAGAAAGACAAAGAAAGACTCACTTAGTCTGGAACCTAATTTCCCACCAAATCGACAAGGAAAACTCTGCCAGGGGTGCCAGAAGATAGGTACCCCCGCCGACATAGCTCGAAAAGTCAAGGGTTCGCAAAAGCTCTCTTCCCGCGACAAGGGGGCGTCACCTCTTTCTCTACTTTCTTTGAGAGAGAGAGAGAGAGAGTGCTACTACTGCCACTGCTTCGACAATACGAGTCGCACCTGTAGGTTTGCAAAGTCATTTTTATCCAGGAAGAGGTCGGCATCCACGCCGTATTACCCTCGTTGCGCCTTTCCTCACACCGATTACATGTCAGGAAGCAGGGCGGCCTGGCAATGAAAATGGGAGACGGTCGAGGGGAACTTAAAGTTACGCGCCATTGCGCCGCGACTGTTCCCATGGACCTACCCCCAATGCCGCGAAGGCTTCAGATCGCTTTCTGTCTTCTCCGAATTGGACGCACCGTCATTTGATGGAGCGCTCGCCTGCGACGACTGCTTCTCCCCCAGACTGTTCGGCGCATTCTTGTTAAATGTCCCAGTCTTTGGGATCTCCGCGCACATTACCTTTCCTGGTAGCTGGACGAGCTAGGTTGCTACCGCTTGTCCCTTCTACTCGTACAGGTTCGCGAAAGCAGACTTGTTGACTATGATTTTTTGGAGGATAGTGGCCTCCTCCATTTCATTTGTTCTCAATGGTGTTAGTCGCATGATTCTGCGCAGGAAGGAAGTGGACCTCCCCACGACCCTGATCGTGCTTCACTTTCTTTTTCCTTATCCTTTGTTTCTAGTAGTTTGTTTTTATTTGGGCGAGGGGTGGCTTTTCTAGGGTTTGTTTGTTTGTTTTTACTTATTTTGATTTTAATGGAACCTAGTATTAAACTTTAAATTAATTACAGTGACTTATGCCCTTGTAGGCAGTCGCCAGATAGGCGCTAAATTAAATGCATACGGTGACGTCGTCTGGCCCCGCAGGTGGGAGGTGGTTGCTGAGTACTTGAACCAGCACTCGGCAGCGTCAAAGACCCGCACCGCCAAGGAAGTGCTGGGGAAGGCGAAAGAGCTTCAGGGTTCCGAACACCAAATGAAGGAAGCGGCGAAGAAGGTCAACCTCCAGGCTAAGGATCCTCCTCAAAACTCCATCACCGAGATGACCCCCTCCGTCCGACTCGATAGTGAGTTCGAACTTGGTTATTTTCATTCTTTGTTCATCGTTCTTTACCCTGCAGGGGGTTACCCGGTGTAGCCCATTACACTTGGTACCCGGAGGAGATACACGTCCTCCTGGCCTGAGTGCAAATTAGGGAGGCCACGTCACTGGGTTAATATGAACTCTCTGATGGGACCTGGGAATGTTGTTGGTGCGCTTCTCCCTCGCTCCTTCTCAACGCTACTTATTATTATTATTTTTACCTTACGACTCTCGCCTCAACCTCTTGTGTACCTACACTTGGTACCAGAAGGAACTGCTCTCAGCCTGACAGAGGGCAAATTAGGAATACCCCTTCTCTGGGTTGTCTTGAACTCTGGTGGGGTCTGGGAAAGTTTAGCGCGCTTCCTCATCGCTACCTTTTTCTCTACGACTCTTCCCTCAACCCTCTGTCTTGGCTTAAGGACCTGACCAACTACCTCCTTCTGTGTGAGAAGAGAGGCATTGGAGCCTCTATAAAGAACGACCTTTAACGCCTGCAAGGTGCGAAAGACCAGGCCTGAAGGCACCCCGGTGTTGGGGCGCTAATAATGGGAAGATTGGTTTTGCCCCAATAACCACTGTCATATAATGTGCTGACCACCTTCCTGTGGCCGTTGTCGGGTGCATAAGACTGTGCTGCTTTTGACCGGCGGGATTTACTGCCTCATTGGCTCCCAGACTGATGGCGGGGGAGGTCTCTCTGTCTCTGCCACAACAGATCTTCAGATCCTGGCCTTCCTGTTCAGGATTAGTACGTCCCAGTAGGTATATTCGCTCGCCTGCGCTTTACCGCGTCGACTGTGTTGTTCCCCTGACTGTTTGCCAGTCTGGGCGATCTTCGGGCTTAGCAGGTCGCTACTGCTTGTCCCTTGCCCTCGGGACCGGTTTCTTTATCCTCCATTTTATTTTACTTTGTAGGTGGCATGTTCCTGCGCCCCGGGTAGGCGGGTCTAAAGCCAGAGCGTGCTTCCTTTTTGTTCTGTTTTTTTGGGGGGGTGGGGGCGAAATTTAGACTATTCTAGGATAGAATTTTAATTACGGTGACATGCCTTCGAAGTCAGTCGCCTGATGGACGCCTCCCCCCCCAAAAAAAAACAACAACACCCGATAACGGTATTAAAAGTAACGCATCTGGGGCGGAGAGAGTTGGAGAAACGTACTCAATACGGTGTCGAGATGCCACCTCGGTGGGGCTGGGATCGTGAAGGGTTGCCCTTGTTCGAAGAAACGACTAAAATCTTTATCTCAGTCCTGTAGTTTTTGGTCCGTTGGTGAAGCCGTTGAGTTTTTCTCGGGTATCTTCATCGTCGTTGGCCCGATTGCCATTCTTCAAACGCCTGGCCGTTTTTGCACGCCAACCGCTTACTTGGTGGTCGCACTAGTGTGAGACGCTCCTGCAAGAGAAGGCCGCCGAGTGGACTTTTGCTCGGATAATGCCCCTGGTACCAGTTGTTATCCCATACACCATACTTCAACACCTTGGTGAGCGACCCCAATCTCTCCGGCTCACTCTTATTGTATGTTTAAGTTTGAGGAAACCTGGCTCGCGATGCCTGCCCAGGTACCAGGACTAGCCTGGTTGCTATTGTTTGTCCCTTGTACTCAGGACTGGTTCATATGACTTTTTGGAGGAGGCTGGTCTCTTCCTTGTTTTCGAATTTTAGAATTTACATACGGTGACTTATGGCCTTGAAAGCAGTCGCCAAATGGACAAATTTAAAAAAAATGTAGAATAATAGTTTCTGGATGTGGCATGGCCGCCCTGCTGGTTAGTAGGTAGTTTTGGGGTATTGAATCTACTTTTGGGTCCTTGCGTCAGCGGGTCTCTCACTGGCCCTTGATCGTGCTTTTTTTTCCTTTAGTTTTTTATTTCAGTTTTTGCCGGTGATTCTTTACATTTTTTTTTTTAATTTTCCCCTGGCCATATGAGAGGTTGTGCCCCTAGGTGAATGAGGCTTGGCGGTTCTGTTAGTTTTTTTTTAACAGGTTTTCATCCGAGTTGGTGCTCCCAAATTCCTGGCGAGCGGCTAAACTCCTGCTCATCCAAGTTGATAGAGAAATTGGTAAATGTTAGGTTAATTTATTTCCTGGGCAACGGAAGTGACTTGCGAGCGTTTGTCGCCATCCCCTTGCTCCCAAAGCTTCTAAAATGCCGGGAGTATTGCGTTCGTTTTTTTTTAGACACTGGAACCGTCCCAGTGTACACGGATTGGTCCAAGTCCCAAGAGGGGGTCGGCTTCCTCGCCCTATCCCCTTCTTTTGGAGTCGGTGGGGCTCTACCAGGCACTGCGTCTCTCAAAGGGAAGATTTTGTTTCGTTCCCGGTTCGGAGACCGTTTTGTAAATCACGGAGTCTCCACATCCCCAGATTTGCACAATCCAGGAGATTACGGTTTCACGTCATTGTCTGTCTCAGAATCAGACACACTCGCGGGACGCTGTGCCATCTGATGGAGCGTTTCCTTGAAACTTATTGTCGTGATTAGCGAGGTTGCTGCTATCTCTTCTCCCTGCTGTTGGGTTCTAGCGAGGTTGCTGCTATCTCTTCTCCCTGCTGTTGGGATCTAGCGCGCCAAGTTGTGCTGCTGCCGCCACAGGAGTTTTGGGAGTAGGCGGCTTTCCTCTCACCTCGTGGCCTTGAGTCTCAGAGGGAGGCGTGATTATCCTGGGGCACCGATTCATGCCTCCTTTGGCTGTATTATTGGGGGGATGGGGGGCGTTAATCACTGTTTATTCGCCTTCGGATGATGGGATTATAAATGAAAACTTCTGCAGCCCCGCAGGAGATGCTGGGGATGAATCTGCGGGCGTGGACGGCTGATGAGCAGCGCCTCCTGGAGCAGGCGCTCAAGAGCTTCCCGACGTCGGCTCCGGACCGATGGGACCGAATTGCCGACTGCATCCCGGACCGTTCCAAGAAGGAGTGCATGAAGCGCTACAAGGTGACTTTGACCCCATAGTGGGGTCTAGCTACGCTTGGGAATCAGTGATTACACCCATTTGTGAAATAGATAAAGAGACTCGACAGGATCATCGTATAATAATCCCATGAATCTCATCTCTGTGGGGTGCTCAGTTTGACTTGAAAATGTGTGTGGATGGTGGATTGCTGGAGTAGCGTAGAGATGGGATTACTTTGCGCGCAATTCTCCGTCTGAGGCTTTTTAATTCACTCCTGGAATTATTATATCACAGAGCTTGTGCCTCATGCTGACGAGATTGTCTCCGGCATATTTCATTAATAGGTTGCTTTATGTATCTCTTGAAAACTGCCCCCCTAAGGGGCGCGGCGATTTGCCATCCTGGCCGCCGTGCTAACGGGATCCAGCGCTCCGTCCGGCCCCAGCTTAGCCTCTCTTCCTTCCTTCAAAATACTTGTTTCCTCTCTTTTCACACAACCTCTCCCACAACTTTCTCTGGTCAGCCTCTAATTTCACAGGGTAGATGCTGACCTTCCTTTCAGCCAACTGTCCCGCATCGGGGCTGAGGGGGTGGGAGACAATGTTCCCTAACCCCTGAGCTCCGGTCTGGGGTGGCTGGTTTTTAACAACCTGCTTCATCCCCACCCATACCTTCCTCACATCCCTTTTCCTCTCCTCTTCACAATCTATTATTTTTTACGCCGTGTCCAAGGTGGAGCCGCCATGCCGATGGACTGCCAGGCCACCAGGCGGGAGGGGTGGTCTTAAATGGCGGCGCCTGGCTCTGCCGGGCTTATAAGCACCTCTCGCAGTGCGGGCAACTGCGAGAGGTGATGAGCTATTGCGTCCCGTGTCAAAAAGAGGGTCACCATGCCCGATGATGAGTTTAAAAAAAACCCCAACCCCCAACTACCCCTATAACATCGACGGAGCCGCCCTTGGGCAGCTCCAGCAAAAAAATGGAGGTCCTCCCCCCTGTGCTTGCTCAGGGGACCCTCCATATATCTCTAACCGGAGAGGAGGCTTACTCCTCTCCTTCGCTTACGGGTGTAGGGGACTCCCCCTCACGCCCTTCTCTGGAGGTGCTTTCGGGCGCCTCCCTTTTACCAGCGGCAGTCCCCTCTGTTCTTTCCAAGGGGACTGCCAAGAAAGCCAGCAGGCAGCCCTTAGCCAGCCGCTCCACATCGAAGCGGCTCGGTAGAGCAAACCCCCTTAGGGGGGAGAGGGAAGCCAGGCCCCTTCGGTCGCTTCCCTCAAAAGACCTGCTGGCAAGAATACTGAACCTTGCCGGGGTCAAGGCCCATGCCTCCCCAAAGAAGACTAGTGACGATACTGCCAACGGGACCTGCGATGTCTTGGGGGGGGATGGCCAACTGGAGGCCCCCCCAAAGATAGACATGGTCCTTGAGGAAACCCAGCCTCAGACGGTAGGGCCTTCCATGGGGGGGAATCTGGGCTCGGCGCCAAGCACCGAACCCGAATCCGCCCCGATGCAAGGTCCTCCTCAAACGGCTGTGGTTTCCGAAGCAGTACAAGGAGGGGAGGGATCTCCGCCGACCGGTGCCCCCACGACTACCAGGACCTTCTCCATTTCAGAGAATGACCTGGCTGAGGCCGGTCCATCTGGCCTGGGGGCTTCTTCCGGCGGAGGTGAGAAGCGGGTTCATTCCCCGCCCTCCTCTCCGAAAAAAAAAAAGACTAAAAAGACAAAAAAGACTCGGGGCTCCTCTCCATCCGCGGGGGCTGCGGGGACGGATGGGTCTGCTGCCACTCTGGCAAGCGACCAAGCCAAGATCGGCACATCCGCCCCCTCTGCCCCCCCGGTTGCGGAGCCCCTGACAAAGAAGACTAATACCAAAAGTGCACAGGGCGGAGCCTCGATGACATCGGGGCCCCTGATTCAGAGGTTACCTGGCGTTTTCTAGCCCGCTGGCTTCAAACGCTTCCTCGTTATTCGCTCCACTGATGGCACCATGTTGTCCAAGGGCAACATGATCCATCAGAGGAGAGGATTAGCTAGTGCAATTGGTAGAGAGCCGAAGGTGACCCGTTTCTCGGACGGCAGCCTTCTGGCGAATCCCGCCGAGGCGGCCAAGATAACTGCTCTTCGGACACTTCATGGCACCCCGCTGAGTGTGACGCCGCACTCTACCATGAACTTTGTGAAAGGAGTAGTTTATGCGAGGGAACTCGTTGACTACTCCATTGAGGACATCACCCTAGAGCTGGCCGACCATGGGGCGGTCAAGGTCGAACGTGTGATGAGAAAACAGGGAGGGGCTTCGAGACCCACCCCTACACTCTTCGTCACGTTCGACTGTGACAAGCTCCCTGAGTCGGTGCGTGCCGGTTGGTACCGCTACCGCGTGAAGGCATTCGTGCCACTGCCGCGGCGGTGCTATTACTGTCACCGCTTCGGCCATACGAATCGCTCATGTAGACGTGCAAAGTCGGGGTCACCCGAAGTCTGTGTAAATTGCTACAAGGTCGCACACGATAAGTCCAAATCGTGTGTGGCCAAGTGTGTCAATTGCGGAGAGCCGCACCCTGCTTCTTCAAAGCAATGTGGTGCATATCTCGTTGAGAAAGAAATCTTGGCCGTTCAGGCCCAGGATAGACTCTCATTCCGCGAGGCTAAGGACTTGGTCCTGGCGCGCCCAGCTCTGCCTGGGACGTCATATGCCTCAGTAGTTCGAAAGGCACCCTCTGCACCTGGCCCATCCAGGCCAACGAGCACGGTTGTTTCCGCGCCCATTCGGAGCCCTTCTGCGGGCTCTACCCAACCCGGGAGCTTCCCTGGTAAAGCTGGCGGCAAAAAGGGTTCATACCCAGCCCCGACTAAAACCAGGGCTCCCCCCTCTTCCCCCAGCGTGACCGTTTCCCGCAAGGCGAAACGGCCACGCGCCTCCATAGAGTCGTTAGACTCACAGGAGTCAACACCCCTGAAGATGGTCGCTAGGCCATCTTCGGGAGTTCCTAAAGCTGTCCCCCGAAAGGAGGACAGCAACAAAGGAGCTTCAGCTCCTTCGCCCACACCCCGAGCTGGAGTGAGTGGCTCGGAGACGGTGGTTCCTCGAAAAGAGGCCCCCCCGCCCTTGAAGCCGCAGCGCCTGCCTAAGGTTTCGAGGCGGAGGGAGGAATAGACTCGCATGGCGAGCCCAATCTCCCCCAATAAGTCCTCGAAGGCGACAGCGCTTTGTCCGGCCAACAGCGCCCGGGGTTCTGCCCCCAAGAAGCGTACGGCCATTCCCGTGACGGTCTTCAATTCGAGGAGAGCCCCCGCGTCTCCTCCGAGCTAGGCCTGGAGGGCATATTCCTTGAATGGAATTGTCGTGGACTCCGGGCCAACTGGGAGGAGCTGCGGAGGCTCGCCTCGTCCCGTTCCCCGTTAGCTATTTTTTTGCAGGAGACCATGCTAGGCGCGTGCCCCCTGCCCGCCCTCCCGGGGTATAAGGGTCTTGCGACCCCACCACCGCGGGATGGCCGGGCTGGGGGATGCGCGGTTTACACCCAGCATGATGTCTCCGTTCTTCCTTTCTCTTTAGATACCTCCTTTCAGGCAGTGGCTGTGCAGCTGCACCTGGATAGGAGGTATACTATCATTTCTGCGTACATTCCACCGTCAGCTGACTTCGACGCAGGGGACTTCCGTCGCGTCGTGGCACGGTTGCCGAGGCCCTATCTCTTGCTCTGAGATCTGAACGGCAGGCATCCTCTCTGGGGAGATTACTCCATAAATCCCAGGGGACAAGTCCTTGCCGATCTGATCGAAGAGCTTGAGATGGGTGTCCTAAACGTGGATGAGTTTACGCATCACTGTCCGAGAACCGCTTCATTTTCTTGCCTTGACCTATCTTTGTGCTCTTCGGATGCACAGCCTGATTTTGATTGGGGGGTGGTCGATGACCTCCATGGTAGTGATCACTTTCCCATTCAAATATCATTTTCAGGGCAACTGCCGCCTGAGAGACCACCTCGGTGGTGCTTGGCGCGGGCGCGGTGGCCTGCATTTCAGGAAATGACTGAATTCTCTATATCAGTCGAGGAGTTTAGGTCGGTAGATGAGGCCGTTGAGTTCTTCTCCGGCAACCTCATCGCCGTGGGCCTGACTACTATTCCTAGGACGTCTGGCCGTTTTGCACGCCGACCGTTCCCGTGGTGGTCGGCCGAGTGTGAGACGGCCCTCAAACAGAAGCGTTATGCCTACATGCGCTATAAGCGCCGCCCGAACGATTTCACTGTCGCTGAATTTCGTCGGGCTAGGGCTAGGTTCCGGTATATTTCGAAGCACGCCCGCCGCTCTTCTTGGCGGGCATACGTGTCTTCACTTAACGGGAAGACCCCTTTAGCTGAGGTGTGGAAGCGAGTCAAAAGGATTCGGGGAGGGTTCTCGCAGGACCCCCCTCCCGTTCTCCAGGAGAATGGGACCGCAATCTCGGACCCCGCGTCCGTGGCGGAATCCTTCGCGACCGCTTTTTCTGAATTCTCTAGCCGTGATGCTGCTCCGCCAGCATTCAATGCTCGTCGTGATGTCGCGGAAGGCCGCCGGCTGGACTTTACCTCCAGAGGTGGAGAACCCTTCAACGACAAGTTTACTGTAAGCGAGTTGCGTTCCGCTCTCGCTTCGTGCGCGGACACCGCCCATGGTCCGGACGATGTCCCGTACGCCATGCTTCGACACCTAGGTGAGCGAGGCATGGCCTTTCTGTTAGATTTGTTCAACAGGATCTGGGTGGAAGGTCTTCTCCCAGACTCCTGGCGAATCGCTACTGTGCTTGCCTTTCGCAAACCGGGGAGAGATCACTCTAGTCCGACCGGTTTCCGCCCAATTTCTCTAACCTCTTGCGTGTGCAAGTTGATGGAGAAATTGGTAAATGTTAGATTAGCCTTTTTCCTGGACAGCGGAGGCCATCTGTCTTCCGCACAGTGCGGCTTCCGCAAGTTCCACTCCACGTCGGATGCTCTGCTCCGACTGGAAAATGCCGTCTGCGAGGCTTTCCTTCGTAGACAGCACTACGCCACGGTGTTTTTCGATCTGGAGAAGGCCTATGATACCGCATGGCGATACGGTATCATGGAGACTCTCCACACGATGGGGGCGAGGGGACGCCTCCCAATTTTTATATATGAATTTTTGCGAGATCGTCGATTCCGCGTCCGGGTGGGGGGAGCCCTCTCCGGCCCAAAGGAGCAGGAAGAGGGTGTCCCGCAGGGAAGTGTCCTCAGTGTCACACTCTTTGGCCTGAGCATCAACGGCATCACCTCGGTGCTGCCGGAAGATGTTCTCGCTACGCTCTACGTGGACGACCTTTCGATCTCTTTTGGTGCGGCCCAGATGCCAACTCTGGAGCGTCGACTCCAACAGGCATTGAACCGCGTCTCTCGCTATGCCGAAGCGCACAGGTTTCGGTTTTCTTTGGCCAAGACTAAGGTGGTGCATTTCTGCCGCCATCCACGGCTTCACCCCGACCCAGATTTGTTTCTTAATGGGGTGCGCCTGGATGTGGTTGAGTCGCACCGTTTCCTTGGTCTTGTATTCGACCGACGCCTCACCTGGGAGGCTCATATTCGCAGCCTTAGGGTCTCTTGTACCCGCGCTATGGACATTCTCCGTTCCGTGACGTTCAGCGCTTGGGGCGCTGATAGGGCTACTGCCTTACTTTTTTACCGATCCTTTGTTCGCTCCAAGCTCTACTACGGTTTCGAGTTTTATGCATCCGCAGCCGAGCGTTTATTGCGGAAGGTGGATTCGATCCACCACACCGGCCTTCGCCTTGCGACCGGTGCCTTCCGCACTTCCCCCATTGAGAGCCTGTTGGTCGATGCTGGGGAGATGCCACTCGCTCTGCGCCGCGTGCTGTGTATCACTCGACTGTACGCGCGAGCCCGGCGCCTCCCTCAGTCGCCAACAGCTCTCACTGCATCCGCAGCTGATCTCGATGGTGCCTATGCCGCCGAGAGACGCCAGTCATACCCTAAGCCTTTTGGGTTTAGGGCCAGGAAACTCCTTCGAGAGGTAGATATCGCTCTCGGGCCGGTGGCGCCCCTGGTTTTGCCCAGGACGCCACTCTGGAGGGTACCACATTTGGCTATTTGTCGCCACGCCTCTGCTCCCAAAGCTTGTACTGCGCCGGGAGTATTGCGTTCGACCTTTTTGGAGCACACATCGTGTCACGCTGGAACCGTGCCAGTGTATACGGATGGCTCCAAGTCCCAAGAGGGGGTCGGCTTCCACGCCGTATCCCCTCTGTTTGAAGTCAGCGGGGCTCTACCAGGCGCTGCGTCTGTCTTCACGGCCGAGCTGGTGGCAATACACCACTCAGTACGGGAGATTACTCTACGTGCCCGGTTCGGAGACCGGATTGTGATCTATAGAGACTCATAAAGCGCCCCGAGTGCTCTCGGGGCATTGGAATCTCCGCATCCCCTGGTTCGCGATATCTGTGACGCGACGGTTTCGGCGAGCCGTCGGATTTCGAGATTTTCTTCTGCTGGGTTCCTGGACATGTAGGAATTGCGGGGAATGAGGGTGCCAAAGAGTCCGCGAGGACTCGGCGACCGAATTAGCGTTTGGCTATTCCTCACACTGACTACATGGCAGGAATACCGGCAGCTCTTTGGACTGCTTAGCAAAGAAGATGGGAGACGGTCGAAGGGAACTTAAAGTTGCGTGCCATTGCGCCGCGACTGTTCCCATGGACCTATCCCCCAATGCCGCGGCGGCTTCAGGTTGCTTTCTGTCGTCTTCGAATCGGGCACACTCGTGTGACGCATCGCTACTTGATGGAGCGCTCGCATGCGCCCTATTGCAACGACTGCGTCGTCCCCCAGACTGTTCGGCATATTCTTGTCGAATGTCCCAGTCTGGGTGATCTTCGCGCACGATACCTGTCTCGGTACCGGGATGGGCGGGGTCGCTACCGCCTGTCCCTTGTACTCGGGACGAGTGCGTGCACCATGACTGGTGGACTTATTGACTTTTTGGGGGAGGCCGGCCTTCTCCCCTTTATTTAAGGTTCCTTTTTTTTGTTATTGTTTTGGTTGGAGGTTGTACTCTCCTGCACCGGGGTGAGGGGGACCTCCCCCCGCTGCCGGAGATTGCTTCGATTGTTAAGTTTTTCCAATTTATATCATTGTTAAGTTTTCATATTTTTACTTTAAAGTAGCCTAGTTCTAGGCTGTCGTGTTTTTCGGCGACTTATGCCCAAGTGGGTAGTTGCCAGATGGGCTCCATAAAATTAAAAAAAAAATAAAAATCTTGAGAACTGCATCTGTCTGGTTTCTTCTCAATGGGCGGGGAAATAAGGGAAATAAGGGTCTAATCTAAGGTTCGTTGACAGGAACTGGTGGAAATGGTGAAGGCGAAGAAGGCTGCCCAAACCGCCGCCCACAAGAAGTGATCCCGCCCCCACAACATCCACAAGAACTGGTCCTCCTGTGCCAGCTGCCCTTTCCCCCCCTCCCCCCCTCTCCCCCACAACATCTACAAGAACTGGTCCTCCTGCGCCAGCTGCCCTGCCCCCTCCCCCCCGCCTCAAAACACACACACACAGGGAAGGATATTTTCGTGTCTTGTGTAAATAAAGTTGTGTTTTTGTTCCCGCGTGATTTAAATTTTTAAATACCCCTTCAAGGAGAGGGGAAGTATTACTTTTTGGAGTAGGGAAAAGGGAAGGTAGGGGCCTTTTGGAGAGGGGGGAGATGGGAAGGAGGGCTTATTGAAATGTAGGTAGGGGAATGGGTAAGGCCTATTGGATGGGCAATAAGTCCTGTTGGAGTAGGGAAGGCCGGCAGAATACACACTAGACTCGCAGCAGCTGTGGCGTCACAGATACTCGAGCTACGGGGTTCTAGGATTACAATTCCTCGAGTGCACTTGACTCTCTATGTGAGTATCAATAAATCAATCCGGTCTCCGAACCGAGCATGATGTGCAATTTACCGCTCTCAGCGATATATTGCTAACAGTTTGGTCGTGATGTTTTTACACCGCCCAGAAGAACCCCGCCAGCTTCAAATCAAGTGTAGCATGGAAGCCAACTCATCTCCTGACTGGAGCTATCTTTGTACACTAGCATGGCTCCACTGTGACGAGATATGTGCTCCAGCTCCAAGAAATACAACACACGCTGTGCATAGAAGCTTTGGGATCTTATGCGTGACGACAACCGTTAAGATGCATCTTCCAGTTTTGCGTCTCAGTTATTACCATGTGTACCACTGCCCCGAGAGTTGCATCAATCTCTCAATGACGTTTAAAAATTCGATCCGTTTTTGTAGGCCCAGATTCCAAATCTGTACTTTCGACTCGGACAGGCATTGAGCGGCATTTCTCGCTAGGCCGAAGTGCACAACTGTCGGTTTTACTTGGCCAAGACAGGTGGTGCACTTTAGCCGTCATCCATGGCTCCAACTCGACCCGTTGTTCCTAAACACATTTCGGGTAACCCCGACTTTGGCCGATGTGGTGGCAGTAATAGCACCTCCGTGGCAGTGCCACGAATGCCTAACGCGGTGGCGATACCAACCGGCACGCACCGACTCAGGGAGCTTGTCACAGTCGAACGAGACGAAGAGTGTAGGTGTGGGTCTCGATGTCCCTCTCTGTTTTCTCATCACACGTTCGACCTTGACCGCCTCATGGTCGGCCAGCTCTAAGATGATGTCCTCTATTTACTAGTCCATGAGTTCCCTCGCACGAAGTTAATTGTAGAGTGCGGCATCACAATCACAGGCGTGCCATCAAGTGCCCGATGGGCTTAATCTTTGCCACCTCGGACTGATTCGCCAAAAGGCTCCCGTCCGAGAAACTGGTCACCTTCGGCTCTCTACCAATCACACTAGCTAAAGCTCTTCTCCTCTAATGGATCATGTTGCCATAATTGGAGCGAATAACCAGGAAAGCGTTTGAAGCCAGCGGGCTCGAAAACGCCGGGTAGTTTCTGAATGAGCTGTCCCCCATACACGATGGGGCAGCGGGAACGGACCTGCCGATCTTGGCGGCTTGGTCGTTTACCGAAGTAGCAGACCCATCCACCCCGGCGGATGGAGAGGAGCCCTGCGTCTTCTTTTTCTTCTTAGGAGAGGAGGGCGGGAAATGAAGCCGCTTCTCTCTTACACCGGCAGGAGCCCCTAGGGCGGATGGACCGGCCACAACAAGGTCCTGGCGGTCGCAGGGGCACCGGCCGGAGAAGCAGATCTCTCCCCTCCTTGTACTGCCTTGGAGACCCGAGCCGTTTGAGGAGTATCTTGCATAGGGGCGGACTTGGGTTCAGTGTTTGTCGCCGAGCCCAGATTCGCCCACATGGAAGGCCCTAGCGTCTGAGGATGGGTTGCCTCAAGGACCATGTTTATCTTACGGGGGGGAAGGCGCTCCGTAGATGGTGAGGGGTAAAGGTTTTTTTTTTAAATTTTCCTCATCGGGCATGGGGACCCTATTCATTATGTGGGAATGAGAATGCTAATCACCCTTCACAGTGGCCCACTCTGCAAGGGGTTCGTATGGGGCTGGCAGAGTCAAGTGCCACCATTTTAGGCCACCCCTCCAGCCTGGTGACCTGGCAGCCCTTCAGCATGGTGGCTCCACCTTGGCATGACGTAAAAAGGATAGAGCGTGAAGTCAGAAGGAAAGGGGATGTGAGGAAGGTATGGGTGGAGATGAAGCATGTTGTTAAAAACCCACCATCCCCAGAGCTGAGGGGTTAGGGAACATTGTCCCCTCCCCCGTCAGCCCCGATCTGGGATAGTTGGATGATTTTTTTTGATTTTTTTATTAAGGGGCTATCTGGCGACTGCCGACTTAGGCATAAGTTGCCGTAAACAAACAGCCTAGTTCTAGGCTACTTCATAATAATTCAACAGGAAACAACAATAAAAAGAAATAACAATAACAAAGCAATAACAAAAACAACAACAACAATAAAACCGGGTTAAATGAAAGGGAGAAGGCCGGCCTCCCCCAAAAAGTCAATATGTCCACCAGTCATGTGCACGCACTCGTCCCGAGTACAGGGAACAGGCGGTAGCGACCCCGCCCATCCCGGTACCGAGACAGGTATCGTGCGCGAAGATCACCCAGACTGGGACATTCGACAAGAATATGCCGAACAGTCTGGGGTTTTTTTTAAGAGCTCATCTGGCGACTGCCTACTTGGGCATTAGTCGCCGTATTAAAACTGGCCTAGTTCTAGGCTACTTTAAAATAAAATTAAAGAGAGAAAATAAAACAACACCCCAAAAGGATGAAAGGAAGCAAGCTGGTGCGTCGGGGAGAGGTCCCCCCGGCGCAGGAGCGTGCAACTAAAGGAAAAAAACAAACAAAAAACAAAACAAAAAAAAACAAACAAACCTTGCTTAAATAATAGGGAGAAGGCCGGCCTCCCCCAAGAAGTCAACAAGTCCACAAGTCAATGTGCACGAATCTGTCCCAAGCACAAGGGACAGGCGGTAGCGACCCCGCCCATCCCGGTACTGGGACAGGTATCGTGCGCGAAGATCACCCAGACTGGGACATTCGACAAGAATGTGCCGAACAGTCTGGGGAACGACGCAGTCGTTGCAATAGGGCGAAGGCGAGCGCTCCATCAGATAGCGATGCGTCACACAAGTGTGTCCGATTCGGAGACGACAGAAAGCAACCTGAAGCCGCCGCGGCATTGAGGGATAGGTCCATGGGAACAGTCGCGGCGCAATGACACGCAACTTTAAGTTCCCTTCGACCGTCTCCCATCTTCTTTGCCAAGCAGTCCGAAGAGCTGCCCGTATTCCTGCCATGTAGTCGGTGTGAGGAAGAACGAAACGCTGGTCCGGTCGCAGAGTCCTCGCGGACTATTTGGCGCCCTCATCCCCCGCAATTCCTACATGTCCAGGAACCCAGCAGAAGATAATCTCGACATCTGCCCGGCTCGCCAAAACCATGGCGTCACGGATATCGCGAACCAGGGGATGCGGAGATTCCAATGCCCCGAGAGCACTCAGGGCGCTTTGTGAGTCGATATAGATCACAATCCGGTCTCCGAACCGGGCACGTCGCGTAATCTCCCGTACCGAGTGGTGTATTGCCACCAGCTCGGCCGTGAAGACAGACGCAGCGCCTGGTAGAGCCCCGCTGACTTCAAACAGAGGGGATACGGCGTGGAAGCCGACCCCCTCTTGGGACTTGGAGCCATCCGTATACACTGGCACGGTACCAGCGTGACACGATGTGTGCTCCAAAAAGGTCGAACGCAATACTCCCGGCGCAGTACAAGCTTTGGGAGCAGAGGCGTGGCGACAAATAGCCAACTGTGGTACCCTCTAGGGTGGCGTCCTGGGCAGAACCAGGGGTGCCATTGGCCCGAGAGCTATATCTACCTCTCGAAGGAGTTTCCTGGCCCTAAACCCAAAGGGCTTAGGGTATGACTGGCGTCTCTCGGCGGCATAGGCACCATCGAGATCAGCTGCGGATGCAGTGAGAGCTGTTGGCGACTGAGGGAGGCGCCGGGCTCGCGCGTACAGGCGAGTGATGCACTGCACGCGGCGCAGAGCGAGTGGCATCTCCCCAGCATCGACCAACAGGCTCTCAATGGGGGAAGTGCGGAAGGCACCGGTCGCAAGGCGAAGGCCGGT
The DNA here is from genome assembly GCA_963969495.1 of Ceratothoa steindachneri. NCBI lineage: Eukaryota > Metazoa > Arthropoda > Malacostraca > Isopoda > Cymothoidae > Ceratothoa > Ceratothoa steindachneri. The sequence goes on along the minus strand of OZ018333.1, from coordinate 49,939,823 downwards.
GTGGTGGATCAAATTCCTCTTCCGCAATAAACGCTCGGATGCGGATGCATAAAACTCGCATCTGTCGTCGAGCTTCGAGCGAACAAAGGATCGATAAAAAAGTAAGGCGGTAGCCCTATCAGCGCCCCAAGCGCTGAACGTCACGGAACGGAGAATGTCCATGGCGCGGGTACAAGAGACCCTAAGGCTGCGAATATGAGCCTCCCAGGTGAGGCGTCGGTCGAATACAAGACCAAGGAAACGGTGCGACTCAACCACATCCAGGCGCACCCCATTAAGAAACAAATCTGGGTCGGGGTGAAGCCGTGGATGGCGGCAGAAGTGCACCACCTTAGTCTTGGCCAAAGAAAACCGAAACCTGTGCGCTTCGGCATAGCGAGAGACGCGGTTCAATGCCTGTTGGAGTCGACGCTCATGAGTTGGCATCTGGGCCGCGCCAAAAGAGATCGCAAGGTCGTCCACGTAGAGCGAAGCGAGAACATCTTCTGGCAGCACCGAGGTGATGCCGTTGATGCTCAGGGCAAAGAGTGTGACACTGAGGACACTTCCCTGCGGGACACCCTCTTCCTGCTCCTTTGGGGCAGAGAGGGCTCCCCCCACCCGTACGCGGAATCGACGATCTCGCAAAATTTCGGATATAAACATTGGGAGGCGTCCCCTCGCCCCCAAATGGGGAGAGTCTCCATGATACCGTATCGCCATGCGGTATCATAGGCCTTCTCCAGATCGAAAAACACCGTGGCGTAGTGCTGTCTACGAAGGAAAGCCTCGCAGACGGCATTTTCCAGTCGGAGCAGAGCATCCGACGTGGAGTGAAACTTACAGGGGCCGCACTGTGCAGAAGACAGATGGTCTTCGCTGTCCAGGAAATAGGCTAATCTAACATTTACCAATTTCTCCATCAACTTGCACACGCAAGAGGTTAGAGGGATTCGACGGAAACCGGTCGGAGTAGAGTGATCTCTCCCCGGTTTGCGAAACGCGTGCACAGTAGCAATTCGCCAGGAGTCTGGGAGAAGACCTTCCACCCAGATCCTGTTGAATAAATCTAACAGAAAGGCCATGCCTCGCTCACCCAGGTGTCGAAGCATGGCGTACGGGACATCGTCCGGACCATGGGCGGTGTCCGCGCACGAAGCGAGAGCGGAACGCAACTCGCTTACAGTAAACTTGTCGTTGAAGGGTTCTCCGCCTCTGGAGGTAAAGTCCAGCCGGCGGCCTTCCGTGACATCACGACGTGCATTGAATGCTGGCGGAGCAGCATCACGGCTAGAGAATGCGGAAAAAGCGGTCGCTAAGGATTCTGCCACGGACGCGGGGCCCGAGATTGTGCTCCCATTTTCCTGGAGAACGGGAGAGGGGTCCTGCGAGAACTTGCCCCGAATCCTTTTGACTCGCTTCCACACCTCAGCTAAGGGGCTCTTCCTGTTAAGTGAAGACACATATGCCCGCCAAGAAGAGCAGCGGGCGTGCTTCGAAATATACCGGAACCTAGCCCTAGCCCGACGAAATTCAGCGACAGTGAAATCGTTCGGGCGGCGCTTATAGCGCATGTAGGCATACCGCTTCTGTTTGAGGGCCGTCTCACACTCGGCCGACCACCACGGGAGCGGTCGGCGTGCAAAACGGCCAGACGTCCTAGGAATAGTAGTCAGGCCCACGGCGATGAGGTTGCCGGAGAAGAACTCAACGGCCTCATCTACCGACCTAAACTCCTCGACTGAGATAGAGAATTCAGTCATTTCCTGAAATGCAGGCCACCGCGCCCGCGCCCGCGCCAAGCACCACCGAGGTGGTCTCTCAGGCGGCAGTTGCCCTGAAAATGATATTTGAATGGGAAAGTGATCACTACCATGGAGGTCATCGACCACCCCCCAATCAAAATCAGGCTGTGCATCCGAAGAGCACAAAGATAGGTCAAGGCAAGAAAATGAAGCGGTTCTCGGACAGTGATGCGTAAACTCATCCACGTTTAGGACACCCATCTCAAGCTCTTCGATCAGATCGGCAAGGACTTGTCCCCTGGGATTTATGGAGTAATCTCCCCAGAGAGGATGCCTGCCGTTCAGATCTCCAAGCAAGAGATAGGGCCTCGGCAACCGTGCCACGACGCGGCGGAAGTCCACCGCGTCGAAGTCAGCTGACGGTGGAATGTACGCAGAAATGATAGTATACCTCCTATCCAGGTGCAGCTGCACAGCCACTGCCTGAAAGGAGGTATCTAAAGAGAAAGGAAGAACGGAGACATCATGCCGGGTGTAAACCGCGCATCCCCCAGCCCGGCCATCCCGCGGTGGTGGGGTCGCAAGACCCTTATACCCCGGGAGGGCAGGCAGGGGGTACGCGTCTAGCATGGTCTCCTGCAAAAAAATAGCTAACGGGGAACGGGAGAAGGCGAGCCTCCGCAGCTCCTCCCAGTTGGCCCGGAGTCCACGGCAATTCCATTGAAGGAATATGCCCTCCAGGCCTAGCTCGGAGGAGACGCGGGGGCCCTCCTCGAATTGAAGACCCTCACGGGAATGGCCGTACGCTTCCCGGGGGCTGTTGGCCGGACAAAGCGCTGTCGCCTTCGAGGACTTATTGGGGGAGGTTGGGCTCGCCATGCGAGACTTTTCCTCCCTCTGCCTCGAAACCTTAGGCGGGCGCTGCGGCTTCGGAGGCGGGGGGGCCTCTTTTCGAGGAACCACCGTCTCCGAGCCACTCGCTCCACCTCGGGGCGTGGGCGAAGGAGCCGAAGCTCCTTTCGGGGGACAGCTTTAGGAACCCCGGAAGATGGCCTAGCGACCATCTTCAGGGGTGTTGCCTCCTGTGAGTCTAACGACTCTATGGAGGCGCGTGGCCGTTTCGCCTTGCGGGAAACGGTCACGCTGGGGGAAGAGGGGGGAGCCCTGGTTTTAGCCGGGGCTGGGTATGAACCCTTTTTGCCGCCAGCTTTACCAGGGGAGCGCCCGGGTTGGGTGGAGCCCGCAGAAGGGCTCCGAATGGGCGCGGAAACAACCATGCTCGTAGGCCTGGATGGGCCAGGAGCAGAGTCACCCGAAACAAGATGGCCGTGAGTAAGTCTCGTCTGGCCAATGCGAACTCGGCAAAGGGCCACCTCCAACGACCGCATTCTATGACGACTCGAGGGCCATGAGCGAATAGAATTTTTTATTTTGTATAGTTTGGATGATGAAGTCATCCCATTCATTCTGCCACAGTTGAAAAATATACTTTCTTATTGAAGGAAAGTAGTACCTAAAAGGCAGAGCAGAGTTCTCAGCGGACACAGAATGTGCTGAGCGGGCCAGCCGATCAGCCTTCTCGTTGCCCAGGACCCCCACATGCCCAGGAACCCAGCAAAAAATAATTCTATATCGGGATGCATTTTGGATCAGCCAGTGGCAAATTTCTGTGACCACGGGATGGTACGCATTAAAAGATCTAATTGATTGTAAGACACTCCTTGAGTCGGAAAAAATGACAAAATCACTAAAAGGTAAAATTTGGATGAGTCTAAAGGCTAAAAGGATTGCTGAAAGTTCAGCGGTAAAAATGGATGCTTCTGGCGGCAAAGATAAAGTTAAGAATTCTCCTCCAGGGTAGATGGCTGCGGCGCCCACGCCACCGTCCGACTTAGAGCCATCCGTGTAGAGTGGGCAGCATTGTTTGTGGGAGATCGAATGCTCTAAGAACAGGCTTTTAATGATGCGAGGGTCCATGGAGGACTTCTCCAGGCTCCACATGTTGGTACATACTGTGGGGAGAGGAGCACGCCACCTAGGGTTCAGTAAGGATGGAAGGGTAAGGACCCTTGGAGCACCCAGGTTAGAGAGATGATCTCCTATGCGAAGGTTCAAATGGCGGGGTAAAGATGGCAACTTATCATATGCCGCCGTTGATTCGGCAGCATACAGGCATCTGTAGACCTCTGATACAGGGGCTTGCTGTACTCGGCAGAGGTATCGCATGCAGATTTGACTCTATGGTAGGGCAAAGGGAGTACCCCACTCTCGCAGTGAAGGCTGTTGACAGGAGAAGTACGGAAGGCTCCACTAGAAAGGCGAACTCCAAGGTTTCGAATGGGGTTCAGCATTTTAAAGGCTGAAGGGGAAGCCGATGAGTAAATTTGACAGCCATAATCCAGTTTGGATTGAACGAGGGCTCTGTATAATGTCCACAATGTTTGTCGGTCACTGCCCCACGAAGTGTGTGAGAGGACTTTCAAAATGTCTAGAGCCCGCAGACAGCCTGTTCGAAGTCGGCGTAGGTGTGGTAACCAGGATAACTTTGGATCGAGAGTTACGCCAAGGAACCGAAACTCGGAGACGAACTCTATTTCTTCGCCTTGTAGGGATATAGATGGCGGAACAAGAACCCCTCTGCCTCGGTGAAAATACATTGCTTTGGTTTTGGTCGTGGAAAAGCGGAATCCCTTAAGTTGTGCTTTTTTGGATACAGCCTCGACCGCCAGTTGTAGCCGACGCGCTGCTGATGAAAGGCGAGGTGAGGAACAGTATAGTGCTAAATCATCGACAAACAGAGTTGCCGATACACCTTCTGGGAGAGACGAAATAATATCATTGATGGCAATTATAAAACATAAGACACTTAAAACACTGCCCTGAGGGACTCCCTCCTCTTGGGGTTGCAGGTCAGAGTATACGTCTCCAACACGTACCTTGAAGGATCGAGATGCTAAAAAACTTTGAATAAATGAAGGTAAAAGGCCTCTCATCCCCCAGACGTATAACTGCTTCAAGATGCCCTATCTCCATGTTGTGTCGTAGGCTTTCTCAATATCGAAAAATATGGCTAGGACTCGGTGCTTTAATGAGAAAGATTTCCGGACTGATCCCTCGAAACGTACTAGTAGGTCAACGGTACTATGACCTTTGCGGAAGCCACATTGAAATGGAGAGAGAAGGTGATTGGCTTCTAGGAACCAGTTTAGGCGCTCCAATATCATTTTTTCCAGCAACTTACTCAAACAGCTGGTGAGAGCTATAGGGCGGTAGTGATCTGCATTCAACCCGTCCCTGCCCGGTTTGACAAAGGGAAGGATGATCCCAATGCGCCATGATGACGGGTAAAAACCCTTCACCCATATAAGGTTGTACAAATCAAGCAAGAAGAGAGTAGTGTGGATGTAGGTGCCGAATCATGTCGAAATGGATCTCATCAAGGCCAGGGGAAGTAGATCTGCAAAGGGACAAAGCGCTTTGCAGCTCATAGATGCTGAATAGAGCGTTATATGGAAGGTTAGATTTTGTTGTGAAGTTGAGAGAATGAGATTCTTCCTTTGATTTGTAGGATTGAAAAGCCTTATCGTAACGGCTGACACTGCTGACGGCGCGGAAATGGTCAGCAAAAGCATTGCTGACCGCCAGGCCGTCATTCTCCAAGGAACCGTCTAAGTTGAGTGTGGGGGTATGATGATTAGCATAACGGCCCCTGATCTTATTAATCCTCTTCCAGATCTTAGCAGTAGGTGTCATAGAGGAGATCGATGAAACGTATCTGCGCCATGAATTTCGGCGAGCTTGACGAAGGGTTCTTTGGCGAAGCGCACGAGCTCGGTTTCGGTCGACCTTGTTGCACAAAGTTGGGTTCTTTCGGAATCGGGCATGGGCTAACTTGTAATTTTTGATAGCTGTTGCACACGTCGAAGTCCACCAGGGCACGGTTGAGCGGCCCGTGACAGGTCGCCTCCGTGGGATGGTTTGTGTTGCTGCATTGTAGATAGTCGATGTTAAGTATTTTACTGCCGCGTCCACTCCATTGAAGGTCCCCAAAGATGCATTTGTGAAGGACGCCTCTTGGAAACCTTCCCAATCTGCATGACCTAAGTCCCACTTAAGGTCATGGTTGTATGAGGGCTAACTTGAAGGGCCGACAAGACAATAGGGAAGTAGTCACTTCCATGGAGATCGTCAAGAATTGACCATCGAAATTCCGTGAAGCAATCAGGGGAACAAACAGAAAGGTCAACACAGCTAAAAGAGTCCGTCTGGGCATGATAAGAGGTAAAATCGCCAGTATTTAAAACACAAAGAAGGTCAGATAATAAAAGAGACTAAAACACTGCCTTTGGCATTTCGAGTGATGTCACCCCAGTATGGGTGACGGGCGTTAAAATCTCCTAGTAATAAGAATGGGGAGGGTAACTGGTCTATAAGTTCTAAAAGGTCGGATCTTGACAATGATAAACAAGGGGGTAGGTAAATAGAGCAAACGGTAAAAAGCTTAGTAAGAAAAACCCTCACAGCAACAGCTTGGAGGGTAGTATGTAGGGAGATGAGAGAAACATGGTAGGATGAAGATACCATGATTGACACCCCTCCATGAGAGGGGCTTCCAGCAGGAGCAATAGAGTTGAAAGTGAGAAAACCGGGTACCGGCGGAGAGGGCCGTATACCCAGTTTATTCTCCTGGAGACAAATAACAGCGGGGTGGATAGTCGTCAAAAGAATTTTGAGTTCTTCCCACTTTGGAAGAACTCCTTGACAATTCCATTGTAAAATGGAAGATATTATGTGTGACGATTAGATACCACTGTTGATATCTTTTTCTCTTTTGAGGTCGATAATGTATTTGAGGTTCTTCCCAAAGAGCTTGGGAGACGGAGAGCTGATTTTGAGGATCCTGCTTTTGCAGGGGGAGAAATCCTAGATGGAGTAGTAACTGAGGTTTTTTTCGTGGGTTTTGGAGAACCGACCGAGGCCCTTGATTGTAATTCGGGCTCGCAACCTGGCGGAAAAGGAAGATCAAGAAGGGATTTTCGGCCGGTAGATCCGGATTCATGGGTCGAGGGTATTTTAGGTGTCTGAGGAGTTGGTCCAACCGCCGCAGTTGGTGATGTTGGAGTATCAACTGCTTCAATCGGATCTTGGTTTGAAGGGTGAGCGGGGCGAACAGGTGATCTGAGCGAGGTGTGTGGAGCTGGGTGTATTTCTGCCATCGTTTGGATCAGGATGGGGCCTACGTCCTGTGAAGGGCGAGACGGACTTAAGGGCAGAGAATGTTCAACCATAGGGGAGGAGTCCATTGGAGATTCTCGGGGTTCGGCCGAGTCGGCTCCAGAGGCTGCCCGCTTATTGGTGGTCGATGACCCAGGTGAGGAATCCTTTCTCTTACCACTGGGCTTTGAGTCTCGTGGCCGGGTGGATGATCCTTCACTGGTCGATGTTGAGGATTCTTTCAAATAGCGCCTGATGTCTTCAAGCGTCTTTCCCAGCTAGAGCTGCTGGAGAGAGGGGGGGCTACATTAATTATCTCGGTATGAGAGCGATGCTTCGACTGCATATTCTGAATATTTTCGACGCCGCGAGTAGATCTAGGGTGAAGTGCTTCAGGCCGGTCGGAACTCGCGCGTGATGGTCGGTTTCGTCCAGCATCACGTAAAACGTCAGAGAAGAGCCGGCCGAGTGGCGAGGTTTGTGCTCGGGCACGCTGGCGGGCCTCTCTTATATCTAGACGTAGGGAGTCGCGCAAAGCGAGAACTTCCTTTTCATATAAAAATATAGAGTAGAGTTTCGACGCAGCATTGTGGGTACCTCCGCAGTTGGCACAGTGGGGCGTTTTGGTGCATTCGGGGCCATGGTAGTCAGAGCTACAATTCACGCAGGAGCGAGAGTGCCGACAAGCTCGGCCAACATGTCCAAATTGATTGCAATTGAAGCAGCGTCTGGGTAGTTCGATGTAGGGACTTACCGGGACACGAAGGTACCCAGCTTTAATATACTGCGGCAGTTCTTGTCGTTCAAATGTTAAAATCAGTGTGGCGGTTGGAACTTTAGTGGAGCCTAATGTTTTAGTTACCCTGTGTACGTGTGTCACACGTTGGGTACTGAGCTTACTCTGAAGGCGGGTGGGGTCGTAGTCCTTTAGTTCGTTTGAACGGACGACACCTTTGACGAAATTCAGACGCGGATGGGGCGAGACAGTTATTGGAATTTCAGCTATCGAAGATAGATTTCGCACAAGGTTGTGTTGAGAGTGGGATGACACCTCGACTACGACATCACCACTTCCTCTTGACCACATCCGGCGGGGTTCACCACAGCGGGACTCAAAAGATTCATTGACGTCAAACACATCGACTTTTGCAAGTGGGATGTCAGATGATGAATTCATGACAAGAAAGCGAGGATAATCAAGATCTGGGTCTACTTCGTTGGAATAGGGGTCCAACGAGCGAGGAAAGGCTGAAAGGGAAGCTAAGGAACGTTTGGCACGAGAACCCTTACGAGAAGGGGAGGTTTTTGGTTTATGGCTAGCCATTGCAAAAAGAAAAAAAACTTCGCATTCTCCCTCGTGGCTCCCCACCATGGAGGCCTACAAGGGCCCGGCACTACTGCAACTATGCAATCAGTTACGTCCGGTATGTCCTCTTGGAGAATGGATACGGATCCACCACACCATCTTTGTAACCCTAAGAGGCTGCCCGAGTTCTCCTACGCACGGAGAAAAGGGGCCAACGATGGGTTTCTCCTTGGGCATTCGGTAGACGAAGGCGGTGGAGATGCCCAGCCTCTTTCACCTTCATGAAAGAACAATTCAGAATCAATCCATTAAACGAGCAGAGGTCGGGTATTGATAAGGACCACTAGATAGGTGAAGGAAGAGGGGGAAATAAAGGGCAGTGGAAGATCGTAATAGAGGAGGAAAGAAAGAGGGGTATGTTAAAAGTCTTGTTGGCAGCACCATGGGTCCCCTAGGGGGCCCAGGGCTGACCCCCCTCGCCACGAGAAGGCCAGAGCCTCTCTGGGAACAACCCCTGAAGAAAAGATCCCAGAGAGGGAGGGGGCACTGCGAGAGGTGCTTACAAGCCCGGCAGAGCCAGGCTCCGCCATTTAAGACCACCCCTCCCGCCTGGTGGCCTGGCAGTCCATCGGCATGGCGGCTCCACCTTGGACACGGCGTAAAAAAATAATAGATTGTGAAGAGGAGAGGAAAAGGGATGTGAGGAAGGTATGGGTGGGGATGAAGGTTGTTAAAAACCAGCCACCCCAGACCGGAGCTCAGGGGTTAGGGAACATTGTCCCCCACCCCCTCAGCCCCGATGCGGGACAGTTGGCTGAAAGGAAGGTCAGCATCTACCCTGTGAAATTAGAGGCTGACCAGAGAAAGTTGTGGGAGAGGTTGTGTGAAAAGAGAGGAAACAAGTATTTTGAAGGAAGGAAGAGAGGCTAAGCTGGGGCCGGACGGAGCGCTGGATCCCGTCAGCACGGCGGCCAGGATGGCAAATCGCCGCGCCCCTTACGGGGGGATAGTTGGATGAGAAGAAGGTTAGCATCTACCCTGTGAAAATAGAGGCCGAACAGAGAAAGTTGTGGGAGTGGTTGTAGGGGAATTGATGAAGTAGGGGAGAAACACAGGCTGTCTGAAAGGAGAAGAGGATAAGCCGAGGATGGACGGGGCGCTGAGTCCCGTCAGCACGGCGGCCAGGAAGGCAAATCGCCGAGCCCCTTACGGTGTGAGAGGAAATAAAAGTCTTGTAAGGATATGAATCATTAAATATGAATAGTTTCAGTATGGTCCCTGGGTGGGGCAGTAGATGAGTGTGTTAATTTGTGTTGTACTAGAACTCAAACAAGTGGGCGCAAGGAGTGACAATGTTATTTTATATGTGGAGATCAAGGGAGAAGATGGAATTAGGTAATATTGACAGGCTGTGCATTTCTTAGCGCAGACTAGTTTGCTACTATTGGACAACTTTAGGGAACAGAGGAAGCAGGGAGGTAGAGAAGGCCAAGGCCTCATCAGCCATGGGGTAATCATATACTTGACATGAGTAGGACATGTTGGCAAAGAAATCAGCCAAGTTTAGTGTGCAGAAGAGCCATCTTCATCAGAGGAGGGAGGACAGTGGATGAGTGCAAGGGAACTGGGATTTACTTAACCCTATAATGCCTAAATTATCAAAACACAAGAAAAATATTTGTTTATACTTTTTAGATGAAGGTAAAAAGTATTTATGTGCAAAAATTGTCTATAATGTATGGATATACGAGGGGCGGTCAATAAGTTTTGCAATTCGGATATAAGAAAACGAGATATGAAGAAAAGTGTTTTATTATTTTTCAATATAACTACCTTCAACTTCAATGCACTTGCGCCACTTGTCCCTGAGGCTTCGAATTCCCGATTGCTGTTCAATCCACTCCTGGACATTTTCATCGTCCCCAAACCGGCGTCCACGCAGTGCAGCCTTGAGCTGGCGGAATAAAAAGTAGTCGCTAGGGACCAGATCTGGACTGTAGGGGGGATAGTTGAGCTCCTCGTATCCGCACTCGCGCAGGGCAGCTTGTGGACTTTGACGACGTTGAAGTCGATCATGGGCCGTGATGTTTCTAGGGACCCAACGGGCAGAGACACCTTGGGCATGGCCAAATTGTCGTGGATGATGTTGATAACACTTCCATGTGATATTCTAAGTTCTCGCTCGATTTCTTCGACCTTCACCCATCGATTTTCGAGGATCATCCTCTCCACACGGGCCACATTGTCCTCGTTGGTCACATCTGACGCGTCCTGGACGGGGGTCATCTTCAAGGGACTCACGACCATGGCGGAACTCCCTATTTCAGCGAGCAATGGTTGCATAGAAAGGGGCGGTGTCGGTGTACACTGCAACCATGCGTTCATGGATCTCTCTTGCATTCTTGCCTTCCTTGGTCAAAAGTTTGATCACTGCACGGTGCTCAACCTTCTCCATTTTTGAAAAATTTGTGACTGACGATCTGCGATCAGCTACTTCTTCTTAAATAAACGAGGCAGGAGCGTGCGGCTGCAGGTCCTGACTTGTCATAACTTGTCCTAACACCCCCACAAACAGCCATCCCCCTTCCTATGTTTTGCCCTACCGATTCGCCAAACTTATTGACTGCACCTCGTATTATTAAAATATCAAGAATATTTTACATTACTAATATATTGAAAATCTTTCACTCATGGATGAGATTCCCCATCTGGATAATGAAACCAACAAAAAGATCAGTGGTAACCCTGAGGGAACCAGGAGCCAGTCCTTGGGTTATTTTTTGGTGGATGTTGGGGGGGATGAATGTTGGATGTTGGATATGGAGGAAGTGTCAGGAAGTATTTATGATTTGCCACCAACCAGTGATTGTGTGTGAACCTTCATATCCAGGATATGATGGGGACCACCCACTCCATAACAGGAGTATGTGGATACAATGATTTACACGCAGGATTCCATGGAACAGGGGACAAGTGTTAAGTGTATTGTGCTGTGAAGATGGGAGGAAAGATAGTGGTGTTGATAGTGGCCAGACCTCTACATATGCTGATGCGTGTGTCCACTCTCACTCGGCTTAGCCAAGTGGAAAAAACGCTTTTGATTGCAGGAAAGTTAAGCCACATCAAGTGTGGTTAGCTGTTAGATTGAGTCCTATTTGAGTTGACTTCTGGTGGCTGTCATAGCTGTAGATATTCGTGGTTCAGATCCTACATTAATCAGTAAGTCCTTATGCAGAAATAAATGTATCCTAATGAGTGCAGATCGTGGTTACACTCTCAACCAAAAAAATCCTCACTGGAATTGAACTCGGTAAACTTGACATTACAAGTACAATGCTGTACCCACCAGGCTAGCGAGAGGCTTCAATTTTTTACACACAGGGATAGATAAACTAATTGGAAATCATTTTTTTAATCAAAAAAACATTTAGGAAAACAATTCAATGATAAATATATTTTAGTACAAACTAAAAACTATACATAAAACAACTTTTCATGAAACTATAACAATTTTTAGTCTTAATGAGACATTTACCTAATATTTGTTACAATAACAAACATAACCCATTCATACCCGAGATTTTTTAATCTGCCACCCATTTGTCAACTCTAGAATAGGATAGTAACCATCAGAATGGATTTCAGATCCACAAATCATCTTTGTATAATGACCTCTAGCCTTTTTAGGAGCATGCAACTATTCAATGCTACATAATAATGACCTTGTTTACATAAAAGTTTAGTTTTACACTGAAGCAACAATCCATGGGAATATAACATTTTGAATTACTGCAATATTATGATTTTAAAATAAGAATTATATTGCTTTTAAAATCTTTTGTGTATATTAAATGCCTTCGCCACAGTAATATTCAGAAAATGGAAAATTAATTTATGATAATATATATTTCTTTGATTCTGTGTTATTGTTTTTAAATTTAAAGAGCCCATCTAGCAATTGCCTACAAAATTTGTTGTAATAATGTTACATACTAGGCTAGATTACAAAAAAAAAGACAAAAAACAAATAATAAAAATAAAGCAAACAAACAAGAAGGAAGCACACTCTGGCTTCGAGGGAGGGCCTGCCCCTGGTGCAGGAACATGCGACTTACAACAAAATAAGATTCTGTGTAAATCCTAGACATGGCAACAAGAGCACCCAACAGATCCACAAAGACCATAAACTTAATTGTATGAATTTACTATTGTGAATGGCACCACTGTGACGCTCTCCCTTTATCTTTTTGTCATAATTTACATTCTTCCAATGATTGGGCAAAGAAAAAGGTTGACAAAGTGCGACTTTCCTGTCTGCCCCACTTTAGCAGTTTAACTTCAACAATGTCCAATAAAGCATCGATTAATTTAAAAGAATACGGAATTTCAGCTGCCCAATCCAAACTGATTCTTGCTGGCAGCAATTCCAAATGATGCATATTTAAAAATATATAAGATAATGAAAAAAAAGAGAAGGAAACTAAGAAATAATGATGAGAAAAAATATAAAAGAAGAACTAGTCCAGATTGAGTGAAAAACTTTAAAGAAGTGTGCAAAAAAATGATGGCGAAAAATCTTTCAAGGAACAGGAACTGCCTTGTGTAGGCTATGGATTAACCTTTTACAGACTCCTTATTTTCTTAAGTTCTAATAGCTACCAATGAAGGGAGGTGATATTAAAAACAATAATAACCTGGAGCTGCCTTGTATCGGCTATTTATTAGCTTTTTACAGACTCTCTTCTTATATTCTTAATAAGCACAATGGATGAATCACACTATTGAGACTGGTTGAAACATGATATGCAGTCTTGCAAATATGGGACAATAAATAATAAATGGGCGACTGAACAGCTTCATTTATGCTAGTGGAATGGCAACTGGTCCGCCACCACAAGTCGAATGGCAGTGGGTCAGGTGGGTATAGGAAATTTATAAGTGGCAGAGGCATCTCAAAGAATTGCTTAACAATATAGAATTTAAAATCAACACACTACTGCTATAGATCCCATAAGTATTCTTGAAAAAAGAGGCATAAATTCTCTATGTGACAACCCTGTAGTTACCAGGTTATTAAGTTTGGCTAAACAAGCAGCTTTGTCTGCTTAATTATTACCTAGGATTCCCTGATAATTTGGGGCCCAGCAAAAGGAAACTTTAAATCTTGATGCATTCTTCACTAACTCCACCTAAGCAAACTTTCTGTCCACAAGGATGAAGGGAATCTCTAGTCAGTAAAAGATAGATTAAGAATGAGAAGAGCAAAATACCAGAGTTGAGTGGTAAAAATAGGTACAATCTGAGGCAAGGATGTTGCTAGAGACTCTCAAGAGTATACTGCAGTGGTAACCACTCTAGGGTGGTATAGGAGAATGTTGTAGAAAAGAACACATTAGCAGTTGTGAGTCAATATAATTAACATGAAGACATGCTAGTACAAATATTTTAAGGAAATGTCTGCTCTTTACAGAAGTTTGGAAAGTACCACCTGGCGGTTGGACACCCATATTATCCACACGACCCAAGGATCTAATGTCACTTAATTATGCAGTGGATTACTCCTGGCTCCTATAAGCCAATTTGGATTGGATGAGTGAGGTGCATATCTTCTATATAATGCTTCTGTCAATAACCAAGGAGATACGAGACAAAACCTTCAAAATACTCAGTAGCCTGGAGGTGTAATTTTTTTTTTTTAGGAGCCTATCTTATCTTTCCCAATTATGGCGCTTTGTAGTTTTGATATATCACTATATTTAAAACAAAGCGCCATAATTTGGAAAGATAAGAGGGCAAGCACTTGTAAATTACCCCTGTAATTGAAGCTATAACTATTTATTATTACTATACCAAAGGCCGTTAGTATAGGACAAGGGTTCCAGGCCATGTTCTGTCCTATTTGATTAAGTATAAAATAGTTTAGCTTTAACGAAGGAGGGCTTATTAGAGCCAGATAACTCTAACAAGGTTACCTATCTTAGTCCAAGCTCGGAGGCGCAATTTTTGAATACAAAATTTTTGTAAGTAAAGGGACTGTATAACGTGAGCCCATCTTTTGTTGTTCATTGAGTGTTTGATTTTTATTGTTCCTAGGATCAATTAATAATATTTATAAGTGGGACTTATTTATTTTTTCTGATTTCATATATATAGGATTTTTTTTAACCTCTTAATCAATTTTTTAATGAAAATCGCATGATCCTGCAGAACAACCCTCCCGATCTATATCAATTCTTCTTGTTTCATGATATCTACAAAAATTTACACCCAGACAGAAGATACCTATAGAAGAAAGAAAAGCTATAGAAGAGGTATTGACAATATCTACTGTCTCATGGGCTTCAGTTGACTAATAAAATAAGTTTAGCTGACTTATATGAAGATAAGTTCTTCCTCAAGATTCATCTATTGAGAAAAGAATTGGACCGTGTAATCAACTTGCTTCATGCTTCTACTCAGGAAAAGCAGGAATGTTCAATGAGGTATATTGATATAAGGTTTGAAGCTGTTGAAAACTGGGTGAAAATCACAGCGTTCAAAAAATATACAATTTTAGTGCCTTGGTTAGCAATAATAGCAATGCAAGATTCTATGATAGGTTTATGTGATGCTACACTATTTACATATGTTTCAGATATTATGTATTCAAGAAACCATTTAGGGTCTTTAAAATTAACTATCTATCTAATAATAGAGACAATTTTAGATATCAAGGATGGTATTTATAAAGTGTTAAAATTGTGGTATCCAGCTACAGTAGGGAAATTATTACTTACTGAGCCTGAGGGATTAGAAAATAATTTGTATGATGAGGTTTTAGATGAAATGAGGGATTGTCAATTCAAGGAACATATACTTCAAATGGATCTCAACAAAGATCACTTAAAAATGGGATTGAGTTTTACAGGTATAGCAAAATCTTTCACATATCCGATTGTTTGTATTCAATCAGTTGTAGATAATGTTAAAGAAAAAGGACACAGAATTATCACAGATAGAGTCGGCGGTATCAATATCAGAAACATGTTTAAAAAGATATTTATTAGAGAATTGATCAGGAAACATCGTTGCTGGCCCAATGTTAGATTTTTGCAAGGAGCAAGTCCTCTTTTGATATTAGCAGAACAACAGGGTACTTGGAATGAAACTCATGGAGAATGGGAACCTGATATGTTTGATAAGGTACAACTCTTAGCTAATTTGGAAATGAATTGGCATATTGATGCAGAAGCTCTTATGACAGATAAAGCATTTGCTGTAGGTCTGGAATCTTGGCCAAGGGAATACAATGTTAAATATCATAGACAAATGTATGGGAAAGGTTGTAAAATGGGACCAGTCAAGGAAAGAAGAGTAATAATGGAGCATATCAAAAGAGAAAAAGTAGATGCTAGAGAATCCATACTTAAAGTATTAAAATCTAAAGCTGGTGATAGTGACATGATGTTTGTTATGTGTATAAAAGAAAAGGAACTCAATGTGGATAAAGCTAGATACTTTACCAAACAACCATTTGACCTAAGAATTTTCCAAACTTGTTTGGAAGACAATATGAAAACAGCTTTAATGTATTTCCCTTATCAATCTATGATTATGAGCGGAAATACATTACAGCTAATGAAGTGTAAGATAAGTAGTCAGAAAGAAATCAAAGTAAGTATGGATTTCTCAAAATGGTGTCTAAATCAGAGATTAGAATTACTAGAATTGGATTCATTATTTGATACACCCGGAATGTATGAGTCCATTCATAAAATTCCTCTAAGGTCATATTGTCTCTTCCAAGATCACACCCATATACCAGAACAGTTAAGTAATGGTATGCCCAAAATAGGACCCAGATGCACGTTTGGGTTGGAGTCAATGGGGTAAGGTATGTTTCAGAGATTGTGGACAGTTGCAACAGGTTGTTCTTTACTTTATCATACATATAGATTAAATAGAAATGTTAGTTTAATGGGTAGTGGTGATAATCAGGTTTTAACGATTACACCCAATCCAAATGATGTACCAAGAGATCTTCAAAGAGAGGCATTTGTTTGTCTCAATAGAATGTCAGAAGAAACAAAGTTACCTCTAAAATTTGAAGAAACATATGCTTCTTTCCATTATTATGAATATGGTAAAGATGCTTATATTGATGGAAAGAAGTGCAGTAATGGAATTAAGAAAGCTACTAGGATAGGCACTGAGTCACAGGAAATATTGCCCTCTTGGCTCTAATAAGCCCTCCTTCGTTAAAGCTAAACTATTTTATACTTAATCAAATAGGACAGAACATGGCCTGTAACCCTTGTCCTATACTAACGGCCTTTGGTATAGTAATAATAAATAGTTATAGCTTCAATTACAGGGGTAATTTACAAGTGCTTGCCCTCTTATCTTTCCAAATTATGGCGCTTTGTTTTAAATATAGTGATATATCAAAACTACAAAGCGCCATAATTGGGAAAGATAAGAGGGCAAGCACTTGTAAATTACCCCTGTAATTGAAGCTATAACTATTTATTATTACTATACCAAAGGCCGTTAGTATAGGACAAGGGTTCCAGGCCATGTTCTGTCCTATTTGATTAAGTATAAAATAGTTTAGCTTTAACGAAGGAGGGCTTATTAGAGCCACACAACTCTAACAAGGTTACCTATCTTAGTTCAAGCTCGGAGGCGCAATTTTTGAATAAAAAATTTTTGTAAGTAAAGGGACTGTATAACATGAGCCCATCTTTTGTTGTTCATTGACTGTAGTAACCTGAATTTTATTTGGGTTGTTTGATTCTTATTGTTCCTAGGATCGATTAATAATATTTATAAGTGGGACTTATATATTTTTTCTGATTTCATATATATATACGATTTTTTTTAACCTCTTAATCAATGTTTTAATGAAAATCGCATGATCCTGCAGAACAACCCTCCCGATCTATATCAATTCTTCTTGTTTCATGATATCTATAAGAAATTTACACCCAGACAGAAGATACCTATAGAAGAAAGAAAAGCTATAGAAGAGGTATTGGCAATATCTACTGTCTCATGGGCTTCAGTTGACTATAAAATAAGTTTAGCTGACTTATATGAAGATAAGTTCTTCCTCAAGATTCATCTATTGAGAAAAGAATTGGACCGTGTAATCAACTTGCTTCATGCTTCTACTCAGGAAAAGCAGGAATGTTCAATGAGGTATATTGATGTAAGGTTTGAAGCTTTTGAAAACTGGGTGAAAATCACAGCGTTCAAAAAATATACAATTTTAGTGCCTTAGTTAGCAATAATAGCAATGCAAGATTCTATGATAGGTTTATGTGATGATGTAGTAGTTTGGTTGTCTGCCTCCCCTGCCCTATGTCTAATCTCTTTCTTCTTTTGCAGAATGTGTGTGTGTGTGGATCGTGTGATCACCGTCTTTGCTTTGTGTAGGGGGACTCGATGGGTCTCTATCGTGCTCCCCCATTCATCTCCTGTTTTCTTTTTAGGCGGATTCTTTCAGCATAACTATAACGTGTTAGGTAAAAATTTGGAAGTAAAGTTTGTGACTGAGGAAGGAAGAGCCGCCTAGATGGAAGATAGGTGAGTGAGGATTGTGTGAGAGTGGATATGGTTGAATGAGTTAGGAGTAAAGATGTTTGAGTGTGGCAGTGACTGAATGTGCCTTCTCTTTTCCAGTTCTGTGGTACCGATTGTCGCCGACATCTGGCTTTCAGAGATGGCTGAAGCCAATCCTGACGCTCGCAAGTGCGCCTACCTTCGATTTTCTAAGGTGTGGACCTTGGCCAGCAACTTCCAGTCTCCAGGGAGTGGTTGAAGTAGCATCCAACCGACTGTGACCCAGCAGTTGGGACCAACAAGCGTCCCAGCTGCCCAAAATGTTCGGCTTTGACAAGTCCTGGACCCCTAAGAATCCCGCAGAAAGTGAGCCATCTCCCACTTTCTCCAACTCGTCTCACTTTATTAGATAGTTAAGGGTGCACCCGTCTGTCGCGATATTTTGATTGTACTATACGTTTGTGTTGCCAAGATCTTGTGTAAGGCCGTTTTGTAAATATATACGTGTGGTGGTTGGCCAGAGTATTGTGAGGCCAACTGTATATATATATATATATATATATATATATATATATATATATATATATATATATATATATATATATATATATATATATATATATATATATATATATATATATATATATATATATATATAGGTAATGTATTTTGGTTTAGGTTGAGGGATTTTGGGTTGATTATTTTGGATTGTATTATTTTGCTAGAATTACGGTTTCTAAATTAAATTTAGAAAATACTCTCTCTCCTCAATACCCTCTCCCTGAACCACCGAGAGGACCTTGTCAGGGCGGCGGGAGTTTTTGGCTGGGTTTGAGGAAGGAGAGGAGTGAGAGCCTGTGTTTTTTTTGTCCTTAATGGAGGAGGAACAGATTGGGGCCATGGAGTCGGAGATGAGAAGACTAAATGAGTTAGTGCGGCAGAAAGACAGAGAAAATGCGCATTTGAGAGAAGAGAATGATAGTTTGAAAAGGAAAATGAGAGAGATGGAAGTGAGAATGGAAGAGAGGATTAAAGACAGTGAGGTGCGAATGGAGGAAAGATTGATGCGAATGCTGAATGAGAAAATGGGAGAATCAGGTGCAATTGGTGGGGGTGTGGCCTTGACTCCACTTGGAATGGACATGACTGATAAAAAGGGATTGACAGGCATAAACGAACCCCTGCAAATGACTAGGCACCGAAAAAAGAAGACCCCAAAGACTAGATGCCCAGACCGACAGGAAAGGACCCGACTGGCTAGTATTGACTCCTTGTATTTCAGCTCGAATGAAGGCATGAGTGAAAGTGGGAGAGAAGTGAGTGATAATGAAAGTGATGCTGAGGTTCATTGGAGTATACTGATCAGAGAAGTGCCAAAGTTAAGTAAGTTTAGAGTGGAAGGAGCAAAAGATGTCAAAGTGTTTTTGAAAGAGTATGAAAATTATTGTAAGGAAAAATTTGGAGAGAATAATAGGTTTTGGGTGAAAGGGTTGTCTGAGTTTCTGGATGGGCGTATGAAGGATTTTTACCGGACGATTATGAGTGTGGGTGAGCCTAAGTGGGAGGTTATGAAAGAGAGAATAATAGAGCACTGTAAGAGGATGAAGACAAGTGTGAAATATAAGAAAACAAATGGGTTTGAGGAAGCGAGAATGGGGAAGAATGAGGATGTGAATTCTTATGCGCATCGCTTAGAGTCCTTGGCACGAATGAGATTTGGAGATGACGGAATAAATGGGAATAAGGAGCTGATGAAGAAGTTTTTAAATACGGTTCCGAATGAAGTGAGTGAGTATGTGACGTATAAGAGGAAAGAGAAGATGAAATGGGCTGGTGAAAGATTGCTATGGAAGGATGTACTGGAGATGTTAGAGGACTGTGAATTTGAGGATTATGGAAGGGAGGAGGCCTCGATTCACACTGTGCGCAACTCAAGTATCAGTAAGTTGCCCCAGTTCCGGTCCTATCGGGATGCGCTGATAGAGAACCCGATCGATGTGATGACAAGATTTTTAGAAAATTATTACGGGCAGAATGAACAACAGTGTGTGTATGTTGGTCGCCAACCGAGAGGGAGTAAAAGTAGGAGTGAGAGTCGGAATGGGTGGAGTAGGGTTCAGAATGGTCGGAATAGTGGTCGCACAAATGGTAGGAATGACAGTAGATCTAGAGTAAATGAGCCTAGGTGTCTGAGGTGCAAGAAAGTTGGGCATATGAGGGCTGACTGTCGCTGGTCACAAGGAAGTTGCTTTGGCTGTGGACAAATGGGGCACATGATAAAAGATTGTAGTCGTGCGAGGGAAAGAGCGTGTTATGGATGTGGAAGAATGGGCCACTTGGTACGAGATTGAGTGGACCTGGAGTGTGTGGTAATTGTGGGCAGATAGGGCATTATGCCAGGATGTGTGCCAGTCCAAGAGCTACCTGTGGTAAATGTGGAATGGTAGGTCATGCAACAAGGTTGTGTAGGACTGGTGAAAGATGCCTGAATGAAAGAATGGATGGGGATGATGCAAGTAATCGAGAGGATACGACTCAGGGAAACTAAGGAATGAGAGGGTTCCTTCTGGGGAATTCTCTAGAGTGCAAGTGATGAATGTGAGAGAAGGATTGTCAAATCGTGGAGTGAATTGGGGTCAGAGAGTGAATAGGTGTATGTGTGTTAAAATTAAGTGTGGAGAACGAGAAGTTAGTGCATTGATTGATACAGGATGTAAGGTGAATGTGGTGTACTATGAAGCATTTGTAGGAATGAAAGTAAGTGAAGTTAAGGATCGTCGATATCATTTGACTGGATTAGGTGAACAGGATGTGCCGATTGTTGCAAGGTTTAGAGAGAGTGTTTTGATTGCCGGTGTCCGGATGAATGAAGATGAATTTTGTGTTGTAGAAGGTGCAAACAAGAAGTATGACATGCTATTAGGTTACAAGTTTTTGAAAGCGAATGGTATTGTGATTCACCCTGATTTAGAGATGATCGAATGTAAGAAGAATGGTAGTATGAAGTTTCAATGGTATGTGAATCCAGATGGAAGTGTGAGAGTGAACATCATGAAAGGTCTGGAGGTATATGCGATTGAGAGTGTGCCTGTCAAGCAGAATGAAACATTGAGTGTAAGGATTGGATAGAATTCGGATGTTGAGATAAATGAGAATGATAGGAATATTTATGTCTTGGATGGTAGTGCTGCAAACTATCGATTAAGGCAAGTGGTGCATGTGTTTGATGGTATAATTGATATGAAAGATCCGTGTGTCTGCATACAAGTTTGGCCTGATCTGCGAAGGAAGAGTCTTAGAGGAGTGCAAGTGGGAGATCAATTGGGTGTGTTAAATACAGTGGTGAATATGGAGAATGATATGCATGTGGTGAATGCAAGTGTGTTTTCCGTGAGTGTAACGTCGAATGTTTGGAAGTATGAAGATTTGATTGAGCAAGTGAAATTGGAAGAAAAGTTGAGTGAATGTGAGAAGCAAAAAGTTTACAGGATGTTGTGGAATAGGAGGTGCTTTGAGTCAAGGGGATGAGGACTTTGGCAGCGCTCGCTTGCCTGAGTTCAAAATAATTTTGAGCGATGATATGCCTATATATCAAAGGCCTCGTCATTTCCCTGCCCCTGTGGCTCAAGAGATTGAGGAACAGTGTGAGGAATTAGAGAGAATTGGTGTGATTGAGCTGAGTGTGAGTGCCTGGAATAGTCCGATTGTACCTGTACGAAAGCCAGATGGACGTTTGCGACTGTGTATTGACTATAAAAGAGTGAATGAATGAACGTTGAAAGACAAGTTTCCTATGAGTGTTGTGTCTGAATGTGTGTACAGTATGTATGGAATGAAAGTATTTTCTAAGATGGATCTGGTACGTGGATACTACCAGATGCCTGTGGCTGAAGAGAGTAGGCCTATTACGGCGTTCTCTACCTCAAAGCGCCATTATCAGTTCAGAAACCTGAGCTTTGGGTTGGCAAACGCCCCAGCTGCTTTTCAGCGTGCTATGAATGTAGAGTTGAGTAGTTTTCCGTGTAAGAATGTAAGAGTGTTTTTGGATGATATTTTGGTGATGAGTGAGAACATAGAAGAACATATGACCTTAGTGAATGATGTTTTAAGAAAGTTGGAAGAGGTTGGTGTGAAAGTGAAGTTGTCTAAATGTGTATGGTTTGCTAGTGAAGTTGAGTTTTTAGGACATAGAGTGAGTGCGGTTGGATTGCGTAAATCGGAGAAGTTCGTGGGAAAGGTTAGGAATTTCCCTAAGCCTACCACAGTCAGAGAGTTGCGTGGATTTCTTGGTTTAGTTGAGTTTGGAAGAAAGTTTATGAAAGATTGTTCAGGTGTAATGAAACCGTTGAGTGTATGGACTGGGAAAAAGAAGAGTACTGTGATTAAGTGGAATGACTCTATGAATGCAGCGTTTGAAAACTTAAAAGCGGAAGTTACAAAAGATGTGGAACTTGCGTATCCAGCATATGGAACAAATGTAGGAATGCTTGAAGTGTATACGGATGCAAGTGGTCATTCGATGGGTGGATGTTTGATGCAAGATCAAGTTGTGAATGGGGTTGAAAGAAAGCGAGTAATTGCGTATGTTTCCAAGGCGTTTAGTGCAGCAGAGCGTGCATATTCAACGATTGAAAGAGAGCTGGCTGCGTTAAGATTCTGTCTCAAGTCGTTATGACCATTTCTGTATGGAGTACGGTTTGTAGTGAGAACAGATCACCAGCCACTAGTGTATTTGCAGCGTATGAGGTTAGTTGATAGTAGGCTTGCAAGGACGATAGAGGATTTGAGTGATTTTGATTTTGTGGTTGAGTATTTGCCAGGTGAAAGGAATGTGATTGCTGATTTGATGTCACGTTTGCCATGTAGTTTGAATGAGAGCGAGACTGTAAGCATAAATCCTGAGTATTTGCCAGCAGGTGTAGTTGTTGGAAGAAAATGTAAGGGTGGAGGTGATTCTATGTTTAAAAGTGTGTTGTATGGTTTACGAGACTTGGTGAAAGATGGATTGCTTGAGAAGGTGCCAGAAAGTGTGAATGCATTACGAAAGGTGGTTATGGAAGAAGCGTGTAAGAGACCAGAGCAATTGGGAATGGAAAATTCAAGTAGGTTAAGAAAAGAGTTGAGAAGTATGTGTATGCCAGGAGTGATGATGTTTCAGGAAGTGTTGGCGATAGTGAGTAAGCTGTTTGGTGTGAGAGTATATGTGCATTATGGTGTGGAGAAGCCAGTGATGTATCGTGGTTAAAGGTGTAGACCGAGTGAATGGGTGTGAGTTGCATCTGCAATGTTTGAGTGGTGTGCATTATAATTGGCTGATTGAGAAGAAGAATTATGTAAGAAGAGAGATTGACTACGTTTGCGAAAGAATTGTTCCTGTTAGTGAAGATGAAGGTTTGGATGCTGCAGAAGTGTTTGTGGAATAGACCAAAGTGTTGAATATAATGTGTGAACATGGACTTGTAGAGAGAGTGCAAGTTACCTTGACTATGAATGGGAAGAGCTATTGTGGAATGATTGACACAGGTGCGCAAATTTCCTTGGTGAATGCAAAAGTTGTGCGTGATGTTGATAATACGAGTTGGAATGTTTCTAGAAAAGGTGGGACAGTTTCGATAAGTGGACTCGGAAGTGGACGTATTATGGCATGGGAGGAAGTGAGTTTGTCTGTAAGCATGGGGAAGTTGAATGATATATTGCATGAATTTGTTGTGCTAAGCAAGAATGAGTTACCTTATTGTTTTCTGTTTGGGATTGATTTTCTGCGTAAGAATAGGATTTCAGTGGATGTATGTAATGAATGTTTAGTGAAAGATGGTGTAACAGTTGGGAAGTTGCAGAGTGAGCTTGTAGGCTCAACTGGATTTGTAGGAGTGGCAGGTGTCGATTTGAGTGAAGAGCTGTTGACTGCTGAAGATATAGAGAGCATGCAAGAGTCATGTCCGATGGTGCGTGAATTGAAAGATAGCGTGATGACCAGTGTTCCTGTGAATGAATGGAGTTGCATATTAAGAGAGTTTAGAAGGTTTGCTGGAAAGTTTGTAGTGTGCAAGGGTTTAGTGTATTTTGTGCAATGTATAGATGATGAGGATGTATATATTCCGGTGTTTTCCGTGTGTGGCACGATTGGAATGGTGAAGATTGTGCATGATAGGTTTGGACATATGGGTAAGAATAAATTGTGGGAATGTATGAAAGGATGTATATTTAGTCCCTTTTTGAGAAAGATTTGCGTGGATGTAGCGACTACGTGTGAAGTGTGCCAGAAGAGAAAGTATCAGAGAGTGTATGTTGCCTCACCTGTATTAAAGTTGAGTGTGAATGAACACTTTGAAATGGTAGCGATCGATTGCGTGTCTTTTCCGAGGACTGCAAGAGGGTATGTAGGGATGATTGTGATGGTGGATCATAAGAGCAAATTTGCGTATGCTGCACCTGTGACAAATAAATCTTCATTGAATGTTGCTAGAGAAGTGAGTGAGAGAATGTTGCCCATGTGCATGTGTAAGCCTGTGCGAATGTTGAGTGACAATGGACCTGAGTTTGTGGGACATGCTTTTGAGGAGATGTTGAGTGAATGGGGAATAGATCATGTGCGAACGACGCCGTATATGCCTAGTGCGAATGGTTTGGTTGAAAGAACGATAAGAACTTTGAGTGAGATGTTACGATTGATGGTGAAAGATGGGAAAGAATGGGATGAATGTTTGGGAAGAGTGCTTTGAGCGTATAACATGACAGTGCATAAGGCGATTGGAATGTCACCATGTAAGTATTTGATGAACTTTGAAAAAATGATTAGGCCACATATGGGACTTAGTGAGAAGGATCGTGAGTTGTGGAGAAAAGGGAATAAAAGGTTTGAGAGTTTTTCTGTGGGTGATAAAGTACTAAAGGAGATTGAGACAAAAGGTATACTGAATGTGGATAAGTTGAAAGAGAAATTTGAAGGTCCGTTTGTAGTAAGAAAGGTTTGGTCGAATGGGGTAAGTTATGTGATAGTTCGTGAAAGAGAGGATGGAAGTTTGGATGAACGTAGAGCGCATCAAGGTCAGTTGTGAAAGTGGCGTGAACCTCCTCAATATTTGGTGCAACATCCGGTGAATGAATATCTGTCTGAAAGAATGGAAGACTGTGAAATGGTGGATGATATAGCTAGTGCTTTAGAGGGGAAGCAGTTAGTATTAGTTGAACATGGAAGGGGGAACTAGTGCTTTAGAGGGGAAGCAGTTAGTATTAGTTGAACATGGAAGGGGGAAGCGTAAGAGTAAACAGTTGAGAAAGGATGAATGGATGGAACAGTTCGGTGAGAGTGATGTGAGAGAGTTTTCTGGGTTTGTGCAAGATCGAGATGGAGTATATGATAGAACGTACAGTATTTGTAAGTTTCCTTTGAATGAGTCTGAGTCTATGCTAGAGAGTATAAATAGGATAAGTGCGAAATTGGAACAAGAGTCGATGAATGCTATGAAAGAATGGGAAGGTTTGATGGATGTAGTAGAGAGGTTAGTTGAGGATTTGAGTGGGATTGGTCAGGGAATGTCGGATGTGTGTGTGGATGAAGTACATAGAGAAGGAGCCATGGACAGACATGAGGAGACATTACGACAGATGATAGAGACAGTTGATGGACCTGTGACTAGGAGGAGAGGCAGAGTGAAAGAGTATGACTGGGTGATGTCGAAAGCATTGTGAATGAATGAAGATGGGGATTGAGACATGGTGAGGTGAGGCGAATTGATCTGGGAGGGATGTAGTAGTTTGGTTGTCCGCCTCCCCTCCCCTATGTCTAATCTCTTTCTTCTTTTGCAGAATGTGTGTGTGTGTGGATCGTGTGATCACGGTCTTTGCTTTGTGTGGGGGGACTCGATGGGTCTCTATCGTGCTCCCCCATTCATCTCCTGTTTTCTTTTTAGGCGGATTCTTTCAGCATAACTATAACGTGTTAGGTAAAAATTTGGAAGTAAAGTTTGTGACTGAGGAAGGAAGAGCCGCCTAGACGGAAGATAGGTGAGTGAGGATTGTGTGAGAGTGGATATGGTTGAATGAGTTAGGAGTAAAGATGTTTGAGTGTGGCAGTGACTGAATGTGCCTTCTCTTTTCCAGTTCTGTGTTACCGTTTGTCGCTGACATCTGGCTTTCGGAGACGGCTGAAGCCAATCCTGATGCTCGCAAGTGCGCCTACCTTCGATTTTCTAAGGTGTCGACCTTAGCCAGCAACTTCCAGTCTCCAGGGAGTGGTTGAAGTAACGTCCAACCGACTGTGACCCAGCAGTTGGGACCAACAAGCGTCCCAGCTACCCAAAATCTTCGGCTTTGACAAGTCCTGGACCCCTAAGAATCCCGCAGAAAGTGAGCCATCTCCCACTTTCTCCAACTCGTCTCACTTTATTAGATAGTTAAGGGTGCACCCGTCTGTCGCGATATTTTGATTGTACTATACGTTTGTGTGGCCAAGATCTTGTGTAAGGCCGTTTTGTAAATATATACGTGTGGTGGTTGGCCAGAGTATTGTGAGGCCAACTGTATATATATATATATATATATATATATATATATATATATATATATATATATATATATATATATATATATATATATATATATATATATATATATATATATATATATATATATATATATATATATATATATATATATATATATATATATATATATGAAATATATTTTGGTTTAGGTTGAGGGTTGTTTATATTTTGGGTTGATTATTTTGGATTGTATTATTTTGCTAGAATTACGGTTTCTAAATTAAATTTAGAAAATACTCTCTCTCCTCAATACCCTCTCCCTGAACCACCGAGCGGACCTTGTTAGGGCGGCGGGAGTTTTTGGCTAGGGTCTCGCGAACCCGCCGCCACAATGCTATACTATTTACATATGTTTCAGATATTATGTATTCAAGAAACCATTTAGGGTCTTTAAAATTAACTATCTATCTAATAATAGAGACAATTTTAGATATCAAGGATGGTATTTATAAAGTGTTAAAATTGTGGTATCCAGCTATAGTAGGGAAATTATTACTTACTGAGCCTGAGGGATTAGAAAATAATTTGTATGGTTTTAGATGAAATGAGGGATTGTCAATTCAAGGAACATATACTTCAAATGGATCTCAACAAAGATCACTTAAAAATGGGATTGAGTTTTACAGGTATAGCAAAATCTTTCACATATCCGATTGTTTGTATTCAATCAGTTGTAGATAATGTTAAAGAAAAAGGACACAGAATTATCACAGATAGAGTCGGCGGTATCAATATCAGAAACATGTTTAAAAAGATATTTATTAGAGAATGGATCAGGAAACATCGTTGCTGGCCCAATGTTAGATTTTTGCAAGGAGCAAGTCCTCTTTTGATATAAGCAGAACAACAGGGTACTTGGAATTAAACTCATGGAGAATGGGAACCTGATATGTTTGATAAGGTACAACTCTTAGCTAATTTGGAAATGAATTGGCATATTGATGCAGAAGCTCTTATGACAGATAAAGCATTAGCTGTAGGTCTGGAATCTTGGCCAAGGGAATACAATGTTAAATATCATAGACAAATGTATGGGAAAGGTTGTAAAATGGGACCAGTCAAGGAAAGAAGAGTAATAATGGAGCATATCAAAAGAGAAAAAGTAGATGCTAGAGAATCCATACTTAAAGTATTAAAATCTAAAGCTGGTGATAGTGACATGATGTTTGTTATGTGTATAAAAGAAAAGGAACTCAATGTGGATAAAGCTAGATACTTTACCAAACAACCATTTGACCTAAGAATTTTCCAAATTTGTTTGGAAGACAATATGAAAACAGCTTTAATGTATTTCCCTTATCAATCTATGATTATGAGCGGAAATACATTACAGCTAATGAAGTGTAAGATAAGTAGTCAGAAAGAAATCAAAGTAAGTATGGATTTCTCAAAATGGTGTCTAAATCAGAGATTAGAATTACTAGAATTGGATTCATTATTTGATACACTCGGAATGTATGAGTCCATTCATAAAATTCCTCTAAGGTCATAGTGTCTCTTCCAAGATCACACCCATATACCAGAACAGTTAAGTAATGGTATGCCCAAAATAGGACCCAGATGCACATTTGGGTTGGAGTCAATGGGGGAAGGTATGTTTCAGAGATTTTTTTGTATTTTTTTGTGAAAAGTAACGAGATCTCCAATATAATCGCCCCTCTCTATTGTAGATATTTTGTACATTTTTTTTGTAAGTAAAGGGACTGTATATACAATCCGTTTCATTCTCCTTCAATTTCTCACGTCCGGATAGTGTAGGAAGCGGGTTGTATCGATTGGGGGTTAGTTTAGATTTTCGGCCCGCTACAATAGGTAGATGACGTGCTCATAACCAATGAAGACGAAACTCAACATTTGCAACATCTCAAACTACTCTTTTCAACATTAGAATCACACAGATTACAGATAAATTTTGTAAAATGTATCTTTTCAGTAGATACGCTCGACTTTGTTGACTATCAAGTTGATTCACAAGGCACCTACCTCTCCCCCATCAGGATAAAATCACTGCGATTAAAGATTATCCTGTCCCCAAAATGTTACACAAGTTGCAGAGATTCAAGGGTTTGGTGAATTTCTTACAGAGATTCATTCAACAAGCAGCCATAACCTTGATTCTGCTCACAAAATTATTGAAAGGTGCCAATAAATACCGCCCCAATTCAGTTTTAAAATGCAAGTCAAGCACAAGATGCATTTGATGCCATAAAACAGGCTATCATCAATGCCACCCTTTTGGCACATCCAAAGTGAGACTGCCCATTATGTCTCATATTACTGATGCCTCTAATCTTGGCCTCCTTCAACAGTATTATGGAAATAAGTGGGAGGTTCTGGGCTTCTTTAGCAAATCTTTTTGTGGCCCAGAATTAAAACAAAGTACATTCACAAAGAAATTGACCGCAATTCATCTGGCAATCAAGCACTTTCAAAATTTACTTGAAGGGATAAGTTTCTTCATGCTTACAGATTGTAAATCCCTGAACAAACAACAGTCTCCTAAAGAAGCCCATTCATTTGAATTTACTTCACAATGCACAAATGATATTTGTCATATTGCAGGGAAGAATAATGCTAGTGATGCCCTCTCTAGAGCCCCCATCATTGATTACAACATGCAATCTGCTACACATACACAAACATCGGCATATCAAAATAGCACTCTAGATCCTTCATGCCATGCAATACATCATTCATCTGTTCCTTCCTCTTTTTGTATTGATTATAGAGCACTTGCAAGATCTCAATCAACTAATCTGCAACTTGCTGAACTTCAAGACGATGATAGTATCTCCCTTAAATTTTACAAAGTAGCACTCCCATCCTCTTCTCACTCTCTCATTTGTGATTTAGCAAAATGTTTTGTATGGCCTTATCTCCCTTCTGATTTTCGTAAACTAATCTTTGATTTTTATCATAATCTTGGCCATTTAGGTACTAGAGCCAATCTCAAATCTATCTCAGACTGATTTTTCTCGAGAGGAATGAGACAAGATATTTGATTTTGGATTCGTAATTGCCTTTCATGTCAGAAGGCCAAAGTGCAATGAGACACAAAGCCACCTTATACACAATTTACTGCACCAGTTTAGATTTTACACTATTTATGTGGATTTAGTCAGTGATTTGCCTGCATGACAAGAAGGCTACAAGTATCTTTTCACAGTTATATGCCATTATTCAAAATGGATTGAAGCATATTCATTAAAGGACATGACATCAGTCTGTAGTTGACATTTTTCACTCATTACATCTCAAGATTTGGTGCCTGGGTTAAAATATTCTCTGATAATGGCCTTCAATTCCATTCAGGATAATTTCAGGAATTACTAAAGCTAACTGCCACAGAACACATTTTTATATCGGCAGTGAACACCTATGTCAACTCTGTGTTAGAAAGATGCCATCGTACCCTAAAAAGCTCCCTGCTAGCCAAAGGAGATCCTAGTGATTGGCTAAAAGATTTACCTGCAACTCTGCTCACTATGCACAAAAATCCATGTCAAGAGACAGGATATTATCCCACACAAATTGTTTTGGCACATCCCTTACGACTAACAGGCGATTTGTTTATCACCAGAAACACAGATCCCTTACAACACAAAAGAATACAATATTGAAAACCATGAACTCACTTGCCCCAATAACTTCCAGGCCTATTTTGAAAGAAGATACTTTTATTCCCAAGGAGATTGATACTTGAACTCATGTTTTCCTAAAGGACTCACAGGTTCACTACAGTTTTTCAACACTATATAAGGAGGGCCCATATAAAATCTTAAACAGACATCAACATTCATACACTCTCCAAGGACCCATTGGCCGCTTGAAGGCACACAAATTCCCCCACAAATTCTATAGCAAATGTTACCCCTAGTTTTTTTAGTACCAGCCATTGATACCAGATGTCTAACATGCTCCCTTACATCGAATCTAAGAAACAACACCATCTGCCCCAATCACCATGCATACATTAAAATCTACACTATGAGCAAACTGACTTCCTTTCACTATTTTCAATGTATTTATATTTTAACCAATTCACATACTTTTTAACCCCTTTCCCGGCAGAAACGTGTATACACGTTTTCACAAAATGTTCTTTTTTCAGTCATTGACGAGTATACTCGTCTAAAACTTTACCTTAAAAAACCAGCTACATACGTATATACTCGTTGATTTTAAGCCTTTGTAAGCCATTCTACGTGTGAAACGAGTATTCTCGTCAAATCGTACGCCTGGCAGAGGCGATAGGGTAGAGCTGTGGGATTTCAAGGACATTATTACTAGATTTGCTCCGACAGCCATTGTCGTCGGATGGGTGTTGTTTGCATCCACATTTGCATTCATTTTTTTGTAGCATTTTCAAGTGTTACACCCCAAATGTCTAGTTCAACGGAAGATAGTGAATATGAACCTTCCCTCAGAAGCTTGAATACTTCTGATAACTCTACAAGTTCATCAGACAATGACTATTTCTCGACAAGTGAGGAGGAGGAGGAGGGGGGTGAGGGGAGAGCTTGGAGAAGCCTCGAGTTGTCAGAGGAGCATATGAATACACCACCACCACATTTTCCTTTCACAGGAAATCCTGGAATAAAGATTGATGAAAACCCAGCAGAACTGAGTCCATTTGAATTCTTCAGTCTTTTTATTGATAAAAGGATTATTGACTCTGTACTGGTAGAGACTAATTGTTTTGCTGAACAAACTGGGCAAGATGATTCTTTGTGGCGCCCTGTAACAGAGGCTGAACTTTTTGTATTTTTTGCCATGAAAATGCTTGGGGGTATTGTGAAAATGCCAGAAGAAGAAATGAACTGGTCACATGATGAACTGCTTGAAAGACCAATTTTTCGGCAGCTAATGACTATGAAACGGTTTTGTAGATAATGAAACTCATGATGCACAAACTCACCCCAACCCCAAATTGTATAAGATTTATGATGTATTCATGACATTGTGTGAGAACTTTGGGAAGTGTTACACCCCTAGGCAAGATGTATGTATAGATGAGAGCCTTATGTTGTTCAAAGGAAGGTTAGGATGGGTACAGTACATTCCACTGAAAAGGAGGAGGATTGGAGTGAAATATTTCATGTTGTGTGAGTCAAAGACTGGATATGTGTAGAAAAATGACCATTTATGTTGGCAAAGGAACACAGTTTGATCCAGAGTATGATGCATATCCTGTGAGTTCGCGTGTTGTTTTATCTTTGATGAAGCCCTTATTTCGGAAAGGTTATTGTGTTACTGTGGATAACTATTACACTAGTCCACAATTAGCTGATGCTCTAGTTATGAACCAGACTGATACTTATGGAACTCTACGTATGAATCAAAAAGAAGTGCCAGAAGAACTGAAAAGAAAAAAACTGAAGAAAGGAGAAGTTGCAGCATTTCAGAGAGGCAAGGTAATGACTCTTCGTTGGAAAGACAAAAAGGATGTTGCAATGCTATCAACCATTCACAACCCAGCCATGCATGACATTGAGACAAGACAAGGGCCTGTGAAGAAACCCAAAGTTGTATGTGAATACAATCATACAATGGGAGGAGTTGACAAGGTGGACCAGCAACTGGTAGATTATCCCATTCCAAGGAAACGGGGTAAGAAATATTACAAGACAGTTTTCTTCCATTTGATGGATATTGGAGTATGGAATGCTTTCATCCTGCATCAAGAAGCATTCACTCAGTCAGGAAAAAAAAGCCTAACACACCTGAAGTTTCGTTTGGAAATTATACGATAAAATTTGGCAAGTATGGACCTGCTTTACCACCGAGATCACCAGGTAGACCCTCGACATCACCAGGAAGTTTGCGGCATACGCCAGGAGGACATTTTCCAATGGAAGTTCCACCAACAGAAAAAAAGAAAAATCCAACAAGAAAATGTGTTGTATGCAGTCTGAAGCGTGACCATAGAGGGAAACCAGTCAGGAAAGAGTCACGCTACATGTGTAAAGTTTGCCAAGTAGCTCTATGTGTTGTGCCATGCTTTGAAAAGTACCATTCTAAATAATTTCATCTAGAAACTTTCTGAGGAAATACTATTCTTTTATATGTGGAAATAAAATTCATTTGTTTTATTTTTTTGCTAACAACTTACAGTTTTCAATTGATTTTGTTCATAATAAAATGCCGGAAAAAGGAATTTCATTTTTTATGCATATTATAATTACTGCTAGATATTTGGTAACAATTGTAATAAAAATTAAAAATAAAATAGGTTTTCATTTCTCTTTACATTTGGTAATAAAATTTTGAGAAAAATTAAGAAAATATGGTAAAAAAATATGGTTTATAGGAAGACGAGTTGACTCGTTTTTGCCGACAAAGGTATTTTCAAAATAAAAAGTTAACCAAAAAAAATGGGAAGAAAAATAATTAAAAACTGTTTTCATAACCAGCATCAAAAATACTATATAGAACCAAAATAAAAAACTTAGTCTGAAAAAGAAACGTTTTTAACAAAAAAATTGTTGGGAAGGGGTTAAATGGTATGATGATTTGATGGGTGCCATGATTAATTGCAACAACAAATGACTTAGAATTATTTTTTACACTCTCTTATTATATCTTTATATAACAGAAATTTCCCTGACCCCAATTCATTTTTATCCTTCAATTTTTCATATTGAATTGGTGCAGGCAGCTGCACAAAAATGACCTTTTGACCACAGAGTTTCAAAGTTTATTGCTTGAGATTTCAGTGTATCATTTGTATGGGCTTTATCAGGTAAATACTGACTTAATTATTATCATTCACCTTGTACAAAATTGACCTAATTGTTCTGTATAGGTATTTTAAGCATCATTCTACTTTAATAATGCTTGATGGGTCAAATTGATATTTAGTTCACAAGAACTAATATAATTTATACTTTTGTATTATTTTAACCAATGAATTAGTGTTATCATGTAAATACTGACTTAATTATTATTACGCACTCTATATCATTTTGACAGAAATATTCTCTATAAATATTTTAATCATTATTTTACTTTAATGATATTTGATATATTGAATTAGCATTTTGTTCAAAGAACTAATGTCACTTGTACTCATGTATCATTTTAACCAGCTTATTGTACATCTTAATTTATACTTTTATTATTCTATTTCCCATGCTGTTGAATCTTCATTATTGTATTTTTACCCAACTGATTAATTCTGATTGAATTATATCATTGTTTTGATTTAAATGTTCTTAATTATTGCTATTTTCAACTTATTTCATAATTTGAATGTACTATACAAATGTAACTACATTTGCTAATTCAGAAGGTTTGGGTGTTCTTTGTAGTAATTATATACACAAAAGTTGTGAACACTCATGAACTTGTTCTTTCTGCAGTCAGATGTCTCAGCTAGCAAACATCTGATCCCTCTTTGTTCATTCATTTCCTCTTCAACCAATATTTATTGACCTTTGATTTCTAACACCAATAACTCTATTTTTTAATTCTTGTATCTTCCCCTCAAAGTCTGTGTCAACCTCATGCTCTCTTTCTCCTGTTCGTGCTCACTTTCCCTACATATATAAAAGAGACATTATATACTCATGAACTCAGATCAGCATTACTAAGGTGTTTGATGACATCGCTTTGTTTAACATTTATTCCCACCATTGAAAAGGGATCTAGGCTCATCAACTTCAGCCTTTCATCTTACAAAAACTGCAACTTTAAAAAGTAAAATTATATTTCATCAAGTCATTTATAAAAATCCAAGTATGAATTTATTTGGTCGCATATCCATAAGAAAGAACAGACTTCTCACGCTTTATTTATATATATATATATAAATAATAGCAGAGACAGGCCATCCCCTTTTCTGTTCTGCCTTATATATATATTGCCTGTAGAGCGACTCAATTTGGGATATTGGATGCTAGCAGTATTTCAACCTCATTTACTTATTGCAAAAAAATATTATTTGATTGTACTTGCAAATATTCATTTTCTTACACACATACCAATATTTCAGGGGCTCCAATCTTTGTGCTACCAGAACTTTTTTTATACACAACTTATAAATACATGTACAAAGACTTTTGCAACTTCAACCTGCCACTAAGCTCTGTATTTTCCCACCTGACAAAAATGGACACACTGGTCTATGACATGATTGTTTCTTTATCTTAAAATCAACCAACCTAAATGGTTAGAATATTGAGGCAATCTTAATTATCAAGGTGTTAATGTCTGAAATGGACTATCATCCAATGTGAATGCAGTCAAGTTCATTTACCTAATAAAAAATGTTTAAAAGTAACCTATTTAACGCAGCAAGCCTCATGTTCATCAACCCATGTTTGTCCCATTTCCTAACCATCATGGGCACTTTTGAGTCAATTCCCAAACCCCCACTTCTCCCCATTAAAATCTATTTTTTTCTTATTCTTGTACTT
Source organism: Ceratothoa steindachneri (assembly GCA_963969495.1). Classification (NCBI taxonomy): domain Eukaryota; kingdom Metazoa; phylum Arthropoda; class Malacostraca; order Isopoda; family Cymothoidae; genus Ceratothoa; species Ceratothoa steindachneri. The sequence goes on along the minus strand of OZ018333.1, from coordinate 49,905,073 downwards.
CAGCATTTCTGGTAAAATATTAAGTGACATATCTTAGTTTTATAGTTAAATATATCACTAGGTTTGAATAAAATCCAGGTAGAAAGAAATGAGCTAAAATCCAGTATTTATTCAAACAAAATACATATGAGGTTACCATAGCAATGAATGACCACCTTCACACTGAATCGGGCATGCCTGGAGGAGGCTCTTCACCCACACCAAGCAAGAGACTGTATCCAATAGAACAGTCTCATAGCCCTAATGACATCAATATAATAATAATAATAATAACGTAAAAGTGTCCAGATAGAAACCATATTTGCTCTATTCAACAGGATGTCAGGTATTTGAGAACAAAGAGGCTAGACACAACCCAACCTTTTTCTCTTTTTAAGTGCCATGAATTTAAGAACAGAAATTTAATAAATCACAAATGCTCCAAGCTGCCCCAATATGGCAGCTTTTAATATGAATGTCATGCCATCCTCAGTGATCTTGAGATTGCCATCTTCTTCATGTTCAAGGTGAGACAAAAGCTACTGGCTTTTGAGATTGATATGTCATCTATAGCCAGGATAAAGAATCATTTTCAGTGATCAGATGTAGGGCAGGATGAGAGAATTCATCAAGCAGGTTCAGGACTACTTCAACAACAACCTCAGCAAGTGAATGAGGACCTTGATAAGGCCATAAGTGTTAAGTAGGAGTAGTCCCTCACATGGCACATGGACTAGCTGGCTGAGAATGTTCAGTATCATATGACTACCTAAGATTTGGCCTCAGAGCTCTCCAGATTTTAGCACTACTCTAACCTGGTCCCTCAGGGCAGCCCCACAGTAAGTGAGACCCCACTTAATTGTGCTAATATTGGTGGGGCCTACAGCACAGGCTGTAAGATCAAAGGCTTTCTCTCTGTATCCCCCAAGTGGTCATTTGCTTGTGGGGAGCCATACATCATCATCATCGTAATTTTGTGATTTCTAGCAACTGCTTGATCTCAATAGAATTTGAAATTCTCAGCTAGCTAGAAAAGCTGCATATACTTTATTACAAATAATACCTGAAATGTGTGAACATATTTAGAAAGACCTCAAAAAAGGATTATTTAAGGGCAAATATAGGAGTTGGTACATCAAAGTATAAAAGTATACTATACAAGAAAATTTTAAAAGGTTGAAAGTTTGTAAAATACTGACTCAGTGCAAGAGTTAGTCATAATTCTGGAAGCAGAAGTTAACTTTCCAATTTCTGCTTCAAAGAGGACATAGTTTATTGAGCCACTGTTGCATCCTGTGAATGAAGTTTGTCCAATCTTTGTACAAAATACTGCCTAAATGCTTTGTGTGCACTGCAAGCAACCATTGAACTTTGGAGGCTTTGTACCACCAAATTCAAAACTCTCATCTTGATTTTTTTTCATTTCACTACTGACATGGGAGAATGACTGGTAGCAGTTACATCATTGCCAAATGTTTCATTCTCTTCCAACTGAAATAAATGAAAATGAATTAGAAATATACTCTAGACATAACAAAAATTGGAAATAGACGTGTCCAAAATTGTCTAGAAAACATTATTAGAATATATTTAATAAGTAAATATTATTAATTAAATAGTAAAAATTAAAGATTAATAAATAAATAAAATTTGTATAATATTAAATATTAATTAATTAAATTATTACAAATATATAAATTAATTATTCCAGTTAATGGAGTAGAATTTACTTATTTATTTTTTGTACCAAAAAAAAAAAAAAGATAAAAGAACATTAATTGGAAAACAGTTTCAAGACAGCTGGAACATTCCCAACTGTCTTGGCACTCCTGATGAGAAGCGTATACAAATTATACCACCCCTAAAATCAGGGGCTTATTTTGGGAAGTAAAAAGCTACAAAAGCCCAATGTTGCTGGTAGTAGCTAACACAAATATGAATTCATCATGACCAATATAGGAAATAAGAAGTTATAGAAAACAGAATTTGGCTAGCAACTTGCCCAAGGATATACCCAGCCCCATTTTACCGTCTTTATAGGAGACTAGGTTTTTGTATTACAGCCAAATTTTATGAAAGCCTTATCCTCAAAAGGATCTAAATGGATGGCTACCAATATATTTAGTTTAAGACTTAAGAGCGCAAGAAGAGTCATAGAAAATGGATTTGGCTTCAAGGTTTAGGATATTTCACAGATCTATAAATCTAAAAGTGGAAAGAATCAAAAAGTTGTCTTAGCAAGTGTCACATTACACAATCATTTGCATACTAAACATCATTCAACAGGTTCTCCTGCTGAGTGTTTTAAAAAGGAAGAAAGAACAAGTAAAACAACAGGGCTGCAAAAGGGAAAAAGCTCAAGGACAACTCACAGAATATATTATAAACAAAGGTGCCTTGCTTTGGCAAATAAATTAGGAAAATAAGTTTCAGGCATTGTTGTTATTAATTTGATTTATGTAATTAATCTATGTTATGTTGAGTTAGTAATATAGAAACTATACATTTAATCACTTACTCTCTCTTAGAACATCCTTCTGGTCTGATGAACATTATATCATTGTAGTACCATAATGTGGGCATGTCTCCATCTTCAATCTTCAACTGAATTACCAGACTTCTTTTAGCTTTCATATTTCTTATATTCTCTTCTAAATGGATTATAAAGATTTTTTTTTAAGTACATTAACATGTTTACATTCTCCATCTAATTCTTTTAATTTTTCCTGTAAAGCCGATAAAGCTTTATTTCTTCCCTCTTCATTACACTACTCTAGATTTAAGTTTCCACATCACTAGACTGTCTCTGCATATATGAATAAAGTCAAAAAGCACCATTCATTTCTTTTCATATTGCATATGGCTGTAAAAACAATTAAAAATACCCTGTATTTAACAGAACAAACCATCTATGTAAAGTTAAGTTGCCAGAGAACTACCACTTCCTACCTGTTGCATGGGTCACTAAGCACAGAGGGGGGGTGTATTATAAAATCTCACAGCATGCTACCCCCCAGGACAGCCTCTCCAAGCAGTTGGAGGGAGCAATTAGCAATTAACAACAACCCCAACCTATCAGACACAATATCTTGTACCTCCTCCTCAGTTCTCTCTCTAACAAACACTCATTCACACAATTAACTCTAAATTTCTAAGATCTTCCAACCCTTCCCCTTCTCATTTACCCAAAGAAAACCTGCTGAAAGTAGTTAATGCCTCAAAGGACACCCACTACCAAGGTCAATTACACTAAAACCTCAAAAGCTCAGACTCAAAAAGTATATTTATTTGCTAAAAACAGTAAAATATTGAAAGAATATATATGTAAAACATCATAAAATATATAAAATATATGGCATATAATAAAAAGATAATAAAATGATACAGTATACATACAGTGGGTGCAATAAATATCCGATACATGGTCAAAAGTTTATTTACCAGTTACACAACAGCAAAGTAATCAAAAATTGAACATATGTATTTTGTATGTTGAATACAAATTGGTATCATATCGCAAAAATAGTAAAACATTACTATGATTAATTCAGCAAAAATATCAAACAAATGTTTAAAAAAGTATCCGATACATCTATGAAAACCAGCAGTTAGTATTTGGTGATATGACCTTTCGTCACTAGTACAGCTTCCAACCATTTGGGATATTTACTTATGAGGTTTTAACAAATATTTGTAGGTATCTTGGCCCATTCTTTTTAAATCTGTTAGATTTCTTGGGTCCCTTTTCTGAATCTTTTAGTTTTAATTCTTGCCACATGTTCTCAATAGAATTTAGGTCTGGCGACTGACTTGGCCATCCCATAACCTTTATTTTCTTCTGTTGAAACCACGCTGAAGTGCTCTTGGCTGTATGTTTTGGATTGTTGTCCTGCTGGAATGTCCATCCTCTTGGCAACTTCAAGTCATCTGCGATACATCTGAGCATGCATTTTTCTTTCAATAATATGGAGTCTTCCAGGACCTGCAGAGGAGAAGCAGCCCCATACCATTATGCTGCCTCCTCCAAACTTCACTGTTGGGATTGTATTTTTAGGATCATACGCTGAGTTTTTCTGCCTCCAAATGTGACTAACACTATTCCACCAAAATAACTCAATCTTCATCTCGTCAGACCATAGTACAGCATCCCTAAAACTTGCAGGCTTCTCTAAATGTTCCTTGGCAAAATTCAGATGATTTTTGACATGAATGGGTTTCAACAAAGGTGTCTTTCTTGGTGTGTGAGAATGGAATCCCTCGTTCATAAGAATTGCTCTAATTGTATTTTTGCATACATTTGTCCCAGTTGCTTCCAAATCTTTCTGAAGTTCAGATTGAGTCACTCGAGGATTCTTCTTTACTTTATGGATTATATGTTTAGCTGCACGGTTTGAAGTTTTAGATGGGGCCCCAAACGTGGTAGACATGCAGTGGACTGATATGACGTGAATCGGCGAATTGTGTCACCAATGGTTGAGATTGATATTTTTAGCATCGAGAAAAATTTTCTATAGCCCAAACCACTTTTATGTAACTGAACAATTAGTTTTCTGCTCCTTTTTGGCAATTCTTTAGTCTTTGCCATATTAGAATTAGAGTGTTGAACGATGACCTCCTTCTCATACAGCTCTCAGACAATGACTGAGGTCTGCTGTTTCACATGGATGAAGTAGATTATTTTTCTAGAAAGTTTGACAGCATTCCTGTCACATTAACCACTCTGGAATGCTCGAGAACTATTTATTATCGCTTTAAAACTAATTTTGTGGGTGTGTTGGATACTTTTTGAGGCCATAATCTAACACTTTTGTCGATATAATATCAATGTTTTACTATTTGTGTATTCTAATACCGAATTTGAATTCAAAGTACAAAATACATAAGATGTTCAATTTTCAATTACTTTGCTGTTGTGTAACTATGGTAAATAAACTTTTGACCATGTATCAGATATTTATTTCACACACTGTGTGGCTAGATAAAAAATAAATAAATATGAAATGTGCATCAATCAAGATCTTCTTTTGTTTTAACATTTGTTTTCAATGATTACACACACTGTGCACTCATTCGTTGTTGTGCTCACATTCAGTTTATCTGTGTTTTGTAACTATGTGATTTATTAAAGTGTTGTTTATTCATGATGGCTCTTAAGCGTAAATTAAATGCGCTGTCCATCGGACAGAAGTTAGAAATCCTTGAAAAGATTGAAAGAAGTGTTCCTTATGCAGAGCTAACTCTGAATATGGTGTCCCTAAGCAGACTCAGTGATTTCAAATGAAACAAAGATAAAATCAAATCTTATGCATCTACTATTAGTGAGACTACTGGTGTGAAAAGCCAGAACATCCTGAGGAAATTTATAAAGTTTCGTCAGAAACTGAAGTTAGAAGAAGCACAGGTATTGGAGTGCGTAGTGTCAATATAAAGGATGCTGCAGTACATTTGGCCAAACAAATGAACATTAAAAATTTTCAGGCTTCATTTGGTTGGTTATGGCGATTCAGAAAGCGATTTGGACTTAAAAATACTCACAAAGGAGGTGAATCATCAAGTGCCCCTATGGAAGAGATTGATGAATTTCACAAAACTGCAAGTAACATCTTGGATTCAGAGAACCATTTGCTTTCTCAAGTTTACAATTTTGATGAAACAAGCTTGATCTGGTGTGCTTTGCCTGAGAACACTCAAGTTAATGCTCATGCTAGGAAGGCTAAGGGGCAAAAACTTGATAACACTAGAATATCTATCCTGTGTGGGGCAAATGCAGATGGGAGCCATCGCCTTACTCATGTTGTTATTGGTAAATCAGCTAAGCCTAGATGCCTTAAGAACTGCAATTCGAATTTACCAGTGCATTACTACAGCAGCAAGAATGCTTGGTTTACTAGCTTTGTTTTTAGCGATGCCTTCTTTAAATATACCGTTGGAGAGATTATTAATTTTCAGCGAGACACACTCAAGATCCCTGAAGATAAAGTCAAAGCGCTTATGCTTTTGGATAAAGCTCCTGCCCATCCTGACATGAACAGACTTGTTGCTTTAAATGGGAGGATTTGTGTCCTTTTTCTTTCTCCTAACACCACCTCCCTAATACAACCGATGGATCAATGAGTTATTTATTCTCTTAAGTTATGCTATCGGCGACTGTTGCTGTCTGAGGTCATGGCAGTGGAGGAAATGGAAGACTCCGAGAAGGGCAAAGAGGAGAACACACACTTCATTCTGCAATCTTTAATTTTGCGGAAGCATGGAAGAATGTCAAGGTCACTGCGCTGGGCAAATGCATGGAAGGCCTTGTTAGATAATGTCAACTGTCCTGTTTTTCTTAAATTTGCCACTTGGAATATCAGAACCCTTTTAAATATTGATCATGGTACCAACAGACCTGAACGCAGAACAGCACTGATCGCATCTGAACTCAGGCGGTATGATATAGATATAACTGCTCTTAGTGTGACAAGGCTTTTGGAAGAAGGCTCAATCAAAGAAACTCAAGAAGGATACACATTTTTCTGGAAAGGATATCCTCAAAATGGGCAACATTTACACAGAGTTGGTTTTGCTATAAAAAATAAGTTATTAAAGAACCTCACAACCTCCAAATTGCATAAACGAGAGGCTTCTAACACTTCATATCCCTCTAGCAAAACACCGGTATGCAACTGTTCTAAGTGCATATGCCCCAACATTACCTTCCAGCAATGAAATTAAAGACCAATTCTATCAGCTACTTGATGAAACTTTAGACCAAATACCAAGACATGACAAGATCATTTTAATGGGAGACTTTAATGCAAGAGTTGGAACAGACAAACATATATTGGGAGGGAGTGATTGGAGAACATGGTATCGGAAAGGTCAATTCAAATGAAATTAGACTATTGACCTATGCAGTGAACATGGCCTTAAGATCACAAATACCATTTTTCAACAGAAGAATATGTACAAAACCTCCTGGATGCACCCACGTTCCAAGCATTGGCACCTAATAGACTATATTATAGTCAGAAGCACTGACATTAAAGATGTGTTAATCACACGAGCAATGAGAGGTGCAGAAGGATGGATGGACCATCGTCTCATTATTACCAAATTAAACCTACAAATTTGTCTGCCAATCCGTCCACAGAAAATGAATAAGCGATTGAACTGCAGTGCTCTTAAGGACTCTTCAATTAGAAATGAATTACGAAAGAAGATAGCCGAGAAGCTTGAAGAGGATACTACAATTGCTAATGTTAACAATGAAATTGATGCACTACTGACCACTTTCAACTCAAGTTTGTATGAATCTGCTGCAAATAGCATCGGATACAAAACCAAAAAACCAAGAGTTCTGACTCGATCCACATTCTCTTGGATGATATGCATAAAGCACATAATGCATCCCTAAGCAATCCATCATCACAGGAAAGAAATTGTTGGAAAAACCCTAGGGCACAATCTCAAGCCCATCTGCGGACTATAAAAAATGACTGGTGGACAAAAGAGGCACACAAAATCCCAAACTATGCAGATATTAATGACATGCACAATTTTTACAATGCAGTGACAAATTTTTATAGACCCAAGAATTATTCACGGACGCCCATTAAAACTGCTGATGGAAGTACTCTTTTAAAGGAACAATCACAAATAGTAAACAGATGGGCAGAACATTTCAAAGTTCTACTGAAACAGCCTAACCCAACTGATAATACAGTACTAGACGAGCTCTTAACGCTGCCACAGATGCCTGTCCTTGACCATGACCCAACTCTTGTAGAAGTCCTCTCAGCAATTAGGTCTCAGAAAAACAGTAAAACTCCTGGGCCTGATAATATTCCAGCAAAGATGATAAAAGATGGTGGCTAGCTCTATCATACTTATCTTCACATGATTATTTTAAAAGTATGGGACTGAAGAAACTGTTCCTCAACAGTGGAAAGATGTCAATATTAAAACAATCTATAAAAACAAAGGGAAAAAATCACAATGTGGAAACAGTAGAGGTATCTCCCTACTATCTATGGTGGGGAAAGTCTTGGCTAAGATGCTCCTCAATCATTTAATACACCATATATCTGAGGAAATATTGCCGGAGACCCAGTGTGGGTTTAGACCAAATCGCGGAACAGTTGACATGATATTCACAACGAGACAGCTTCAAGAAAAGTGCAGAGAACAGCATAAGGATCTTCTTTATAGGCTTTATAGATCTGTCCAAAGGCTTTGATACTGTCAATAGGGAACTGTTATGGGAAGTACTACACAAATTTGGCTGTCCATCAAAATATATCAATATCTTATGACAGTTTCACAATGGAATGTTTGCTCACGTCACTGTCGGGGGACTAGATTCAGAACCCTTCGAAGTTCACACTGGTGTAAAGCAAGGTTGTGTGCTTGCACCTGTGTTATTTAACATGTTTCTTGTCTGTGTTACCAACTTACTCAAGCAGAATATACAAGAAAACAGCGGTGTGAAGATAGCTTACAATTTCAGGCAGTCACAAAAATTTCATTAGAGACAATCTTAGATCTACAATATGCAGATGACTGTGCTTTTGTTGCACATACGCCAGAATCATTACAGGCTACACTAACAGCAGTAAAAAATGCTTATAGAAGGATCGGATTCTCTGTCAACCCTAACAAAACAGAAATACTATGTCAATGGGGAAATGGTCCCCCACATGATCCACCCATTTTCACTATTAACAACACTGACTTAACCAAAACCAATGATTTTAAATACTTCAGAAGCTATCTCTCCTACAACTGCAGCCTGGATAATGAAATCCAACATCGTCTACGGCAAGCTTCAGCCTCCTTTGATAGCTTAAGGAAAAGTGTGTATGTGAACAATGACCTGAGCTTGAAGACCAAAGTAGCAGTCTACAGGGCAGTATGTATCTTGACTCTAACATACGAATGTGAAGCCTGGACCATATACAGCCGCCACATGAAAATGTTGGAGGGCTTCCACATATATTATTGCCTTCAACGTATTCTGGGAATCACCTGACAAGATAGGCTGACCCACAACCAAATATTTGAGAGAACTTCATCTACCAGCATAGAGACTATTATTACACAACACCAGCTTAGATGGCTTGGACACGTAATAAGGATGCCAGAAGACTGGCTACCGCAAAAAATACTCTACAGCCAATTAAACAAAAGTCGATGTTCAGCAGGCGGCCAAAAGAAAAGATACAAAGACAATATTAAGGGAACTTTAAAGAAAATAAATAAAAACCCAGCAAATCTGGAAGACTTTGCCACCAATCAACATTTTTGGAGGACAATATTCTGTGAGGAGGCAGAAGAACTGGAGGATACATTAGACAATCAAGAAATGACAGACGTACAAGGAGGCACGCCCGTCAAGCTAACCCTGTACCACTCGACGTGAACTTTACCTGTTGTCCTGTCTGCATCAAAGTGTGCAGATCAAGAATAAGACTCTACAGCCATCAACGGAGTCACCGATGATCCCGAGGAGAGCATCGTCATCGGATATGATGGACTCCTATAAGCAAGTATTGGCTATGAGGACTTTGAATACTAGGACTTTGCCAAGGTACTTGTGTCAGGAGGAAAGGAGATGACAGAGGAACAGGTGGAGTCATGGCTGCAAATTGATGAGGAAAACCCTGGATACCAAACAATGACTGAGGAGGAGATCATAGATAGCCAAGAGGAGAAGAAAATGTTAAAGCTCTCTGATGTGAGAGATATGATTGAAAAGCTGATGGCCTTTGTTGAAAGATGGTCAAAAGAATTTGTGGCATCATGTTACACTTCATTGAGGGACTTTTGTTATGAAATTATCGACTTCCAACACAATCTCTCGAATCAAACAAAAAAAAGATTTCCAGCCAAAAATGCAAACACCAGACAACACCCCCAAAACTACTACTCAATCACACAAGGCATCAACCTCCACCTCCTTTGTCAACCGACTCTGATTCAGAATGAAAGTAAATAAGTAGTTTTTTTCTTCTGTTTTCTCTTTTATGTTTTGAGTTGTTATTTAGTGATCATTTGGTGTCTTAGACTAATACAAACTTTTGGGAAAAGTCAGATGGGCTTTTCCCCCTTAATTGTGTGACTTTTTGAGGTTTTAGTGTACTTGAATAGGTGCTACAGCCAATTAGTTTTTCTAATTATGATTTGGGGAAAAGGAATCAAAGCTTTTTAGGTCTAAATGTGTGTGAAGTATTTTGTGAAATTCTAAAATTTATAAGGTACTCAAAGGTAATTATTTTATCATTTCACTCATATGAGTGACATAGGGTACATAAAGGCAATGTCTTGTTGTAGATTCAGGCCACTCTTATGTGAGTGGCTTTGTAGTAATTTGGTTGTCCACCTCCCCTCCCCTATGTCTAATCCCTTTCTTCTTTTTCAGAATGTGTATATGGATCGCATGATCACCGTCATTGCTTTGTGTGGGGGGACTTGATAGACCTCTATCGTGCTTCCCCCATTCATTTCTATTTTCTTTTTAGGCAGATTCTATCAGCTAATTTTGTGTTTGGTAAGTAAACCCTCGATATAATTAACCAAATTTCCTGGCTGAACTCCATCGGGTTTAACGAACCTAAGTTAGTTAAATACGATGGTTGGTTCGGTCATCGCATCATGTTCAGTCAGGCAAGCATTACATGCCGCACCGCGGCACATCCACTCACTGGCTCACAGCTCAGTAGGCTGTTCATATCAATAGTATGTTGTGTAGTCCACTTAACTTTATTAGTAATATTAGTAATTACATATCCATGCAATACAGTCTTTATATATATATATATATATATATATATATATATATATTTACATATACAGATTAACGAATGAACCATCGGATATAAAGAACTTGGTTCGTTATTTGCATCGCTTTTAACGACCATCGGCCCCATATAGTTCGTTATATCGACGGTTTACTGTAGTTTGGAAGTCATTAGTTGTGACTGAGGAAGGAAGAGCCGCCTGGATGGAAAATAGGTGAGTGAAAATTGTGTGAGAGTGGATATGGTTGAATGAGTTAGGAGTAAAGATGTTTGAGTGTGGCAGTGAATCAGTGACTGAATGTGCCTTCTCTTTTCCAGCTCTGTGGTACCGATAGTCGTTGACATCTGGCTTTCGGAGATGGCTGAAGCCAATCCTGACTCTCGTGTGGCAGTAAGGGGGCGGTTTTTTGAAGCGGGAATCTCAAGACTGCCTCCAAGTCGCCTATGCATTAATTGGAACAGAGCCCTACCACTTTCCGGATTGACAGGAACCACCGCATCCCCGTCCTTGAGGCTGGAGTTGGACTACAGGAAGGAAGGCCCTAAGGAACCCCCACTTCCCTCAGAAAGCGGGCCTGCCTCCCTTTTCCACCCCCCCACCTTCTCTACCACCAGTAATAGTGCTCACAGATACATTTTGGACAGACTTGCATCTTTGCATTGGGCAATTTTTTATGAAGCCTAGACATTTCCTTTTTTGCGATTACGGTTGTTGGCCAAGGTGTTTTGTAAGGCCACCTAAATTAATTTATATATATATATATATATATATATATATATATATATATATATATATATATATATATATATTTTGTGTGTGTTTAGGAATAGTAAATATTTTGCTGATTGGGTAAATTTGCATTTTTGTTTACTGGGTTGTGGTTGATCGCCATTATTCTTTTGTATTTAATAAAATTAGAAAATAGAATCTCTCCTCAATACCCTCTCCTCGAACCACCAAGCAAACCTTGTTGGGGCGGTGGGAAGAATTGCTGAGGAAGTCGCGACTCTGCCACCACAGCTTGATTACTCAATCTAAAGGGCCCTTTTATACAATCTGACTTGTTGTGCAATGGTGATTACACTCTGTTTAACAGGTTTGCTCGTGTAAATAAGTGTTTATGCTTCAGACATGTCTGATGATTTTCTGGATTAGTTTGACTTTGTTGTTGTTGTTCATAGCTTCTCAGACCACATTTCTGTGCTCTGACTGCTAGGGAAATAGCCTTTGATCCTACAGCCTGTACTGAAAGGCCCAGCTGATGTGACCACAATTAAGTGGGGTCTCACTGTGAAGCTGCCCTGAATGACTAGGGTAGAGTGGGGAGGCCGTTGCATGCTGTAGGTATTTTATAGTACATCCCCCCGTGCTAGTGGTCCATCCGACAGCTAGGAAGTGAGAGCTCAATTGCAACCTAACCTCATGTGGGATACAGAGGTGTGCATGGAAGGGGTTTATGATGGTAGGTAGTGGTGGGGGGTCTTTTGCCCAGGGATGAACTCTGACTGGACGAGATACCTACCACCCCATTACTATGAAGGGCCTTTAGCCTGGACAAAATAATGGCAAATCTTGTGCTTAATGGGGCACGAAGTTGTAGCGGTGTAGAAGTGCTTAATCCCACTTTGTTGGAGGGTGGTTAATGATGGCATAGGGCAGTACCAACAAGGGCATCTCTGACAGAAAGTTGGCAAGTTCATCTGTTAAGGAAGTTGTGCAGAATATAGCTTCAATTCCTACTGAGGAAATTAGGGCTAGAATGACACACAATTCTCCAGATGCAAGTTGCGGCATACTGGTCCATACTACACCTGACACACTGGGGTCAGGAGGGTGTGCCATTCTTCCAGGTATTGGGTGTGCTTGGGGGCTTTAGCCCTGCTATAAAATCCACCCTCTTGCAAAAGGATGAAAGTGAGAAAGATTTACAAGGAAAAGAATAAAGGTTGAAAACCACCAGCAATTGAGCCATACGAGCACCACACAAGTGGTATTCCTCAAATGTGTGCATTCGGTTCAGGTAGGAGCTCCTAGTGGTTTTAGATTTCTTCCTGGTAGATGATGATGATGATGATGATGGATCACTGATGCTCATCAGTGCATCCCACCCAGTCAGATGGGTGAATGTGAAGGTAGAAAAGGATGGAAGAGACTGAGGGTAAAGGTTTAATGTGATGTGGAGTAGTCTGATTGGGTCTACTCAATGGGTGTTCAGGAAGGGCCCATTCCACTTTCACACAGACACTGCCCCAACAGTGGGCATTCAGGAAGGGCACAATGGGTTTTCAAGGAGGGAACACATCACATGGAGCACTGACCACCATATGCTCTCTGACCAAAACAGTGTTGTGCTCTGGTTCAGGTAGAGCTCAATATATGTTCAAGGAGGTCCTACTTTACATGGGCGCTAACTGCCACACATCTCCCGCCAAACAATGACTCAATCCAGGAAGGCCTCAATAGGTATTGGGCAAGGGCTCAATGGATGGTACAGGAGGGTGCATGGATGTCAGAGGACAACAGGAGCACCCAATGGGTAGGGAGGAGTCACTGGGTATCATGGGAGGGATCAATGGGTAGCATGGGAGTGCTCAATTGGTATTACAGGCCTCAGAGGATGTTACAAAATTAGAGGAGCACTAAAGCATTCAATGGGTGTTGGTTACCCGGAGGACCTATGGGTAATGCAGGAGTTATGGCAGGGTTCAATGGGTATTGCAAGATAACAGGAGTGGTCAATGGGTGGCATGGGTGACTCATTTGGTGTTATGGTCCAGATTAGGATGACAAGAGCAGTGGTACATGTCATGAGGACTTAAAATGGGTTACAGGGGTCTCAATGGGCATTGCGTGATGGCTCACTGGGTGTTACAGTTCAGATGAAACATACCAGCACTGTGCTGTTTCACTAATGGGAGGTCTCAAAGGGTGTTCAGGGAATTGTGTAAAAGTGACAGAAAAGTAGTTGGAAGGAGAAAAAATGGTGGCATAGAGGGAGAAGGGCATGACGAAAGTCTTTTGTCATACAGGTAAGCCCATCAGCAGCCAGGTCAAGGGTGAGGGGGTAGATATACAGTAACATAAGCTGTATTCATTTTTTTTACAGCATATTACAGGCAATAGTAAGTGATCTTTTATAAGTGCCTATAGTGATTCTACACAAGAAGTGGCGATAGTTCAGACCAAAGATCTTGAGGGATCTCTCAGACACTGCTGAACATTAAGTCAAAAAAAGGCTGCAGTCAGAAAGTGCCCCCCTCCCTGTAAAGGGACAACCAATGTTATGTTCTATAACTGTTATCAAATCCCCCCCTCCCATAAGCAGAGCCCCATTACCTACAAAACCCAAAGCATCCACCCTCAAAGTCCAAATCACTACCTCTATCAACCCAAAAGAAACATACCACCCCACAAATGGGTCACCCTGGCAAAGCTAAAGTGCATTCACTGCCCAAACCTCAACACATAATAGCAATGGCCTGACTGATAGAGACATCTGCTCCCAGTCCAACCAGGAAAAAGACACATCATGTCTGACACTTGCACTTATACAGAGTGCTGGATCTGTAGGGTAGGAGAACTCTGTCTGATCAGTAGTTTGTCAAGGGCAAAAAGACTTTAGCAACAAGAACTGTTAATGATCACAGGGTAAAAAGAGCTTAGCAGCAAGCAATGTTAATGAGGGCAGGGAAAAAAGACATTAGCAACAAGAACAGTTAATGAGTGGAGAGCAAAAGAACTGTTAATGAGCACAGGGCAAAAGACCTTAGCAACTAAAAAATGTTAATCAGCACAGGGGAAAAAGACCTTAGCAACAAGAAAAGTTAATGAGCACAGGGTAAAAAGACCTTTGCACCAAGCAATGTTAATGAGCGCAGGGAAAAAAGACCTTAGCAACAAGAATTGATAATTGGTGCAAGGCAAAAGAACTGTTAATAAGCGCATGGTGGCAAAAAGATCTTAGCAACATTATGTCAATGAGTGTATGCCAAAAAGACCTTAGCAACAAGAATGTTAATGAGCATAGGACAAAAAGACGTTAATTAAAACCGGGCAAAAGACCTTAGCAACAAGAACTGTTAATGAGCGGGGGTCAAAATGATCTTATCAACAACAACAACTGTTAATGCACGCAGGGCAAAAAGACTTCAGGAACAAGAAGTTTAATGAGCACAGGACCAAAAGACCTTAGTAACAAGAACTGTTAATGAATGCCGGGCAAATGACACTTTCTGTATTGCTTGATTTGGAGAGAGCAGGTTGCTGAACCCACAATCATTTTAGTCTCACATTGACCATCCTTGTAATTAAAACACTAGGGCAGAATGTGAAGGTAAGGGCCTGTAGTTGTTGGTGGAGAGGTAATTTCAAACTTTAAGAAGGTTAGCCCAATTATCAGGGAAGGAGCCAGCAATCCATTGGTTAGTAATTGCTGTTGTTGTGGTTCCCCAGGCTCTGTGATTCCAGGAAGCCCACGCCATGCAGGTAGGAACTGACTGGATCTGACCATAACATGTGGAATGCTCTGGTGTTATCTGAGAGCTGCCAAGTTAGGGCAATCTGCTATGAGATGTGTAACTGTGTGGGGACTAACTTGACAGAGCGGATACTGATCTGTATGGGTGTTGTCTATGTGGTATTCGTAGGTGCTTAGTGACTGGTGGCATCCACAGTGAAGTTGTGTAAGATATACTCTTTCTGACCTTGAGAGCTGTGTCTCTGTGCTGCTTATGTCAGGTGGGAGGTGTTGAGTATTTTGCTGTGAGGGAGATTGTTCAGTGCTTCATGGGGTGTGTGTGAATGTTTTTTTATACCGTGTTATATTTGCTGATTGTGCTATGGTATTTAGGATGCTTGTGTAATATGTATGTGGTGTGTTTACTATTTGTCTGTAGGTGGGTGGTTTTGTAGAGTGACAGGGGCTATTTGCATTGTTTATGGCAGATGATAGGAACTGTGTGCCTCCCATGGCCAGAAGTTATTTTATAGTAAGTACCTTGGTTTCAGCATGTAGGTAGGTATTTTATTTTTATGGGTGTTGTTTGTGTGCTACCAAGTATGATTCTAAGTGGTGTTTTGTAACTTGTTTAGCTGTGTGTTGGATATGACAGGGGCCCAGGCAGGTCTGGCATAGTCTATTATGGACTGTATGTGTTGCTTGTATACTAGAGAGTGTTTCTTTGTGTAGTCCAGAAGTTGTGCTTGTTAGTGCTCCAAGTGTGTTAAGTCTTGGCCTGCACTTTGTGATCATGTTGTTTATGTGTGGTGTGAATGACATGGATGTGTTGTATGTGATTCAAAGTATTTTTGTTTCATGTGTGGGGGGTATCATGGAGCTGTTCAATGTTGATCTTCTTTGTTGTGACTTGTGAGAAGTGTACTGGTGGACTTGGTGGGTACTACCTTTAGTGCACGTGTCTAAATCAGTGCGCATTGATATGATTGTTAGGTCATCTACATATGATAAGTGTATATTGTTTGGTGGTGTTGGTATTCATGCATGTATAAATTGAAAAGTGTGGGTTTAGGACAGAGCCTTGTGGGACTCCATTAGGAAAGTTTCTAATAGTTGATGACTCGCCAGTGTAGTGTTGTGTTGTAAACTTTGTTAATGAGGAGTGGTCTGGAGATGGCATCAAATGCTTTACTTATGTCTATTGTTACTAGCAATGTTCTGTGTGGTGGTCATTTGGAGTTGATGCCATCTTGTACTGTTTGTGAGTAGTGTTGTGGTTGAGTGGTCCGGTCTGTAGCCATATTGTGTGGATGACAGTGGAATAGGAGAAGGCATTCTATGACTTTGGATGGTATGCAGAGTAATGTTATGGCTCTGTATGATGCTGCTTCTGTGGGTGTTTTATTCGGTTTGAGTAGTGTGATGACTTTACCTAGTTTCCAAATGTTTGGTATTATGCAGTGTGCGTATGAGTAGTTTGCTATGTTTGTGAGTATTTGTTTGGCTGGGGATCGAGGTATTTGAGATTTATGTTGGATATGTTATCAATGCACACAGCTGAGGAGTTTTTAAGTTGTTTTATGATGTGTGCAGTATCTTCTGTTGTGGAAGTATTACTGTGTAATATAGTGGGAAGTCTTGTTTGCGTCTGAATATATGTCTGTCTTCTTTGTGTTTGGGAAGCTGGCTAATTTTAGAGTTATGTGTTATTAAAATGTTGACTGTTTGTGTGAGGGGATTTTGTCTGAAGGCATAGATGGAGGAACAGAAGGGGGGGAAAGGCTGACCCCTCCACTTTTGAAATCCAGAAATGTAAAAATATATGCCTATAAGTTTATCTCCCTAATGGTACCAGTAGGTAGTGTAGGCTATTTTACAAAAATATAGTTCCAATAGGCCTAACATTCATACCACAGTTGTTTTTTCCTGATTAGTCCAGGCCTGTTTGTAACTTAAACAGAATATTGTTCTTTTTGTTGTGTATTTTTGTGCATTTTTTTTAGTGATATAATTATAGTGAACCAGGCAATGGCTTTGCCACTCCCCCTTATGGGGGGAGCTTGCGCTTCGCTACTAAGATTAAAATTTAAAATCTATAAAAAAAGCAGCCATGGTTAAATCGTTATAAATTTTCTGAACTTAGCCAATTATAATAATTTTAAAAAGGAACTCTAAACTATTTTTTCCCTTTCAAAATATCACATTGCTAAAATATAGTTATAGAAGAAGATGATATATAAAAATAAATTTTCTGAACTTCACCATTTGAAATTCTTTGGGTTTTAAAAAATTCCAAAATTTTGATACTTATATTTATTTCTGAACTTCACCATTTTGTTTTTTCATAATATAAAAGAATTATTAGAAATAACTTTGATAAAAAAAATAAGTCATAACTAAACTAAGATGAAATTATTATTCAAATAATCAAAAAAATCCCCTTCTTAAATTATAGAGTTAGTGATTATAACAATAATTAAGTGAAGTTATTTAGTAAATACTTTATATAGCCTCCATGATTATAAATCTTTTTGCTTGTATATTTTTCAGAAACTTGTGCTGTAACAGTGTATGATGCGAGTCTGTGTGACAAATATTGTTATGTCATCACAAGCGTTTGACTGTGCAAGTTGTGAACAGCTAAGTTGTTGAAGACCTGAAGCCACAAGATGAAGAAAATTACATCTTTTTTTGCCAAGCGGTCTTCTGGCAAGCCAATTGTGGAAGAACTCAATTCTAAAAGAGGTATGTTGGAAGCAGATGACCATTATGACACAGATATGTCTAAAAGTGCGACAAGCCAAGTTCCTGATCAGGCTAATCCCAACTCTCATGTGCCAACATTCATAGGTAAGTACCATTTAGTACATTGTAATTTAGGCTTACGTGCTAGTAGTCCTTCCGTTTTATTTAAGGTGCATTTTTGTCTTGAAAACACGGTCTTGAAGCGCGAGAGAAACATTTTGCTACATGATGCAAATGAGTTTTTACATTTGTCTTGCCCTCGATCAGCTGATCTATAATATAAACATCACACCCTCTCTTATTATGAGAAACCTATTTAATCTAACTTAACCAGTGTGTCCCTTTTTTTCTGAAAGTCCTATTCCCTTTCAAATGTCATCTCATAAAACTGCCACTTTTCCATGAAGAAGCAAATTCTCATATTAATCATATTTATCTAAAATTGACTTAGTACAGAAAACTTAATTTGATATGTTATGAAATACAAAGTTTACCCCAAACCTCTTAGTTTGTTATATACCTATTCCATTCATTTATGATTAAAAATACCTCTTTTAACTGAAAATGAGTTCCCTCATGAATCTATCTCAGAAAAAATAAACGCCCTTGATCCTAACCTAACTTCATTATCGTTCCTCTGCAATTATTTTACCATAGAAGAAAAGTTGCTAGAATTAGTGTTATTCTGGTGTAAAACTTCAGTAACACCATAGAGGAATACTGCAGTTTTACATCATACCTAACCTAACTTCATTATCGTGCATTTGTATTTATTCTATCATAGAAAAAAAGTTATCAGAATTAAGGGGAGCGTTGAGTCATTTTTTCCAAAAATTTTCAACTTTGTTTTTCTTTTTTTTTTAATTAGTTATCCATTCTTCATAGAAAATTGATGAAAAAATTCAAAGAAAACTGAACAGAAGCCATTATAATTTAGTGTTGAATACGTTAGGGTCGAGTGAGCTTGTGCCATTTCAGAGCTTCTGACTACGCGATTCGCCTAATATATCATTGCTGTATATTTCAGTGTTCGTTAGACAATCAGTGCTATTACAGTGCATTTTGTTTATAATTATAATGGGTCGTTTGTCAAGAAGAAAGAAACAATTACGTCAAATTTCGAAAGTTGGTGGAGAAACAACAAAAGCGACCAAAAATCTAAAATGTGAATCCGAAGCTGCATCCAACTCCACAGCCGCTAACGAAAATGTTTGTGAACCCTCTGTTGCTACTTTGTCAACCTTTCAAAAGAGAATGAATTTGATAAATGAAAATAGGGCATTATTTCCAGACAGTAAAATCTCCGAGAATGATGATTATGAAAATGTTATTCTTGATAAAAAAACTTTAAGTTCATTGGTTGCGTCATCTTATTGTGTGGATTGTTGTGAAGCAGGTGAGGTATCATTTGTAGATATGGACTCTGATGTCATTGTGAATGTCAAGTGCGCCTTATGTGACACTGAACTTTTTCGACTAAAGACACATCTAAAGAATGTAAAAAGAACAAAATGAAGAACACATCAGCTCTTGTATATAATGCTCTGGCATCTGGACAAGGGTATAGTGGCTTCATATTGACAGTTTCGCAGTTGAACTTGCCATATATCAGCACAAACAGGTATGAGACTTATAAGCATTGCATAGGAAAAGAAATTATTGATAGAAATGCTGCAAATCAGGAAGGTATTAGAGTTTGCATTTTCCAAAAATATGAAGAGTTAGGCATTTTTCCGGATGACCAGGGAGTCCTTGATGTTGATGTGTCTTTCGATGGGACCTGGATGAAAAGAGGTCATACATCACATATAGGAGCTGCTGCTGTCATCGAAGCACACACTGGCTTTGTCATAGACCATGAAGTACTCTCAAATTTTTGCTACGTGTGTACAAGGTCTAAGGCTATGAGCAATGAACAAAAATTGAAGCACTCAAGGGTCTGTCACAAAAACTTTGATGGTAAAGCAGGTGCGATTGAGAAGGAACAGGCTGTAAGACTATGGCAACGATCACAAGCACTAAAATTTAGGTATGTTACATTTGTTAGTGATGGAGACAGCAGTGCATTCAATGCAGTTACTGCACTCAATGACGGACAAGGCCCTTATTCGAATGTTACAGTTTGCAAGGAAGACTGCATAAACCATGTGGCAAAAAGACTTGGCACAAGACTTAGACTAATAAAGAAAAGCACAGCCGAAGATATAACAACTAAGACCAGTAAACAACGGAAAAAGACTGTCTTGGGAGGTAAAAATAAGTTGACAGACACAGTCATAGATAAGTTGACATTCTATTTCGGCAAAGCAATCAGAGACTTTGTTGGTACCACCACTGAACAAATGAGAAATAGAGCATTGGGAGGCTATTACCATGCTACGAGTACGGATGAAAATGCAAGGCATCATCAGTGCCCGGAAGGTGCTGACTCATATTGCTTCTATAATGCAGCTTTAGCTAAAAATGAAACTCCTCCTTCTCACAAAAATATGAAAATTTCTTTCCAATTGTCACCTGAGTTCAGGAAACTTGTGCTCAACGTGTACATGAATTTGACCAGAGATGATTTGCTGAGTCGGTGCCTCAAGGGGAAAACTCAGAATCCAAATGAGTATTTCCATGCAAGAATTTGGAACAAACTCAGCAAGACTAAGTTTGTGTCATTACCTACAGCGAAATACTCCATAGGTCTGGCTGTGCTAAGACATAATAATGGGTATGTTCTGTCACAGTTACCGATCAGCACTCCTATGAATCTGAGAAAAAAGAGACAGCTGGAACATTCTGACAAGGAAAGAACTCGGCACTCACTCACACCAGTAAGCAAAAAAAAGAAGAAACACTGCGATGACACCGACACCACCGATTATGCTGCGGGGGCTTTTTGAGCGCTGCTCTTATGACTTAGGTTTCGAACCCAAACCAAAGGCTAAGGGTTATATAATGGAGTGAAGGGAAGAGGGGTCTCCACTGTTCAAAAATCCCCCTTCACTGAGAAGTTATATGACCGATGATGCCACAGTGGGGATGCATAATATGCAGTCAAAACCCCTTTTGCAAGTACGAACCCTCTTTTGCATTTTTCTGCTATTTCTATTTTTGCAAAATGCGCTCACTACCAAACGTAATTTCTTCTAAAGTTTTTATGCGATTTTTGCCATACAAGTGTCAGAATAAAGAGGAATGTATGAACAATCTTCCTACGGCCTCAAAATTGCAGTATTTTTTTCAAAAATTTTGTATCTGAGATTTTTTGAAAAAAATCAGGTAAAAAAAAAATAAAAGTGGAAAATTTGATTTAATTTTGAAACTAGAACAAAAATCAGAAAAATAAGGCCATACATTTGTTTCTACACACATTTGCCATGTTTATAAAAAAAAATATATGTATACATAAAAAACTTTTGAAGGAATTAAAAATCTAACCTAACCCCCCAAAATGCAAAATTGTTATGTAACTTCTCAAATAACAACATTTTTAAAAAAATTGTAAGAACAAAAAGGTTTTAAAATAACGTTTTACATATAATAGCAGAGTTTCAGATCAACCGAGCAATTAGTTAACAAGCCGACCCAGCAACTCAACGCTCCCCTTAATGATGGTAAATCTTTACATTAGTTCTATACTAGTTTTGTAGTGAAAACAAAATAGGGTAAGAATAAGGGATCACCACACATACAATATGTTATGGTTCACTAGCCTAACTTATTAAAAAAACAACCTATACATAATCACTAATCACCACCGATATTAATTTGATAATTATGTTATTGCTCATTTACAGATGAAACGAAAGAAGCATCGACATCCACATCTGTGTGAATTGCCCTGCTGCGATGATACTTCAACAACTTTGACCAGAGTTGCTGCAGACAAGCGAAAGAGTGCAAAACCTATGGTGCAAAGACGAAGCATTATCTGACTGACTGGAAGAAGATCTACTCTTGGCTGTACCTATGTGGAAATCGCAACAAAGCATTTTGCTTCACCGGCAGGAGGGCCAGCCATGATAACCTTGTAACTTTTTCGCATTGTGTGGGACCAGCATTTACTAAGAATGGATTCAGCAACTGGAAAGAAGCTGTGCAAAAGTTCAAGCAGCATGAAAAGTGTTCTTTTCACATAGAGTGTGCCTACAAATTGTCAATTAGAGACTACCCAGACAAAGCACCTGTTGATACCTTGTTAAAAAAAAACATGAAGACCAAGAACAACTTGCATGATGCTCGGGTCTCTTGGAAAAACTGAAATTGATAAAATCTTTGACAAGACAAGGTATAGCACTGAGAAATGTTAATGAAAAAGAGGGACACTTGCAACAATTCTTGCAGCATTCAAGTGAGCATTGTCCTGGCCTGAAGAAACTATTACAAGACAGCACATACAATCCGCATCAGATCGATGATGAGTTAATTGCTGCTCTTTACCGAAAGTCCCTGAACAGTTTGCTGGACAAAATCAAGGCATCAGACTTCTTTGCAATTGTAGTTGATGAGACTCAAGACATAGCTGGTAAAGAACAGATGATATTTTGTATCAGGTGGGTGATGAAAACTTTATTATTCATGAAGATTTTGTTGGAGTGCATCAAGCTGATAAATGTGATGCAACAACAATTGTTAGAATCATCAAAAACATTCTTCTCAGTTTGGGAGTCGACATCAAGAAATGTAGTGGTCAAATCTATGATGGAGCAGGTGTGTTGCAAAGAGCATTAAATGGAGCTGGGGCTAAGATCAGAAGAGAAATTCCCTCTGCACATGGTGTATATTGCCTCAACCATAATTTACACTCATAATTCAAGCAGCAGCAGAAGTCAATCCTCTCATTAGGGATGCAATGCAACTGTGCAAACTATTTGCAATTTAATTAGAGGCTTCCCCAAAAGACTGGTAATTTTAAAGACTATACAAGACGAGAACAAAACAATGTCATATTCATCTTTAAAACCTCTCTGCCCTACAAGATGGACATGCAGAGCAAAGGCAGTTCAGTCTGTAACAGAAAATTATGAATACCTTGTGAAAGCCAAAATCAAGGAGGGAGGGTCCAGTGAGGGTGTCAAATTAGCTCTCAGTTTATTGAGGAACCTGTTTGACTTGTGTTTTTTATGGTCTACATATGAGCAAAGAAATCTTCTAGGTCACTGAATTACATGAGTGCAGGTGAAGCAGTACAGTGAAAAGATGTCTTGAAAAGAACTTTGCAAAATATGAGAGAAAATGCACACGTATCCTTTAGTCAAATCAAAAATGAATCGGAGAAATTTGAAATAGAAACCCCTGTTCTGCCAAGGTGGCATAGACTTCCCCGCAGATTTGACTCAGGATCTGACAACACAAGGGTTTTGATATGTTGTGTTTTTTCTATGTAGGAAATACTGTGGTGTATATATGTAAGTGATGAGGCCACCACCCTCACTAAGTTGTTTAAATTGTCTGATGGCAGTGAAGTTTGGAATGTTTGGAGTTTTGTGTTTGTGTTGTAGTTTGGTTCCCTGTATTATGGCAATGTGGGTCTTAAATTTATATAGGAATTGTTTGAGTTCCATGTGCTTGTTTCAGATGCCGTCTATGTTTAGTTAGAGAATGTTAATGTTGCGGCAGTTGTTTCTGTGTGGTGTATCTTTGTCTTTTTGGTGGTTGGTTTGAGGTATGTTAGTAGGAAGGGGTGTAGGGGGATGAGTAGGTGCTGGTTGTGTGATATGTTAGGAAATAGGTTGCGTTTGTGTGTGAGGAGGTAAAGGAATGTTAGGAGTAGGTGTTGGCTGTGTAGTATGTTGGGGAAGATTTTATTTATTTATTTATTTATTTTTTTTTTTAAGGGGCTATCTGGCGACTGCTGACTTAGGCATAAGTCGCCGTAAACAAACAGCCTAGTTCTAGGCTACTTTAAAAAATTTGAACAGGAAACAATAAAAAGAAATAACAATAACAAAACAATAACAAAAACAATTAAACATGGTTAAAAGAAAGGGAGAAGGCCGGCCTCCCCCCAGAAGTCAACAAGTCGACCAGTCAATGTGCACGCACTCGTCCCGAGTACAAAGGACAGGTGGTAGCGACCCCGCCCATCCCGGTACCGGGACAGGTAACGTGCGTGAAGATCACCCAGACTAGAGTAGGTGTTGGCTGTGTAGTATGTTGGGGAAGATTTTATTTATTTATTTATTTATTTATTTTTTTTTAAGGGGCTATCTGGCGACTGCTGACTTAGGCATAAGTCGCCGTAAACAAACAGCCTAGTTCTAGGCTACTTTAAAAAATTTGAACAGGAAACAATAAAAAGAAATAACAATAACAAAACAATAACAAAAACAACAATTAAACATGGTTAAAAGAAAGGGAGAAGGCCGGCCTCCCCCCAGAAGTCAACAAGTCGACCAGTCAATGTGCACGCACTCGTCCCGAGTACAAAGGACAGGTGGTAGCGACCCCGCCCATCACGGTACCGGGACAGGTAACGTGCGTGAAGATCACCCAGACTATGACATTTGACAATAATGTGCCGAACAGTCTGGGGGACAATGCAGTCGTCGCAATACGGCGCAGGCGAGCGCTCTATCAAATAGCGATGCGTCACACGAGTGTGTCCGGTTCAGAGATGACAGAAAGCGATCTGCAGCCATCGCGGCATTGGGGGATAGGTCCATGGGAACAGTCGCGGCGCAATGGCACGCAACTTTAAGTTCCCTTCGACCGTCTCCCATCTTCTTTGCCAAGTAGTCCGAAGAGCTGCCCGTATTCCTGCCATGTAGTCGGTGTGAGGAAGAGCGAAACGCTGGTCCGGTCGTAGAGTCCTCGCAGACTCATAGGTGCCCTCATCGGCGCGCTCATTCCCCGCAATTCCTACATGTCCAGGAACCCAGCAGAAGATAATCTCGACATCTGCCCGGCTCGCCAAAACCGTGGCATCACGGATATCGCGAACCAGGAGATGCGGAGATTCCAATGCCTCGAGAGCACTCAGGGCGCTTTGTGAGTCGCTATAGATCACAATCCGATCTCCGAACCGGGCACGTCACGTAATCTCCCGTACCGAGTGGTGTATTGCCACCAGCTCGGCCGTGAAGACAGAGGCAGCGCCTGGTAGAGCCCCGCTGACTTCAAACAGAGGGGATATGGCGTGGAAGCCGACTCCTTCTTGGGACTTGGAGCCATCCGTATACACTGGCACGGTTCCAGTGTAACACGATGTGTGCTCCAAAAATGTCGAACGCAATACTCCCGGCGCCGTACAGGCTTTGGGAGCAGAGGCGTGGCGACAAATAGCCAAATGTGGTACCCTCCAAGGTGGCGTCCTGGGCAGAACCAGGGGCGCCACCGGCCCAAGAGCTATATCTAGCTCTCGAAGGAGTTTCCTGGCCCTAAACCCAAAGGGCTTAGGGTATGACTGGAGTCTCTCGGTGGCACAGGCACCATCGAGATCAGCTGCGGAAGCAGTGAGAGCTGTTGGCGACTGAGGGAGGCGCCGGGCTCGCGCGGCGCCTCCCTCAGTCGCCAACGCGGCGTAGAGCGAGTGGCATCTACCCAGCATCGACCAACAGGCTCTCAATGGGGAAAGTGCGGAAGGCACCGGTCGCAAGGCGAAGGCCGGTGTGGTGGATCGAATCCACTTTCCGCAATAAACGCTCGGCTGCGGATGCATAAAACTCGCATCCGTAGTCGAGCTTCGAACGAACAAAGGATCGATAAAAAAGTAGGGCAGTAGCCCTATCAGCGCCCTAAGCGCTGAACGTCACGGAACGGAGAATGTCCATGGCGCAGGTAGGGAAGACCCTAAG
Organism: Ceratothoa steindachneri; assembly: GCA_963969495.1. Taxonomy (NCBI): domain Eukaryota; kingdom Metazoa; phylum Arthropoda; class Malacostraca; order Isopoda; family Cymothoidae; genus Ceratothoa; species Ceratothoa steindachneri. Next base: position 49,879,330 of record OZ018333.1, on the reverse strand, counting down.
GCTGCGAATATGAGCCTCCCACGTGAGGCGTCGGTCGAATACAAGACCAAGGAAACGTTGCGATTCCACCACATCCAGGCACACCCCATTAAGAAAACAATCTGGATCGGGGTGAAGCCGTGGATGGCGGCAGAAGTGCACCACCTTAGTCTTGGCCAAAAAAAAAACGAAACCTGTGCGCTTCGGCATAGCGAGAGACGCGGTTCAATGCCTGTTGGATTCGACGCTCCAGAGTTGGCATCTGAGCCGCGCCAAAAGAGATCGAAAGGTCGTCCACGTAGAGCGTAGCGAGAACATCTTCCGGCAGCACCGAGGTGATGCCGTTGATGCTCAGGGCAAAGAGTGTGACACTGAGGACACTTCCCTGTGGGACACCCTCTTCCTGCTCCTTTGGGCCGGAGAGGGCTCTCCCCCCCCCCACCCGTACGCGGAATTGACGATCTCGCAAAAATTCAGATATAAAAATTGGAAGGCGTCCCCTCACCCCCATCATGTGGAGAGTCTATATGATAACGCATAGGCGTCCCCTCGCCCCCATCGTGTGGAGAGTCTCCATGATACCGTATCGCCATGCGGTATCATAGGCCTTCTCCAGATCAAAAAACACCGTGGCGTAGTGCTGTCTACGAAGGAAAGCCTCGCAGACGGCATTTGCCAGTCGGAGCAGAGCATCCGACGTGGAGTGGAACTTGCGGAAGCCGCACTGTGCGGAAGACAGATGGCCTCCGCTGTCCAGGAAAAAGGCTAATCTAACATTTACCAATTTCTCCATCAACTTGCACACGCAAGAGGTTAGAGAGATTGGGCGGAAACCGGTCGGAGTAGAGTAATCTCTCCCCGGTTTGCGAAAGGCGAGCACAGTAGCGATTCGCCAGGAGTCTGGGAGAAGACCCTCCACCCAGATCCTGTTGAACAAATCTAACAGAAAGGCCATGCCTCGCTCACCCAGGTGTCGAAGCATGGCGTACGGGACATCGTCCGGACTATGGACGGTGTCCGCGCACGAAGCGAGAGCGGAGTGCAACTCACTCACAGTAAACTTGTCGTTGAAGGGTTCTCCGCCTCTGGAGGTAAAGTCCAGCCGGCGGCCTTCCGCGACATCACGACGTGCATTGAATGCTGGCGGAGCAGCATCACGGTTTGAGAATGCGGAAAAAGCGGTCGCTAAGGATTCAGCGACGGACGCGGAGTCCGAGAATGCGGTCCCATTCTCCTGGAGAACGGGAGGGAGGTCCTGCGAGATCTTGCCCCGAATCCTTTTGACTCGCTTCCACACCTCAGCTAAAGGGGTCTTCCCGTTAAGTGAAGATACGTATGCCCGCCAAGAAGAGCGGCGGGCGTGCTTTGAAATATACCGGAACCTAGCCTTAGACCGACGAAATTCAGCGACAGTGAAATCGTTCGGGCGGCGCTTATAGCGCACGTAGGCATAACGCTTCTGTTTGAGGGCCGTCTCACACTCGGCCGACCACCATGGGAGTGGTCGGCGTGCAAAACAGCCAGACATCCTAGGAATAGTAGTCAGGCCCATGGAGATGAGGTTGCCGGAGAAAAACTCAACGGCCTCATCTACCGACCTAAACTCCTCGACTGAGATAGAGAATTCAGTCATTTCCTGAAATGCAGGCCACCGCGCCCGAGCCAAGCACCACCGAGGTGGGCTCTCAGTCGGCAGTTGCCCTAAAAATGATATTTGAATGGGAAAGTGATTACTACCATGGAGGTCATCGACCACCCGCCAATCAAAATCAGGCTGTGCATCCGAGGAGCACAAAGATAGGTCAAAGCAAGAAAATGAAGCGGTTCTCGGACAGTGATGCGTAAACTCATCCACGTTTAGGACACCCATCTCAAGCTCTTCGATCTGATGGGCAGGGAATTGTCCCCTGAGATTTATGGAGTAATCTCCCCAGAGAGGATGCCTGCCATTCAGATCTCCAAGCAAGAGATAGGGCCTCGGCAACCGTGCCACGACGCGGCGGAAATCCCCCGCGTCGAAGTCAGCTGACGGTGGAATGTACGCAGAAATCAGAGTATACCTCCTATCCAGGTGCAGCTGCACAGCCACTGCCTGAAAGGAGGTATCTAAAGAGAAAGGAAGAACGGAGACATTATTCCGGTTGTAAACCACGCATCCGCCAGCCCGGCCATCTCGCGGTGGTGGGGTCACAAGACCCTTATATCCCGGGAGGGCGGGCAGGGGGCACGCACCTAGCATGGTCTCCTGCAAAAAAATAGCTAACGGGGAACGGGACGAGACGAGCCTCCGCACCTCCTCCCAGTTGGCCCGGAGTCCACGGCAATTCCATTGAAGGAATATGCCCTCTAGGCCTAGCTCGGAGGAGACGCGGGGGCCCTCCTCGAATTGAAGACCCTCACGGGAATGGCCGTACGCTTCCCGGGGGCAGAACCCCGGGCGCTGTTGGCCGGACAAAGCGCTGAAGGAGCTGTCGCCTTCGAGTACTTATTGGGGAAGGTTGGGCTCGCCATTCAAGTCTTTTGCTCCCTCCGCCTCGAAACCTTAGGCGGGCGTTGTGGCTTCGGAGGCGGGGGGCCCTCTTTTCGAGGAACCACCGTCTCCGAGCACCTCGCTCCCCCTCGGGGCGTGGGCGAAGGAGCCGAAGCTCCTTTGTTGCTGTCCTCCTTTCGGGGGACAGCTTTAGGAACCCCGGAAGATGGCCTAGCGACCATCTTCAGGGGTGTTGCCTCATGTGAGTCTAACGACTCGGTGGAGGCGCGTGGCCGTTTCGCCTTACAGGAAACGGTCACGCTGGGGGAAGAGGGGGAAGCCCTGGTTTTAGCTGGGGCTGGGTATGAACCCTTTTTGCTGCTAGCTTTACCAGGGCAGCGCCCGGGTTGGGTAGAGCCCGCAGAAGGGCTCCGAATGGGCGCGGAAACAACCATGCTCGTTGGCAAGGATGGGCCAGGAGCAGAGGGTGCCTTTCTAACTATTGAGGCATATGACGTCCCAGGCAGAGCCGGGCGCGCCAGGACCAAGTCCTTAGCCTCGCAGAATGAGAGTCGATCCTGGGCCTGAACGGCCAGGATTTCTTTCTCAAGGAGATATGCACCACATTGCTTCCAAAAAGCAGGGTGCAGCTCTCCGCAATTGACAAACTTGGCCACACACGATTTGGACTTATCGTGTGCGACCTTGGAGCAATTTACACAGACTTCGGGTGACCCCAACTTTGAACGTCTACATGAGCAATTCGTATGGCCGAAGCGGTGACAGTAATAGCACTGCCGCGGCAGTGGCACAAATGCCTTCACACGGTAGCGGTACCAACCGGCACGCACCGACTCAGGGAGCTTGTCACAGTCAAACGTGATGAAGAGTGTACGGGTGGGTCTCGAGGCCCCTCCCTGTTTTCTCATCACACATTCGACCTTGACTGCCCCATGGTCGGCCAACTCTAGGGTGATGTCCTCAATGGAGTAGTCAACGAGTTCCCTCGCATAAACTAGTCCTTTCACAAAGTTCATGGTAGAGTGCAGCGTCACACTCACCAGGGTGCCATGAAGTGTCCGAAGAGCACTTATCTTGGCCGCCTCGGCGGGATTCGCCGCATTCGCCAGAAGGCTCCCGTCCGAGAAACGGGTCACCTTCGGCTCTCTACCAATTGCACTAGCTAATCCTCTCCTCTGATGGATCATGTTGCCCTTGGACAATATGGTGCCATCAGTGAAGCGAATGACGAGGAAGAGTTTGAAGCCATCGGGCTCGAAAACGCCAGGTAACCTCTGAATCAGGGGCCCCGATGTTATTGAGGCTCCGCCCTGTGCACTTTTGGTCTTAGTCAGGGGCTCCGCAACCGGGGGGGGCAGTGGGGCCGGATGTGCAGATCTTGGCTTGGTCGCTTGCCAGAGTGGCAGCAGACCCATCCGTCCCCGTAGCCCCCGCGGATGGAGAGGAGCCCCGAGTCTTCTTTGTCCTTTTAGGCTTGGTCTTTTTCTTTTTTTGGAGAGGAGGGCGGGGAATGAACCCGCTTCTCACCCCCGCGGTAGAAGCCCCTAGGCCAGATGTACCGGCCTCAGCCAGGTCCTTCTCCGAAATGGAGAAGATCCTGGTGGTCGGAGGGGCATCATCTGGAGGAGATCCCTCCCCTCCTTGTACTGCCTCAGAATGCCCAGCCGTTTGAGGACCTTGCATAGGGGCGGATTCGGGTTCGTTGCTTGGCGCCAAGCCCGGATTTCCCCCCATGGAAGGCCCTACCGTCTGAGGCTGGTTCTCCTCAAGGACCATGTCTATCACAGGAGGGGCCTCCAGTTGGCCACCCCCTCCCAGGACATCGCAGGTCCCCTTGGCAGCGTCATGAGTCTTTTGTAGGGAGGCACAGGCCTTGACCCCGGCAAGGTTTAATATTCTTGCCAGCAGGTCTTTTGAGGGAAGCGCCTTAAGGTGCCTGGCTTCCCTCTCCCCCTTAAGGGGGTTTGCCCTACCGAGCCGCTTCGATGGGGAGCGGCTGGCTAAGGGCTGCCTGCTGGCTTTCTTGGCAGTCCCCTTGAAAAGAACAGAGGGGACTGCCGCTGGTAAGAGGGAGGTGCCCGAAAGCACCTCCAGAGAAGGGGGTGAGGGGGAGTCCCCTGCACCCATAGGCGAAGGAGAGGAGTAAGCCTCCTATCCAGTTAGAGAAATATGGAGGGTCCCCTGCGCAAGCACAGGGAGAAGAACCTCCATTTTTTTGCTGGAGCTGCCCGAGGGCGGCTCCGTCGCTGTTTCAAGGGAAGTTGGGGGTTGTAGGGAGGCACAGGCCTTGACCCCGGCAAGGTTTAATATTCTTGCCAGCAGGTCTTTTGAGGGAAGCGCCTTAAGGTGCCTGGCTTCCCTCTCCCCCTTAAGGGGGTTTGCCCTACCGAGCTGCTTCGATGGGGAGCGGCTGGCTAAGGGCTGCCTGCTGGCTTTCTTGGCAGTCCCCTTGAAAAGAACAGAGGGGACTGCCGCTGGTAAGAGGGAGGTGCCCGAAAGCACCTCCAGAGAAGGGGGTGAGGGGGAGTCCCCTGCACCCATAGGCGAAGGAGAGGAGTAAGCCTCCTATCCGGTTAGAGAAATATGGAGGGTCCCCTGCGCAAGCACAGGGAGAAGAACCTCCATTTTTTTGCTGGAGCTGCCCGAGGGCGGCTCCGTCGCTGTTTCAAGGGAAGTTGGGGGTTGGGTTTTTTTTTTATCTTCATCATTGGGCATGGTGACCCTCTTTTTTACATGAGACGCAATAGCTCATCACCTCTTGCAGTTGCCCACACTGCAAGAGGTGCTTACAGGCCTGGCTCTCTGCCAGTCGCCGCCATTTGGGACCACCCCTCCCGCCTGGTAGCCTGGCAGTCCATCAGCATGGCGGTTCCACCTTAGACACGGCGTAAAAAAGATAGATTTGAAGACGAGAGGAAAAGGGATGTGAGGAAGGTATGGGTGGGGATGAAGCAGGTTGTTAAAAACCAACCACCCCGACCGGAGCTCAGGGGTTAGGGAACATTATCCTCTCCCCCCTCAGCCCCGATCCAGGACGATTGGCCGAGAAGAAGGTCAGCATCTACCCTGTGAAATTAGAGGCTGACCAGAGAAAGTTGTGGGAGAGGTTGTATGAAAAGAGAGGAAACAAGTGTTTTGAAGGAAGGAAGAGAGGCTAAGCTGGGGCCGGACGGGGTGCTGAGTCCCATCATGTTGGGGAAGAGGTGGTGTATGTGTGTGATGAGGTAAAGGAATGTTAAGGGATGGAGGTTGTGGGGTAGATTGTTGTGTTGGCTGATTTGTGTTTGGTTGGGTGTGGGGTCTTTATAGTGTTGGTGTCTGTTGAGTGTTGTTGTGTATGTTTTGGCATAGAAGACATGTCCATTGTGCGGTGTATTCTTTTAGTGTTTTGATAGTGGTGCACCGGAAGTGTACCCATTCACTACATGAGTTGCAGTGAACTGATCTACCTCCGGCACATTTAGCTGTGATGTGCAAATTGCACATGGGACAAGTATAGGGACCCAGGTTTGTTTCAATATCCACAGCTAAGAGTAGTTGAAGGGATTCAGTCGCTGGGTCACTGAACCCTTTAAAGTAAAAACTGGCGGATGCCAGCAGCATCGCGGCACCCTGGAAGAGCACAAGGGTTCCACTCCTCTTGGTTTTCCCCTGATTTGTAGATCCACCACACTCCTCCAGTGGGGTTGCTTGTGGTGGATTTAGTATGTGAGGCAGCGTGGATGCGCTCAATAGAAGAATGTGAAAGTAATCAGCAAGGGCCATCTTCAGTTGCCATACATACTGAGCTTTGCAAAAACTCTATTACACTGTTTTTTATCTTTCAAGAGGTTTACATGTGTGATAGAAAAAGTTCCATCAAACAAACTTAAAGTTCCACTTTTCCAGCACGAGTCATTAAAACATTTTTTCCATTGTGTGTTGAGATGGAAGTGAAAAGAATCAAAATCTCTGCTCTCTTGTGTGCTGGCCACAACATGTCTGACGTCATTAAGCGACTTAAACATCAGTTGGGTGACCAGCCACAGAGTTGTGGAGAGGCTCAAGAATGGAGTAGACCTCAAAGAGCAACCTCATTCAGGCAGACTTCAAGTTGTCAACTGTTTGGCTGTGAGAAAGGCCTTTGAAAGTGCTCCAAAGCTCAAAATGATTGCACTCATGAAGAAGAGTAATATATCGGTGGCCATGGTGTCCAGGGCTGTCAAGAGCTTGAAGTATATGGAAAGGTCTCTGCTCACTGACTGTATGTGAGAACAATGTTGGGAGGAGCACTGTCATCACCTTCTCAATGACTTGAATACATTCAGCTCGATCCAGTCATAAACAAGCAAGGTCCACATGTGTCCATGACCAAGCACCCAGCCTCTGTGATGATGCTGGGCATTTTGGCTGGTTACAGGGACACCTTGGCCACAAAAGTCCTACCCTGGGTGAGAAATATCATGAAGAAAGCGGACTATATCTTTCAGAAGGATGGTGCAGTGACCCACACAGCCAAGAGAATGCGAGAGTGGTTGGGGTTGAACATTAACTTCTGGTTGAAAGACTTTTGGCTGCTGCAGCTGCCTAACATCAATCCCCTCGGCAACAGCATGTGGACACATGTTGAAGGCAAGGCGTGCAAGATGTCACAGCAACATCGATGAACTGAAATCCTCCATCAACATCGTGTGGGCCAATATGAGGAAGAACTGCTCTACATGTGTGTGGCCTTCAGGTCTTGCCTAGAGCATGTGCTCACTGCCAAGGGTGACCACATTGATTAATATTACAATTTAAACATACTTATATGGTAAAGCAATAACTGCATTAAAACTAGCATTGTGTCATTTGTTGAAAGCATCATAATTAGTGTAATGGGACTTTTGCAGTGCCCGGTAATGGATCATTCATGTGGATAATACAGTTAGTGGCAGTCTAATGGAGAAATTTCACTCTGAAATTTAGCACCTGCAAAGGTATGACTTATGAGTTTTCAAAACGGTAGAAGCTGTGTGGTGGTGGCTTGTGGCCTTTATTCAAAGGATAGATAGATTCAGTAGGCTTAAGTTAGCCAATAATTTTGTAACTTGCCATCTTTTGGAAAGGTGTCATGAAGGTAATAATGGATGTATTGATTTGACAGCACTACCATAAGCCCTCACCAACTTTCCATCAAACAATAGAAGAGTCTTTTAAGAATTAATATTATTTTTTGAAAACTTCCAAGTATTGAAGATGACTATCATTGTTTCCTGCTTGCCACCTTTAATTTCAATATGAGCATAGTAGTGTTTGGACATTTCTTGCAGTTTTGAGACATGTAGTCAGGGGCAACATATATGAATGTAGATGTCTATGTTCCATGGCAGGCTTCCATTGTAAAGCCCATAATGACTGGTTTCTGTGAATTTTTGTGTCATTGACTCAGGTATGTTATGTTCTGCCAGGTTTTGAAACTTCACAGCAGTGAAGATGGTGTAGTTTTATATGCTTTGGTGTTAAATTGAGAGAGGGATTTTAGCTTTAAGGCTCAGTGCTTCATTGATCTGTCAGTCAAGGTTATAAATGGCTTTGATTTCTTGCCTTATTTCATTTGCTTGGGTCTGTTAAATTTGTTACAATTATCAACATCTTTCTGTAAGTAGCAGTTGGCATATTGAAAAAGAGGGCATCTTATAAGTTTGGTGTAAATGTAGCTTTTTAGTGATCATCTGTTAGTATGGCAGCTTCGCCTTTGATCTCAGTGATGTGGATGCAATAGTTCAATTCTCATCACTGCTCTCAAATTCCTTTCCTCCATCATCCCATCTTCTCTTTAGGTATATGTTTACTTGAAGATTTGAATTATTTCAGTCTGAGTACCACTGGTTGCAGAGCCTTTAAACTAATGTCCTTTTCAGGATGGGTACTGTTACTGGTGCTTGAATTTATACCAGAGGATTATGTTAATATCTGGAGGAGTAATAATGGCATGCAATTGTACGCTGCACGCTGTTCATTTGTTTATGGCGTGGTGTGATGCCATAGCCGTGCAGCCGGGTGTAATGGCAGCTGGATGGTCGCTCCGTCGCAGTCATTGTTCAGGGTAAGCTTACGCAGACATTCTTAACAGTGGTAGTGGAGCTCTTACATCATGGCTGCTGTTATGGAAAGCATTAATACCGGTGCCTGTTCATCAAAATGACCGCTCAAACTTGGCAATGATGGGTGCTATGATAGTTGGAAAAAGATATTGGTATTTGGTGCGAACTTACTGAATTGCCAAAAACTAAACGTGCACTAGCAATTCATCTTTCCTTGACTGGAAGTGGAAGGGCTAGGGTAGCCTCTTCAGAAATCACTATTGATAATTTAAAAAAGGATGACAGTGTCAAAATTTTGTTGGTGAAACTAGATGGACTGTTCTTACCTGAAAAGGGTCATCAGAAATTTACAGCATTTTGTAATCAGTACAATTTTTGAGCACATGTATTTCAAATTTTTGCAGCCTATGTTGGTGTTTATGTTGTTGGCGCCTTGTAAACTTCCTGAAAATGAAGTGCAGTTAGTAATGTCAGCCATCAGTGAGGTTTCCTATGCTAATATGAATCTACTCAGTAAAACTTGTTTTTGATCATGAGATCGGTGCTTTGAGTACAACGACTATGATACCTATTGTTATTTGAAGAATGAGCCAGTGTTTTGTGCTGACATGCCTACTACTGGTGATGCATTGTTTACTCGTAGTGGTTTGGTGGTTGAGGTTCCTACTATGATGGTAGAGTATCATGGGGTCAGAGTACTACGAGTAGTGTGGACCATGCGGTACCTGGACAAGAATCATACCCATCACAGTCAAGAGCTCGTAAGCTTAATCCTATAGGATGCCTATAGGATGTGATAGTCAAGTGTCTCGGTGTGCAGTTTGTGATTCAAAGTATCATTGGGCACATCAGTGTCCACACATGTATGAGAACAATAATAATAATAAGGTCGCTAAAGAAGATGATCAGACTAAAAGTGTGCAATTAACAATGTTTATGGGTGATGTAAACAATGAACTAAGGGAAACTAGGCTGCTTTCATTGCTTGAAGAGTCAGAAGGCTGCGCTATATTAGATACTGGTTGTTCTGCTACAGTGTGTAGTAGTTTGTGGCTGCAGCGATACCTAAATTCCCTAACTGAATATGAGCAGTCATTGATTAGAGAGCAACCATCTGTTTCAACATTTATGTTTGGTGATGGCGCCTCTGTACCTTCATTGAAATTAACAATTCCTTTTTGGATTAATAACGTGTGTGGAAATTACTTCCGATGTTGTCGAGGCTAATATTCCATTGCTGCTGAGCAAGAAGTCTATAAAAACTGCTAGCATGGTTTTGGATTTTGTGAATGACACTGTGAAGATTGCCAAGAAATGGGTCAAGCTAGGTTCTACTTTATCTGGATGCTATGTAATACCGTGGTGTAGATGACTAGACCAGGCTAACATTCACGAGGTAATGTTGGCTTCTACTGATGCTGATGTGAAGAAAGTTGCCTTGAAGCTACACAAACAAATTGGCCATCCCACAGCTGAAAAATTGATAAAACTTCTAAGAAATCTGGGCAGCAACAATACTGATCTCGAAAATGAAATTAATGATTTATCAAGCATTTGTGAAACATGTGTTAAATTTAAAAGACCTGTTCCTAGACCAGTTGTATGTTTACCAATCGCGATGAGTTTCAACAAAAGTAATGTAATGGATTTGAAAGTGTGGCTATAAGATTTTGTACAGCAACAGTAATAAAAAACAAAACTGCTGTTCATGTGTTGGATTAGTGTATTTGGTTCTTCCCAGAAGATCTTCACTGATAATGGGGGTGAGTTTAATAATGAGATGAGAGCCCTTGGTGAAGCATTTAATATAAAGGTGATGACTACACTAGCAGAGAGCCTGTGGAGTAATGGGACTTGTGAATGGCTCAATGCAGTCATTGGTAATCTAGTAAATAAAATTATGGCTGATTCTAGTTGTAATCTGGAGACAGCGCTTGCCTGGGCAATTTCTGGACGTAATGCCTTGTTGAATAATTCAGGATTTTCACCTAACCAACTACTATTTTGTTTTAACTCTGCTATGTCTAATGTGTTTTGCAATAAACTCTCTGCGTGCAAACCAATGACAGCTTCCATTATTGTAAGAAATAATTTGAATTCTGTTCACTCTGCCAGGCAGCAGTTTTTGAAGATTGAGTCAAATGAGCAACTGAATAGAGCATTAAGAAGCAATGTGCATACTACAGATGTGGAAAATCTAAATAATGGTGATGAAGTTTTCTATAAACGTAATGACAATAATGAATGGCATGGGCCCGGTATTGTGATTGGACACGACGGAAGGCAGGTGTTGGTTCATCATGGTGGCATCTATGTGAGAGTTCATGCTTTTCACTTAACTCATGCTCCACTTAGCACAACCATGTCCAGTGACACTACACCAGATGGTGTAGAGCAGCGGCAGTCTAGCGAAGAGGACTGCTATCCTCCTGTGAATGATGAGGATGATCACAGCCATGACAGCGACGATGACGGCAGTGATGAGGCTGCTGAAGTGCATCAGCCGGCTGATGGTAATGGGAATCAACATGAAGATAGTTGCCTTGACATCGGCGGTAACTCTGCACCCCAAACCAAAGTTGGACAGCGATTTCAAGGTGTGAGTTCAATTACTGGTGACTTTGTCTCTGGTAAGGTGAAAAGTAGAGCGGCAAAAGCCACAAGTAACAAATATCATAATTGTTTCAATGTCAGGTACAATTCTGATAGTACTGTTGCTTGGATTGAGTCCAATGATATTGTTGAATTGTCTGTGATACCTGACAGTGTAGAGATGGTTGTAATGTTTAATATTGATGATGTGATAGCAGTGAAAGAAGTTGAAATGCAAAACTGGAGAAACAACAATGTTTATGAAGAAGTTGGTCAAGATGTCGTATCAGTGAGGTGGATAATAACTGAGAAAATGCCAGATAATAAGACAGTTACTAAAGCGAGATTAGTAGGACGTGGCTTTGAAGAGGACACTATCTAGTTGCGCAAGGATTCGCCTACCTGTTCCAGGAAAGCAGTACATCTGGCTTTGTCTCTGGCATCTACCAAGCAGTGCAAGTGAGACACCATTGATGTCAAGGCTGCTTATCGGCAGGGCAATGTCATTCAACGTGAGATTTACTTGAAACCACCCCCTGAATATTTTAATGGTAACTTGTGGAAATTAAAGAAGACTGTGTATAGTTTGTGTGATGCAGCCAGAGTTTGGTATTTAAGAGTGAAGGATGGATTATTGATGCTTGGTGTTTACATGTGTTCATTAGATAATTCTTTGTTTTTGTGGTACAATGACAACAATTTTGAGGGAATAATTTGTGTCTATGTTGATGATTTTCTCTGGGTGGGAACTACTGCATTTGAGGACGCTGTCATTAAGAAATTACATCACATGTTCTTGATTGGCAGTTTAGCATCAGCATCAGCATCATTCAAGTCTGTTGGTTTGAACATCAACACGACTGCTGATGGCTTGACTGTTGATCAGTTCCAGTATGCTTCAACTTAGACACTTGTCGGCATCAGTCATCAGCGTGCTCTTCTTAAAACAAGCAACTTAACACTGGCAGAAAAAACTGAGTACAGAGCTTTGATTGGACAACTGAACTGGATTGCAAAACACATAACATACCAGACATTGCTTTTGAAACTTGTCAGTTGAGCATGGCATGTAACAAGGCAACTGTTGGTGATTTGTTAAGATTGAATAAGTTAATAGTTCAAGTGACATGAGACAACATGAGATTAGACTTTCCTAAGCTTGAGCCACTCAAAGTCCCTGTTCTCTAAAGTGTTATTCGGATGCAACTTTTGCTAATTTGCAGATGGTGGTTCTCAAGGAGCGTTTATTGTATTCCTGGAGGATGATAGTGGTGCTCATTGTCCAATCTACTGGCCGACTAGGAAAATCTGGCGTGTTGTCAAGTCAACATTGACTTGGCTCTTCTCGAGTGCACTGAAGCTGCAGTGTACATCGCGAGTATCATTGTTGAAACATCTCGCTCTGCTGGTATTAACATTCATTGTTTTGTGGACAACAAGAGTTTGGTTGATGCTCTGTACTCTTCTAAAAATGTTGATGATCGAAGACTGAGAATTGATGTGGCTGTTCAAGTGATATGTTTTCTAGAAAGGATGTAACATTGATAACTTGGGTTGACATGTCACAACAACTAACAGACAGTTTCACCAAGCACGGAGCATCCACCCAGCGGCTACGGGGTGCTATCATTAGAGACTAATGGTTGTTTATCAAGCTGCTTTCACTGCAAACAAGATCAGGCAGTGAAAAAAAGAGAAGATGAGTTGTGTTAATATCTGGCAGAGTAATAATGACGCGCATGTATGCTGCATGCTGTTCAATTATTTATGGCAGGGCAGGATGACATAGTCATGCAGCTAGCAAGTGTGATGTCACAGCCGGTGGTGTAATGGGGACTGGATGCTCACTCCACAGCAGTCATTGTTGAGAGGTAAGCTTGGGCAGACATTCTTAACAGATTATGCATTTCAAGAGAATAATTTGAGATTTCTTCTGCATTTTTTATACATTACCTCTGACATGTGGGAATCCTTCAGTTTCCACTCATCATAGAATAAAGATCAATATTTGGACATTTGTTATATTTTGCTCCATGAGAGCAGAGTTACTTGGCAAGCACTTCCACAATCCTGTGCTGAAGCACTAAATGTCCTGATAGTTTATGTAAGATTTGCTATGTTGTGCAAGTTAACGGTTGTTGCAGTAGATCCAGCCTCAGTTATTTAGTCTATTATGGTTATGGTCACTATTGCTATATCAACTGCCCGGAGGGTCCTGTTATCTAGATCAAGATAAGATGCAGCTGTTTTCTCAAAGCTATTCATCAGTAACCCCTGTTCTGAGTGTTCATTATATTGTGATTAAGCTTTTTCTTCTTTTGATATATTTTTCCTGTTCTAGCTAAGTTTAGGATTGTAGTGTACTATAAGTTATGATAAGCAGGCCATTTGCTCCACTAGTTCTGTTATGGTGAGTAAATATGCTGCCAGCATGTTTAATGCTTAAGATAAGTAGAGCTTGTGGATTTATATTAGTATTTGTTAAAGTGTGGGGCCTTTTCAATCACTTCTTAGTATGAGTTTAGTGGTAATGTCAAGAACATTTTCTTCCTTTTTGAGCTTGAAGCTAGATTTCTGAAGACTTAGTGGAGTTCTCTCATTGTTTGGTGCCATGATAAGACCTTGCAGTGGGGTTGGATTTCACTAATCCTATGGTCTTTATGATAGATGCAACCTTCAGCCTCCAGTTCTGTTTTATAGCATGGAACAGGAGTTGGTAATTTGAGACCTTATATTCTCTTCTCTAGAGCCCCAAATTATTTGGTTGTGTGAATTTTTAAATGTTTCTGAATATGACTTTTTTGTGCTGCCTGATAAGAGCATAAGTTACATTTAAAAGGTTTGTCACCTATATGAGTCTTCAGATGTTTCTGAAGTGTACAACTTTGTGCTGCCTGATATGGGCAGAAACTGCATTTAAAAGGTTTCTCACCAGTGTGAATTCTTAAATGTTTCCGAAGAATACTACCTTGGGTTGCCTGATAAGAGCAGTAACTGCATTTGAAAGGTTTTCCCCCACAATGAATTCTTTCATGTTTTCGCAGAGCTCTTTTATGTGCAACCTCATAAGGGCAGGAACTGCATTTGAAAAGTTGTCGACTCTGTGAAAAAATACCTTCATGATTTCTTAAGTGAATCTGGAGACTATTTCTTTGTGCTGCCCTATAAGGGCAAGAACTGCATTTAAAAGGTTTCTCACCAGTGTGAATTCTTAAATGAATCTTCACACTAGCTTTATGTGCTGCTTGATAGGGACAAAAACTGCACTTAAAAGGTTTCTCACCAGTATGTATCTTTGAATGAATGTGAATATGACTTCTTGATGATGCCTGATAGGGGCAGAAACGGCATTTGAAAGGCTTCTCCCCAGTATGAGTTCGAGAATGTTCTACAAGACCAGCACTATGTGCAGTCTCATAAGAACAGGAGCTACATTTAAAAGGCTTCTCCCCTGTGTGAGTTCTTGAATGAATCTGAAGATGGCCCTTTTGCGCTGCTTGATAGGAGCAGGAGTTACATTTGAAAGGCTTCTCCCCAGTGTGAATTCTCAAATGAACTTGGAGAACACTTTTATAAGCTGCCTGATAAGTGCAAAAATTACATTGAAAGGGCTTCTTGTCACTGTCACTTCTTGAATTAATCTGAAAATTATTCTTTTTTGCTGTCTCATAGGGGTCTGAACTAGATTTGAAACGTTTCTCACCAGTGAGAGTTCTTAAATTTATCTTAAGATTCCCTTTTTTCTTTTGACATTGAGGCTTGTTTAAGTTCAACTTCATGAAGCCTATTTCATCCACTCTTGAAGATGGACAATTCACCTGAAAATAAATCATTTCCTTTAGTCAATTTCAATTCAAATGTACTATTTGACATAGGAGCACCAACCAATTACAAATCTATGACAAAAGAAAATCTGCAAAGTGTGGTTTTCTTTTCTTTTTTATTCCATTATCTTCAACCATTTTGCTAAATAGTGGGGTCAGCATGCATCAATGCAACTGAAAACTACCTCCACTCAAACTTTTCTCATCCAGTCAGTATTCATCCCTGGAAGCAAGGACCCAAGCACAGACCCTCACAAGTCTCAAACATGCCATAATACATATCATACATTTCTTCCTGTGTCACAAACTATTCTCTCTCATACATTTTCACATAATCAACTTACATTTTATATGGCCTTCCAACCCTTATCATACCATGACGCTCTTGTATATTCTCTTTACATGTGTATCCTCATCTATTCTCCTTATATGCCCACACTACTTCAGAACACTGAGTCTCAACCTCATTCACACCACCATCCTTTACCCAGTCTGTTCCTCACTCTAACTACCTTTTCACACACCAAGATCCTTTTCAACTTGTCCATTTGCACTTACCACACTCAAGATCTTTACTTCCCTTCCATACCATCCATACAACAATGGTGGCAGCAGTATACTCTCATACACCTACCTGGCACATTCCAAACTCAAACCCTTACCAATCAATACTGCTCTAAATCACCCTAGAAACTTTCCTTTCAAGATAGTAAGCTGCTTCATCTGTACCATCATCACTTACAATGCATCCTAGATAATTAAAACTTCTACACTTGTTCAGCAGTGATACCACAGCCTATTCTCAACCCCAAACAGCATTACATTACTCGTTTCTAAATTCACTTCTAGATCTCTCCTTTCACACTCCCTGTCAAAAGCTTCAATCAACATTTCCAACACCCTCTCACTCTCAGCCACATTTTTTTATCGTGCCCATCTGGCAAATGCCACCAGGGGCATAAGTTGCTATAATATCATTTTCAGCCTAACACTAGGCAATTTTAAAATAGAAAACATACTAATAAAAAGAAACAAAAACCCTAAAGCTAATAAAACCAAATGCAACAAAGACTAAAAAATAGGATTGAAAAAAAATAAGAGCCTACTAGGGCAAAACACGCCATATTCATGCTATATCTAGCCTAATACTAGGCTAGATAAAAAATTAACATGTAAATAACAAATAAAGATTACAAAAAAGGTGGAAATGCTAAAACACAAGCTAAAAAATAAACAACAATAACAAAAAGCAACAAGAAGGAAGAGTGCTCCAGCGTTGGGAAGGGGCCAGCCTCCCCCCAACACAACCTAAAACAAACAGTCAAATAAAGTGGACAAGGCCAGTCTCTTCCAAAAATTCAGATAGTCCCCAGGTCTGTGTGCATGAACCAGTCCCGAGTACAAGAGAAAAGTGGTAGCAACCCAGTTTATCCTGGTACCAGGACATGTAACATGCGTGTACCCAGACAGGGACATTCAACAAGAATGTGACAAACAGTCTGGAGGACTATGTAGACATCATAAGTACCAGTGAGCGGTGTAACAAATGGTGGTGCGTCCAATTTGGAGATGACAGAAACCAACCTGAAGCCCTTGTAGCATTAGGGGGTAGGTCCATGGGAAAAGTCATGGTGCAAAGTCCCCTCTGCCATCTTCCATCTTCTTTGCCAAGCAGCCTGGATTCCTGCCATGTAATCGGTGTTAGGAAGAGCCAAACGCTGGTCTGGTCACCAAGTCTTTTGGTGCCCTCATTCTCACATGTTCAGGATCCCAGCGGAAGACAATCTTGACATCCACCTGCCTCACTGAAAGTGTGGCATCACAAATACTCTGAACTAGGGGATGTGGAGATTCCAATGACCCGAGAACACTCAAGGCACTTTGTGATTTGCTATAAATAACAATCCACTCTCCGAACTGGGCACAACGTGTTATTTCCTGTATCAGGCAATGTATTGCAACCATCTTGGCTGTGAAGACAGACACAGTGCCTGGCAGAGCCCCACTGACTTCAAACAGAGGGGATACGGCGTGGAAACCACCCTCCCTCTTGGGATATGGAGGAGCCATACATATATACTGGCACGATTCCAGTGTGACACAGAGTGTGCTCAAAAAGGCTGAACACAATACTCCTGATACTGTAGAAGCTTTGGGAGCAAAGGCATGGTGAAAAATAGTCAATGATAGTACCCTCCAGGGTGGCATCATGGGCAGAACCAGGGAAGGCACAGGCCCAAGAGCTACACCAAGGTCTCGAAGGAGTTTCCTAGCACTGAACCCAAAGGGCTTAGGGTATGACTGGCATAATCACCATCGAGATCAGCTGCAGATGCAGTGAGAGCTGTTGGTAACTGAGGGAGGTGCCGGGCTTGCGCGTACAGGCAAATGATGCACTATGCATAGTAAAGAGCAAGTGGCATCTCCCCAGCATCAACAAGTGGCAGACATGCAGAAGCCACTGGGCACCAGGTTAAGGCCGGTGTAGTGAAGTGAGTCCACCTTCCACAATACACACTCAGCTGTGGATGCATAAAACTTGCATCAATAGTCAAACTTCAAATAAACAAAAGATCAATAAAAAAAGTAAGGCAATAGCCCTAGATCGCCCCTCCCCCCACCCTGGATGCTGAACATCACAGAATGAAGAATGTCTATGGCTTGCATACAAGGGATCCTAAGGCTGTGAATATGAGCCAAGGAAACGGTGAGAGTCGACACCTTCCAGGCAAACCCCATTTAGAAAAAAAACAAACCTAGAAAGGGCCCACCCCACCTGTACGCCAGTCTTGCAAAAATTCAGATATAAAGATTGGAAGGCATCCGCCCGCTGCTCACCCCCCTCGTGTGTAGTCTCCATAAGCATGGTGACACCCCTGATTTGGCAAAGTCCCAGGGACCTCCAAGAGCTGGAGATTTTCCTGCCATTGCAAGCCATTATGTAGACTTATCTTCTAATTTGTAAGAGAATTGTATGGATGCCCATCATCCATTCATTCAAGTGTTTGAAGGCTACCCCAGGATTCCCTGATGATGATGATGAATTTATCTTCACATTGGGCATTGTATGCCCACTGGACTGCATGTTTCAGCGCATAACATTCAGTGGTGAAGACTGATGCAGCTTTTGGTAGGCTTTCTTAATGCACAATTGCCTGAGACCATCGAGGATCTGATTCCATCTCTGAGCTTTAATCTGTCGGTGTATATCTGGGTTTCTCTATGTATGACAGCATGATGAATAATCCTTTCTTTTCCATGGAGTGTATAGGGGAGGGGGGGATTCTACTGCAGTGCTATGACAGACCTTGATTGTTGTTGTCTCAGAATGTGATGTCTGGCTGAGTGGATGCATATAATTCATCTTTACCCCAATTTCCTGAATCTAAATGGTTACAGGATTGATGCATCTGGCACAAAGGTGTCCACTCGGTGGTGATTCAGAAGAGCATTCATGGTGGGCAATGTTGCTGGATGCGGACATACAAAGAAGAATCATCTCTAAAACTTTAGTTACTGGGGTTAAGAGGGCATACCATTTCTCCAGTTTTGAGATGTAGTAGGGGACATTATACCCCTGCTACACCATTCAGGCTCTTGAGGGGCTCTGTCTCAGTCAAGTGTGACAAAGAGTGAAGTGGTGGGTCTTGAGACTCCCACTTATTTCCTTACCACACACTCGACCTTGACAAATTTCATGGTAGATTTGCAGTATCACCTTCACAGGCATGTCATCTAGCATCTGAAAAGTGGTCAGTATGACCCCATGTGCAGGATCTGCACCATTAACTAGAAAGCTCCCGTCTGAGAGAACTAAGACCTTCGGTTCTTGGCTGAGAAGCTTAGCTATTGTGTGGCTCTGATGGAGCCTGTGTCCAATGGATAGCCTTGCTCCATTTGAAGCCAGGAAGCCTCTCATTGCGGGACAACAATATCTCTGAGGCTTCACTCACCTTTGAGAGATTGGAGACATTTTCCTTCTCTCCCCCATCCAAGGGGTCCCTGAGGCTGAATGGACAAGCCTTAGGTCTGGTCTCTCTAGACAATCAGAGCGAGACCCACCCATTTCTGGAGCCTCTCCTGGAAGGAGGAGAGCTGTTCTTTTGGTGAGAAGGACGCGGTTGTCACCTTTTTCTCCCCTTTTCAGAAGGGGGCCACAAGGCAAGATAGCCTGCCTCAGCCTGTCCTTCACTTGAAAGGCCCCACTCTAAAAGAAGAGAAGCCCTCTCTAATATTTTGTTTTTGTTGGTGCCATTCTCCTCCCAGGAGAGGCCAACAAGGGTGGGATCAGACTTATATGCTCGATTCTCAGAGCAACAAACAAACCCAGGGAGGATCCTCTCATCTTTGGGAAGGGGTCCATCACTAGAGGTCATCTTTCCCTTATCAGAGGGGCAAAGGACCCTTCCACTAGTCATAAGTGTGCCATCATTCTCCTTTTCTTCTCATACGGCACCAAGGTGGGATAAGGCCACATTTGGGAGGTATAGAAAAAGACCCCAGAGGATCATTCCATTTAAATGAGCTAACTTGGCAACCCAAACAAATTGGCCTTGAGTTTTGAGCCAGAGGGAATGGGACTGACTGTCACAAGAGTGGCTGGAGGATAGCATACTCTATCTCAGTCTCCATTCATCACAAGATTTGGCCCTCACTAGTTTTTATCTTTCTTTTAATACAGGCCCACCTGGTGGCAAGGGCATAAGTCACCCTAATTCAAATTTCAGCCTAGTACTAGTCCACTTTAAAATTCATACAAAAAAAAACTGGGAAAAAGAAAATAAAATTAAAAGCAAAAAGAAGGAAGCACCCTCAAGTGCAGGGGGAAGGAGTACCATTCTCAACCCAGCAGACGATCATGTGACCAACATCAGAGATTATTTTTTTTTTATAGCCTATCTGGTGACTGCCTCCTTGGGCATAAGTCGTCGTACTTACAACTGACTAGTACTAGGCTACTTTAAAATAGTAATATGAAAAAAGAAAAAAACAACAATAAAAAAAGGAAGGAGGTAGGAAGCAAGCTCCAACGCCAGGGGGAGGTCACTGGTGCAGGAACGTGCGACCTACAAAAATAACAAAAAACAACAAATTAAATAAAAGGGAGAAGGCCGGGCTCCATTAAAAAGTCGGTAAGTCTAGCAGTCAATGTGCACACACTGGTCCCGAGAACAAGGGACAGGCGGTAGCGACCCCGCCCATCCCGGTACCGGGACAGGTAACGTGCGCAAAGATCACCCAGACTAGGAAATCCGACAGGAATGTGCCAAATGTCCGGCGCAGGCGAGCGCTCCATCAAATGGCAGTGCGTCCCGAGAGTGTGTCCGATTCGGAGACGACAGAAAGCGACGAGAAGCCGTCGCGGCATTGGGGGATAGGTCCATGGGAACAGTAGAGGCGCAATGGCACGCAACTTTATGTTCCCTTTAACCGTCTCCCATCTTCTTTGCCAAGCAGCCCGGGGAGCTGCTTGTATTCCTGCCATGTAGTCAATGTGAGGAAGAGCGAAATGCTGGTCCGGTCGCCCAAGTCTCGCGGACTTTTTGGCGCCCTCATTCCCCGCAATTCCTACATGTCCAGGAACCCAGCAGAAGATAATCTCGACATCCGCCAGGCTCGCCAAAACCGTGGCGTCACGGATATCGCGAACCAGGGGATGCGGAGATTCCAATGCCCCGAGAGCACTCAGGGCGCTTTGTGAGTCGCTATAGATCACAATCCGGTCTCCGAACCGGGCACGTCGCGTAATCTCCCGTACCGAGTGGTGTATTGCCACCAGCTCGGCCGTGAAGACAGACGCAGCGCCTGGTAGAGCCCCGCTGACTTCAAACAGAGGGGATACGGCGTGGAAGCCGACCACCTCTTGGGACTTGGAGCCATCCGTATACACTAGCACGGTTCCAGCGTGACACGATAGGTGCTCCAAAAATGTCGAACGCAATACTCCCGGCGCAGTATAAGCTTTGGGAGCAGAGGCGTGGCGACAAATAGCCAAATGTGGTACCCTCCAGGGTGGCGTCCTGGGCAGAAACAGGGGCGCCACCGGCCCGAGAGCTAGATCTAGCTCTCGAAGGAGTTTCCTGGCCCTAACCCCAAAGGGTTTAGGGTACTAAATCCAAAGGGTTTAGGGTATGACTGGCGTCTCTCGGCGGCATAGGCACCATCGAGATCAGCTGCGGATGCAGTGAGAGCTGTTGGCGACTGAGGGAGGCGCCGGGCTCGCGCGTACAGGCGAGTGATGCACTGCACGCGGCGCAGAGCGAGTGGCATCTCCCCAGCATCGACCAACAGGCTCTCAATGGGGGAAGTGCGGAAGGCACCGATCGCAAGGCGAAGGCCGGTGTGGTGGATCGAATCCACCTTCCGCAATAAACGCTCGGCTGCAGATGCATAAAACTCGCATCCGTAGTCGAGCTTCGAGCGAACAAAGGATCGAAAAAAAAGTAAGGCAGTAGCCCTATCAGCGCCCCAAGCGCTGAACGTCACGGAGCGGAAAATGTCCATGGCGCGGGTACAAGAGACCCTAAGGCTGCGAATATGAGCCTCTCAGGTGAGGCGTCGGTCAAATACAAGACCAAGGAAACGGTGCAACTCAACCACATCCAGGTGCATCCCATTAAGAAACAAATCTGGGTCGGGGTGAAGCCGTGGATGGCGGCAGAAGTGCACCACCTTAGTCTTGGCCAAAGAAAACCGAAACCTGTGCGCTTCGGCATAGCGAGAGACGCGGTTCAATGCCTGTTGGAGTCGACGCTCCAGAGTTGGCATCTGGGCCGCGCCAAAAGAGATCGAAAGGTCGTCCACGTAGAGCATAGCGAGAACATCTTCCGGCAGCACCGAGGTGATGCCGTTGATGCTCAGGGCAAAGAGTGTGACACTGAGGACACTTCCCTGCGGGACACCCTCTTCCTGCTCCTTTGGGCCGGAGAGGGCTCCCCCCAACCGTACGCGGAATCGACGATCTCACAAAAATTCAGATATAAAAATTGGTAGGCGTCCCCTCGCCCCCATCGTGTGGAGAGTCTCCATGATACCGTATCGCCATGCGGTATCATAGGCCTTCTCCAGATCGAAAAACACCGTGGTGTAGTGCTGTCTACGAAGGAAAGCCTCGCAGACGGCATTTTCCAGTCGGAGTAGAGCATCCGACGTGGAGTGGAACTTGCGGAAGCCGCACTGTGCGGAAGACAGATGGCCTCCGCTGTCCAGAAAAAAGGCTAATCTAACATTTACCAATTTCTCCATCAACTTGCACACGCAAGAGGTTAGAGAGATTGGGCGGAAACCGGTCGGAGTAGAGTGATCTCTCCCCGGTTTGCGAAAGGCGAGCACAGTAGCGATTCGCCAGGAGTCTGGGAGAAGACCCTCCACCCAGATCCTGTTGAACAAATCTAACAGAAAGGCCATGCCTCGCTCACCCAGGTGTCGAAGCATGGCGTACGGGACATCGTCCGGACCATGGGCGGTGTCCGCGCACGAAGCGAGAGCGGAACGCAACTCACTCACAGTAAACTTGTCGTTGAAGGGTTCTCCGCCTCTGGAGGTAAAGTCCAGCCGGCGGCCTTCCGCGACATCACGACGTGCATTGAATGCTGGCGGAGCAGCATCACGGCTAGAGAATGCGGTTAAAAGCGGTCGCTAAGGATTCCGCCACGGACGCGGGGTCCGAGATTGTGCTCCCATTTTCCTGGAGAACGGGAGGGGGGTCCTGCGAGAACTTTCCCCGAATCCTTTTGACTCGCTTCCACACCTCAGCTAAGGGGCTCTTCCTGTTAAGTGAAGACACGTATGCCCGCCAAGAAGAGCAGCGGGCGTGCTTCGAAATATACCGGAACCTAGCCCTAGCCCGACGAAATTCAGCGACAGTGAAATCAGTCGGGCGGCGCTTATAGCGCATGTAGGCATAACGCTTCTGTTTGAGGGCCGTCTCACACTCGGCTGACCACCATGGGAGTGGTCGGCGTGCAAAACGGCCAGACGTCCTAGGAATAGTAGTCAGGCCCACGGCGATGAGGTTGCCGGAGAACTCAACGGCCTCATCTACCGACCTAAACTCCTCGACTGAGATAGAGAATTCAGTCATTTCCTGAAATGCAGGCCACCGTGCCCGAGCCAAGCACCACCGAGGTGGGCTCTCAGGCGGCAGTTGCCCTGAAAATGATATTTGAATGGGAAAGTGATCACTACCATGGAGGTCATTGACCAACTCCCAATCAAAATCAGGCTGTGCATCCGAAGAGCACAAAGATAGGTCAAGGCAAGAAAATGAAGCGGTTCTCGGACAGTGATGCGTAAACTCATCCAAGTTTAGGACACCCATCTCAAGCTCTTCGATCAGATCGGCAAGGACTTGTCCCCTGGGATTTATGGAGTAATCTCCCCAGAGGATGCCTGCCGTTCAGATCTCCAAGCAAGAGATAGGGCCTTAGCAACCATGCCACGACGCGGCGGAAGTCCCCGCGTCGAAGTCAGCTGACGGCGGAATGTACGCAGAAATGATAGTATACCTCCTATCCAGGTGCAGCTGCACAGCCACTGCCTGAAAGGAGGTATCTAAAGAGAAAGGATGAACGGAGACATCATGACGAGCCTCCGCAGCTCCTCCCAGTTGGCCCGGAGTCCACAGCAATTCCATTGAAGGAATATGCCCTCTAGGCCTAGCTCGGAGGAGACGCGGGGGCCCTCCTCGAACTGAACACTCTCACGGGAATGGCCGTACGCTTCCCGGGGGCAGAACCCCGGGTGCTGTTGGCCGGACAGAGTGCTGAAGGCGCTGTCGCCTTCGAGGACTTATTGGGGGAGGTTGGGGTCGCAATGCGAGTCTTTTCCTCCCTCCGCCTCGAAACCTTAGGCGGGCGTTGTGGCTTCGGAGGCGGGGGGCCCTCTTTTCGAGGAACCAACGTCTCCGAGCCACTCGCCACACCTCGGGGGACAGCTTTAGGAACACCGGAAGATGGCCTAGCGACCTTCTTCAGGGGTGTTGCCTACTGTGAGTCTAACGACTCGGTCATGCTGGGGGAAGAGGGGGGAGCCCTGGTTTTAGCTGGGACTGGGTATGAACCCTTTTTGCCGCCAGCTTTACCAGGGGAGCGCCCAGGTTGGGTAGAGCCCACAGAAGGGCTCCGAATGGACGCGGAAACAACCGTGCTCGTTGGCCTGGATGGGCCAGGAGCAGAGGGTGCCTTTCTAACTATTGAGGCATATGACGTCCCAGGCAGAGCCGGGCGCGCCAGGACCAAGTCCTTAGCCTCGCGGAATGAGAGTCGATCCTGGGTCTGAACGGCCAGGATTTCTTTCTCAAGGAGATAGGCACCACATTGCTTCGAAGCAGCAGGGTGCGGCTCTCCGCAATTGACAAACTTGGCCACACACGATTTGGACTTATCGTGTGCGACCTTGGAGCAATTTACACAGACTTTGGGTGACCCTGACTTTGCACGTCTACATGAGCAATTCGTATGGCCGAAGCGGTGACATTAATAGCACCGCCGCGGCAGTGGCACGAATGCCTTCACGCGGTAGTGGTACCAACCGGCATGCACCGACTCAGGGAGCTTGTCACAGTCGAACATGACGAAGAGTGTAGGGGTGGGTCTCGAGGCCCCTCCCTGTTTTCTCATCACACGTTCGACCTTGACTGCCCCATGGTCAGCGAGCTCTAGGGTGATGTCCTCAATGGAGTAATCAACAAGTTCCCTTGCATAAACTACTCCTTTCACAAAGTTCATGGTAGAGTGCGGCGTCACACTCACCGGGGTGCCATGAAGTGTCCGAAGAGCACTTATCTTGGCCGCCTTGGGCAGGATTCTCCTCTGATGGATCATGTTGCCCTTGGACAACATGCTGCCATCAGTGGAGCGAATAACGAGGAAGCTTTTGAAGCCAGCGGGCTCAAAAACGCCAGGTAACCTCTGAATGAGGGGCCCCAATGTCATCGAGGCTCCGCTCTGTGCACTTTTGGTCTTTGTCATGGTCAGGAGCTCCGTACCCGGGGGGGGGGGGGGGAAGAGGGGCCGGATGTGCCGATCTTGGCTTGGTCGCTTGCCAGAGTGGCAGCAGACCCATCCGTCCCCGCAGCCCCTGCGGATGTAGAGGAGCACCGAGTCTTTTTAGTCTTTCGTGTCTTCTTTTTCTTTTTAGGAGAGGAGGGCGGGGAATGAACCCGCTTCTCACCTCCGCCAGTAGAAGCCCCCAGGCCAGATGTACCGTCTCAGCCAGGTCCTGAGAATCCCCAGCCGTTTGAGGAGGACCTTGCATAGGGGCGGATTTGGGTTCGGTGCTTGGCGCCAAGCCCGGATTCCGCCCCATGGAAGGCCCTACCGTCTGAGGCTGGTTTTCCTCAAGGACCATGTCTATCACAGGAGGGGCCTCCAGTTGGCCATCCCCTCCCAGGACATTGCAGGTCCCCTTGGCAGCATCATGAGTCTTTTGTGGGGAGGCACAGGCCTTGACCCCGGCAAGGTTTAATATTCTTGCCAGCAGGTCTTTTGAGGGAAGCGACCGAAGGTGCCTGGCTTCCCTTTCCCCCCTAAGGGGGTTTGCCCTACCGAGCCGCTTCGATGTGGAGCGGCTGGCTTTCTTGGCAGTCCCCTTGGAAAAAACAGAGGGGACTGCCGCTGGTAAGAGGGAGGTGCCCAAAAGCACCTCCAGAGAAGGGGGTGAGGGGGAGTCCCTTCCACCGGTAGGTGTAGGAGAGGAATAAGCCTCCTCTCCGGTTCAAGAGATATGGAGGGTCCCCTACGCAAGCACAGGGAACGGGACCTCCATTTTTTTGCTGGAGCTGCCCGAGGGTGGCTCCGTTGCTGTTTCAGGGGAAGTTGGGGGTTGGGGTTTTTTGGTTGTTTTTCATACATGGGCATGGTGACCCTCTTTTTTATACAGGACGCAATAGCTCATCACCTCTTGCAGTTGCCCGCACTGCAAGAGGTGCTTACAGGCCTGGCAGAGCCAGGCGCCGCCATTTCGGACCACCCTTCCTGCCTGGTGGCCTGGCAGTCCATCGGCATGGCGGCTCCACCTTAGACACGGCGTACAAATGGATAGAATGTGAAGAGGAGAGGAAAAGGGATGTGAGGAAGGTATGGGTGGGGATGAAGCAGGTTGTTAAAAAAAACTCATCCCGAACCGGAGCTCAGGGGTTAGGGAACATTGTCCCCTCTTCCCTTAGCCCCGATCCAGGACGGTTGGCTTGAGAAGAAGGTCAGCATCTACCCTGTGAAATTAGAGGCTGACCAGAGAAAGTTGTGGGAGAGGTTGTGTGAAAAGAGAGGAAACAAGTGTTTTGAAGGAAGGAAGAGAGGCTAAGCTGGGGCCGGACAGGGTGCTGAGTCTTGTCAGCACGGCGGCCAGGATGGCAAATCGCCGTGCCCCTTATGGCATGTACAAGATGAACCAAGTGACAGACTTTAATGCCTGTCTTACATTTTCCTTAGAATTGTAAATGGAGAGAGAGCCAGTGACCAAAATACCCCTCCCTTTCCCCCTTACTAATTAATATTTGTCCATTTTGTCTATGGAAATATATTCTAAATATATTCAAAAGAAGAGTTAGTGAATGACTAGAGGAGAGGAGTCTAGCAATTATAATGGAAAACAAGGTATTTAAATGGTGATGATATTATTATTATTAAAGAAGCATCCTTTGATACAATTTGGGAATGACACCCACCTCACTAGTGCACTGTGCCACTGGATTTTCATTTTCGGCATGAGGCCTCTCTTCATTTTCATCAGCAAGAGGATCCGTATCTTCATTGAACTCTACCTTAACATCTTCTTCTTTGATTGATATCTCTTCAATTTCCTAAAATGAATTTTAAATAGAATGTTCATTAAACAGCCCTATGCTCTCAATTATACCACCTAACACAAGAATGAGTAGTACAAATGGAAGTTCAAATCTATTGTAGAGTTAAATGGAACTTGAAGGGAGAAACTCTGAGAGTTAAGGTCATCTTTTTTCCTAATAATAAAATCCATATAAACAAATTTACTTAAAATTTAAGGGAAAAAACGAAATAGATGGGTCACTATTAAGATAGTTTGGTAGAGAAATTAGTCACTTTTCAAATTCTTTCGTTCAAAATTTGCATTTTTTGGTTTTGTATATCATTTTATTGCAAATTTTATAAATTTTTTTATGGTATAATTATTTTTTTAGCAATATGACTAGAACATAGTAAAAATTAAGACTGGCAAAATTGTATACATTCATGGAAAAATTTTCTTAGATATTTAAAGTTAATTTGTGAAAAAAACCTACACCATTGATTTTTATATCATTTTATTTCAAATTTAATGCACATTTTTATAGAATATATTTTGTTTTAGCAACATGACTAGAACATAGTGAAAATTATGA
The DNA here is from genome assembly GCA_963969495.1 of Ceratothoa steindachneri. Classification (NCBI taxonomy): domain Eukaryota; kingdom Metazoa; phylum Arthropoda; class Malacostraca; order Isopoda; family Cymothoidae; genus Ceratothoa; species Ceratothoa steindachneri. The sequence continues at coordinate 49,852,018 of OZ018333.1, read as the reverse complement.
TAATGCAAAATTTTATACATTTGTGTAAATTGTCTGTAGATTTTTAAAGTTGATTTATGAACAAAACACAAAACTATACCATGCAATTTTAAATATTGCTAAAAAAAAAACGGTGCCTGAGAACTGAGCATTCAGAACACCATTACTATTCACCTTACACCCCCCTTTCCAACTTTCCAACTGAGAACAAAACCTATAGTTGACCTTGTCTAAAATATATGTTTTTATCCACCATTTACACAAATTTTAATGGAACTAAAGAAAACTGATTTCAAATGATAACTAAATCATATGTGCATCCTTTGCTCATGAATTGAGTTTGAATGCTTAAATTTTAATAATCCTATAGCCATTTATATGATATCAGGTTTCAAGAGGGAAGGGGTTCTGAAAGAAGCCCCTGTATCTCAAAAATGGTGCCATAGCTTATTATGATTTGGGCAGAAATAAAAGGGCTTTTAATGAGCTTTAATTTCATATATGATAATCTAATGTAGTAAAAAGTTGAAAAAATGAATGTGGTATCCCCAGCAATAGTAAGCCTCTTCAATACTGCATCCAGCACACTTGAGGCGTGCTCCTAATCCACATTAAGCAAGTGGTCCATCAAATAGACTAATCTATCAGCCCTGAAGAGAATTCTATCAATTGGCTAACTTCTGCTCCCTCCAACTGCTTGGGAAATACAGGGAGAAAGTTTTCATCCTACAGCCTGTGCTGTAGGCTCACCCTGCCCATGTTACCACAAATAAGTGTGGAGGGGGAAAGGGTAAGTGTTCTGGGAAGCAACCTCTCTGAAGTAACTTTCAACTGACCTTTTCTGGCATCTGTGATGAAGTCCGCCAGGGCATAGGTCTCCCAGAGGGGCCACAATCAATGGATCCAGAGGTTTTGTCTTAGACATGTTTGTGTTGGGCATTTTGTAAATATGTGTTACAATGCATCTGGTTCCTGGTGGCAACAGCACCAGAGGTCTCAGTTGGGACAGTGCGGTATTTGGCTTTGGGTGATAGTACCACCAGAGCCTTGCCAGAGACACCCATTTGAAGCATGGGAGGGATATTTCCACTAAGGTGATGAGAGGTGGAATGATGTTGAGAGGGTGCTTGTTTGGGCCCAGAAATTGTATGCGTCATTGATGGGTGTTTGTGTGATGGGGAGTGTGGTTTTATGGTGTCTCATTGTAGTATATCCTTGGAGTTGTGCGCATATTACATGAAGGTGGTATGGGTCTTGCTTGTAGTAGTAATTCTCCATCCTGCCTAAGATATGGCAGATCCCAACCAGATAATGAAAGACATAAAAGTCAGTATGATAATCGTGGGTGAGCCAGAGGGCACCAGGGGCTGGTCATATTGTTTTTGAAACTAAACAGCATACAGGTAAGAACCTTCATCACCCCAGAGCATGCGGATCTGTTCCATATGACTACATCAGAGGTATGTGGATACAGATTCCCACAGCAGGATTCCTTGGATCTGTGTGTATGTGTGTTTGTGTTGTGCTGCAAAGATGGGAGAGGAAAGAAAGAGGTGTTGTAATTTGCCAAGTATGTGATGAGAAGTGTACGATATACCCACCCCAGTGGAGGGGTAAGGATAGCGCATCCACTAATTGGTAGCCAAATCTCTATGTGAGCTGAAGTTTGTGTCCACTCGTGCCAGGATCGAACCCAGTACCATAATGTTTGCAGACCAACACAGTATCCACTCAGCTAGCAAGAACTCTCTTTTGGATGTAGCGGAATGGGTGGCTTGTCTTTCTTGTATTATGATAAATTGTCATTTTCTGGATGTTGAGATTGTGTTTTAGTGGCATGAACATGGTTTCATAGTATAGGTGATTTATCAGGGGGCTGTCAGTGCAACCTGTAGTGAGGCAGAGTGCTCCATTTAGTGCATTTGACGTGTGTTGAGGTGAGTGTTTTTTTTAGGAGCCCATCTGCCGACCGCCTGCTAGGGCAAAAGTCGCCATACTCAAAACAGCCTACGACTAGGCTATATTAAAAAACAAATAGCAAGTAAATAATAAATACTTGTAACAAGGATAAAAAGATCATAGACTAAAAACAAAAGCCTAACAAAAAGGAAGCGCACTACGGCACAAGGGGTAGGCCCGCCTACCCCCAGGGCATTAGCATGCAACCCGCAACAAACAGTCAAATAAAGTGGCGTATAGTCCACAAGTCGGTGTGCATAAACCAGTCCTGAGTACAATGGACAAGCGGTAGTGACCCCGCTCACCCTGGTACCAAGACAGCTAACATGCGCAAAGATCAGCCAGGCTGGGACATTCAACAGGAATGTGCCGAACAGGATGGGAGACAATGCAGTCTTCACATAAGGCGCAGGTGAGTGCTCCATCAAATGATGATGCATCCGGCAAGTGTGTCCAATTCGGATACGACAGAAAGCAACCCGAAGCCTCGCGGCATTGGGCGTTAGGTCCATGGGGACAGTCATGGGGCAATGGCGCGTCACTTTAAGTTTCCCTCATACATCTCCCATCTTCTTTGATAAGCCCAGGGGGTGGGGGAAGGGCAACACATGAGATCCCTAGAAAAATTTCGAATTTGGTTTATAGCAAGTTTTGGGGCCTTAACCCATTTCTAACATTTTAAGTTCAATATGACCAACAGTTCACAAGATATGACCTCAGGCATTTTGAGGTCACTAACATTTGGTGACGCATAACTAGGGTAATAATGGTCATAATTATATAAAAGTATATAAATTTAGAATCAAAAAAGACAAGGAATCCAAATATGAAAGTCTTAGAACTCTAGGTTGAAAAATAAAACAATCATACATTTGCTAAAATTTGAGGTAAAGATCTCTGGAGTATCAATAATGAAAAATTTTTCTAAATATGAAAAATGAAGGCATATGCTTTGGCATAAGCTCTTAAAGTGACCTATAGAAATTGAAATTATAAATTTTTTTGCATATAAAAAAGTCAAAGGTTTTGGCTATTAGAAACAATCCTAAAAAGGTTGTTTATGCTATTACTTTTCATGTAACTAACTTATGTTGACAGCATATTTATAAATTACAGGTCAATTTAGGAATTTATTTTTGCTATCAGTTTAACTTGACCTAAATCTTCAATACAAAATAATTACAATAATGATAGAGAAGACCTGTTAACCTAATACAATTTTGGCATATTCCATACTTTCATCAATTTCTTTCTAAGGAAAAGTATATTTAATTCTGCTGCCTCCTCTTAGTGTAGGACAACTCAGGACAGTTAATATATGATGTCCTGGCACTGCACATGAATCCTTATTTGATGGATAATGATATGCACTTGCTCCTGATGACCCAGATGGATGTAAAAAGTTCACTGTGTAATCATCAAATTCCTCCACAATTCCATACCAAACTTGCCCATCATAAATGCAGCTAACATACACTCCTGGTTTAACACATTTTAGGTTATCAACCATTGCAGGTTCATTAATAATATGACTTTTCCTTATTCTTTTTTTTTCTCCAATGCCACTTGAAATGAGATACACCATCAGTTCTTCCTTGTTTATGGGAACAAATCTATGATAATTCTGAGTTCCCAGAATAGCCCTACTGTCCTTGAATCGATGTTCTAACCATTGTTCTGCATCTTTCAAATCAAATGTAGTTACAAAGAAAAGTTTTATTGTCTTGCTCAAGTTTTCTTCACAAAACTGAAACATGTCTTCTGGTGTAAGAATTTGCCTCTCTTTAGTTCTCTACAAACTGTCACGAGCAGTAGCTCTCTTCACTGTTTCCCCAATCCCATCGCATGCATTTTTGCCATGTGATGTAGCAAAAAAGTGCCATTCACAAGACAAACCAAATTCCTCTTCATGGTAACAGATTTGTGAAGTTATATCTGTTCTTATATTGACCATCACATCCATCCAAAAATAGTACACCTTCTTCAGTTGTGGGTATCTGAATTTAACCTAGTTCATAAGCTTTATTGTAAATGAGTAAACCATTATAGTATTGTGTTTTAAAGATGGTTAAGTTCCTGGTCTGCAGATGATCTATAATAGATGACAAAAGGGTGAACTGTACATTGTGAATTGTCCCTGTGTAATCCTTGGTCAGCATCTTGGACAATGAAAGAATAATTTTCAGAGAAATCACCTAATATAACTGCCTTGCTCTGAGGTGGTAGTGTTTCTTTCAACTGTTTTAAGTACTGTGATTGCTGCTGTGCAACAAAATGATGACAAACTATGCAGGATATTTTCATGCTTAATGATGATAAGTATTCATGAAATGGCTACACTTTGTCTGCCATTGTACAACGATCAACAGGCACCCATTGCTTGTAAGATATTTCATTTGGAGCAAATTTTACATTGTCAAGCAACTCAAGAAAGTTCAAAACACCCTCTTCTCTTGGGCAATCTTTGCATCATGAAAGCCTCTCTCTCTGTACTGAAGACACTGTAATCCATAAGATCTTTGTAGTTTGTGATTATGAAATTTGCTCTCCAGGAATGACCGTTTCAATTCATTCATTAATGTTTCAAGTTGTTTTTCAGATTCTGTTTTAGGTTTTGAAGAATCACTTACCCCCTTGCTAATATGAACACCACAACTGACTTCTAGCCTCTTCTTCAAGTGTTTCTGGGCATCTGATAGCTTACCACAAGCTTTGCGCTTTTTCTGGCTCAATGACAACCCTTGTGAAAAGAACAAAAAAATAATATATTTAAATTATTATACAGAGAATCATTAAAGAATAAATCCTTCAAAGTAAAAGCTTGCAAATTATCAATTTGTTTAATACAGTACCTTAAATTCTATTCAATGGGCCATATAGATTAAACACACCTTTCTGGTGAAATATAAAATATATTATCTAAGTAGTTACTTTTTTTTACTGGTTCAATTGAAGTTGAAGGATTTTGTTCAACCAGCACCACTCTCCAGATCTCGAACTGAAGATATGTTACTCAAATCACTGATTGAAGCTGATTCAAATTAATCTTGCTCAGTCTCATTGTTTTCAGTAGTTCTAAGTATTGTGAGAGTTTTCATTATTAGTGTCCAACAGTTCACACACAACAATGAGTCATTTTTCAATCTTCCAGCCCATTTTTCAATAAGCACATCAGTCCCTTTTCTAAGATTGATTGTTATGTGCTTCTTGTGTTTTTAGTAGGGTCTTAGCAGTATTTCAAGTGCCAAACCATTGTATTTTGGTGAATAGGCCTAATAGCTGAGATGTAGATTTCACAAAGTAATTTCTATAAATCTGTAATTTTAAGATATAAAATTAGATGACACTTTTTAGAATATAGTTATACACAATATTTTAATTCTTGATATTCTTTGAGGCTCATTGAAAAACAATAACAACCCACCACACACACTGCTGGCTGAAACTGTACTAACTTGTCAACTAGGAACTAGAGCTATCTGTGTTGATTCTGCACAAGTAGCAACATGTTGCAACAGGATTGTTTAAGCTACATGTGAGCTTTGTCTTCCCCTTTCACTACTTTAACTATATATTATTGGCAGTGAATTACATTTTTATTGAACTCTTAGAGTTCAAGATCAAATTGATATAAAAATTTCAAAGAATTGACAAATAATTTCTAAATATGTTGTTCACTTATAAGTTAATTACATGAAAAATACAAAGATAAACAACCTTTTTATGGCTATTTCTAAAAGCCAAGAGCTGTACCTTTGTTTTTATATTAAAAAAAAAGGTAATTTTAATTTCTATAGGTCAAATTAGGAGCTTAAGTGTGAAAAATATGTAGAATTGATGGATAACTTATAAATATGGCAATTACTTATGTGTTAGTTACATTCAAACTGCTTGCATAAACAAACTTTTTTTTTACTGATTCAAATAGCCAAAGCATAGGCCTTCATTTTTCACATCTATAAAAAAAGTTTCAATTTTGATACCCCAGAGGTCAAATCTTGACCATATTTTTTTATTTTTCAACCTAGAGTTCTAAAACTCTCACATTTGGATTCCTTGTCTTTTTCTGATTCTAAATATATATATATATATTTTTATATGATTATGACCATTATTACCCTAGTTATGGGTCGCCAAATGTTAGTGACCTCGCATGTGACCTCAAAATGCCTGAGGTCCTATCTCCTGAACCATTGGTCGGATTGACCTTAAAATTTTAGAAATGGGTTGAGGGCCACAAAACTTCGGTGTGGGGAAGAGCGAAACGCTGGTCTGGTCACCCAGTCCTCACGGACTCTTTGGCGCAGTCATTCCCCGCGATTCCTACATGTCAAGGAACCCAGCAGAAGATAATCTCAACATCCGCCCGGCTCACCAAAACTGTGACATCAGATATTGCAAACAGGGAGTGCAGAGATTTCAATGTCTTGAGAGCACTCTGGGCGCTTTATGAGTCACTATAAATCACAATCCGATCTCCGAACCGGGGACGTCACATAATCTCCCCTACCGAGCGGTGTATTACAACCAGCTCGGCCATGAAGACAGACACAGCACCTGGCAGAGCCCAGCTGACTTCAAACAGAGGGTACACAGTGTGGAAATCAACCCCTTCTCGGGACTTGGAGCAATCAGTATACACTGCACTGACAGGGTTCCAGCATGACACAAAGTGTGCCCAATAAGGCCGAAGGCGATACTCCCGGCGGTGTAGAAGCTTTTGGAGTGGAGGCGTGGCGACAAATAGTCAAAGGTGGTACTAAACATGGTGGCATCCAGAGCAGAGCCAGTGGCGCCACTGGGCCGAGAGCTATTCCTAGCCCTAAACTCTCTAGGTTTAGGGTATGACTGGAGTGAAGAGACATATGCACACAAAGATTATTATTTTATTATAATTGGTGCCTGTCTATTATGACAGACCAGTTAGCTAGCACTTCAACCGCTAAGGGCTATATCGTGCTGAATCGTGTCAGGACGTATTGGAGCATGTCCATCGGGTACTCTATGATGTACTAAGTACATTACACAGAGTGAAAGTGGCACATAGTCTGCAAATAAAATATGTGTCAAGCAGGCCACACACAAAGTAAAATGAGGAACATAGGCCAAACTATTCCTACATTTAAAATGAAATGTACGGTACGAAGACCACAATTATAGATAATGAGTGATGGAGTCATGCATGTGTCAGAGGCTGGAGGAAAAGTCTGTTGCGGTTAAAAATGAGAGAACTGCCGAGACAGCAGCTTCATCGTCCCAAACGACCCAGCGAATATTCAGTGGCTGACCGATTCCGCTGGCGCCAAAGTGGGCCACCCGCTCTTGAGCATACTCCGGGCACTCAAAAAGGAGGTGCTCAACTGTGAGAGGGACAATGTGGTGAGTGATGATATGGGAGTTAATGACAGTGTGGATATCAGTGCTGATGTTGGTGTGCTTGTTCCTTCTGTGTATTGCGAACATGGTGGACCTGATATGATGGAAGCGAGAGTGAAAGTTGGTGAAAGGTTGTTCTGTGCTTTGATTGATACTGGAGCGCAAGTGTCTTTAGTAAATGAGAGGATTCTGAGTAAGTATGATGAGTTTAAATGTTGCAAGCATAAACCTGTGAAGTTACGGATAAGTGGATTAGGAAATGGCATGATAGCGGCATGGGAACAGGTTGGTCTGAAAGTGAGTTTGGGTAATGGTGTGAATGTGAAGCATGACTTTGTGATTCTGAAGGATGAGCGAATGCTGTGTTGTTTCTTGATTGGTGTAGACTTTATGAGATTGAATGATTTGTCTTTGGATGCTGATAAGGATTGTCTATGAAAGGTGAATGTGAGGTGATGAGGTTGAATGAGTGTGCAAAGAATGTTGTCAAGTTTTGCGGTATGATTGAGTTGGTCATGGATGATGAGAATGAGATTTTAAGTGATGAGGATATTCTAGAGATGCAAGAGATATGTCCTTTTGTTAGTGAGTTGAAGAGGTGTGTAATGATGCGTGTTGATTTGAATGAATGGCCAGGGTGTTTAAGTGATTTTAAAAGGTATGCTAAGGATTTTGTTGTTTGTATGGATGTTGTATATTTTGTGAGGCATGTGAAGGGTGGTGATGATATATATGTACCTGTGATGTCCTTAGTTGGTATGATTGGTCTGGTGAAGGTTGTGCATGATAATTATGGGCATATGGGTAAGTTTAAGCTGTGGGGGTGTATGAAGGAGCATGTGTTCCATCCGTTTCTGAGAACTGTTGTGAATGATGTTGCAACTACGTGTGAAAGGTGTCAGAAGCGAAAGGTGCAAGGTGTGCAAGTGAAACCACCGATGTTGAAAGTTGATGCGAAAGAACCGTTTGAATTGGTAGTGATTGATTGTGTGTCTTTGCCGCGTACGAGTGCTGGGAATGTTGGTATGGTTGTTATGGTTGATCATAAAAGTAAGTTTGTGTATGCAGTGCCTGTGAGAGATAAAAGGAGTGTGACTGTTGCGCGTGTGGTTGAGCAGTTGTTTTTTCCTATGTGTGTATGGAAGCCTAGAAGATGTCTGAGTGATAATGGGCCTGAAGTGTTTGAGCAAATGTTGAGAGAGAATGGTGTGGAGCATATGAGAACAACTCTGTATGTACTGTCTTCAAATGGATTGGCTGAACGGACTATAAGAACCTTGTGTGAGATGTTGAGAATGATGAGGACGACAGTGAATGACTGGCATGTAGGTCTGGGGAGAGTGTTGTGGGCATATAATTCAACTGTGCATAGTGCAACTGGAATGTCCCCATGTCAGTTTGTGATGAATTTTGAAAGGTGAGTAAAAGATAGGTTTCGTTTGAGTGAAAGTGAGCAGAGTGTATGGCGTGAGGTGCATGAAAGGTTCTATTCATTTGAATTAGGTGCAAAAGTATTGAAGGTGAAAGAAGTGAAGGGTAGGTTGAATGTGTCAAAGATGAGTGAGAAGTTTGATGGACCTTATAGAGTTGTGAGAGTTTGGGAAAATGGGGTGACGTATGTTTTGGAGAGTTTGAATGACGGCATGACTGAGAGAGTGCGGGCTCATCAGTCAGTTAAGGAGATGGAGAGAACTTCCTGACTACCTGGTAAGCCATCCGGTGTGTGGACTGTGTAGAGAGAGAGGTAAAGTGCATGATGATGAGATTGAATGTGATAGTATGGATCTGTCTGGGAAAGAGCTAGTCTTAGTCTTGAGGAGTAGAAAGCGTACAAAGAAGAGTGAAAGGAAGAATGCAAGTATGAATGAAAGTAAGTCTGAGCAGAGTGTTTCTGGTATGGGGGATCTTGAAAGGGAGATTGAGTTTTTGCGTAAACAGGTGAGTGATTTGGCTGGTATAAGTAGACGAGTGAGTGAGCTGCCTGGGCCTGATTTTTCTGGTTTTGGGAACAGTATGAATGATAGTGTGTTTGGGCAGAATGAACCTAGTGTGGCTGATTTTTCGGGTTTTATGAATGGTAATAGTAGGGGTGAGTTTGATGTAGTGAATGATGAAGTGGCTGATTTTTCAGGTTTCTGGTGGGAATACAGGTTGCCTGTTGAGAATACAGGGAATGTGAGTGACCTGTCTGTTTCGCAAGAATGTACTTTGAGTTGGATGAGAGCTGTGAGTGAGGAGCTGATGAATGGGGGTATGATGAGTGAAGGTTCTGAACGGAAGAGTATGAAAGAATTCGGTTGTGAGATGGGATAACTTTGAGTTGGATGAGAGCTGTGAGTGAGGAGCTGATGAATGGGGGTATGATGAGTGAAGGTTCTGAACGGAAGAGTATGAAAGAATTCGGTTGTGAGATGGGATAACTGGTAATGAGGGCTAAAAGTATGGTGGACGATATGATAAATAGTGACGATGAGACTGACAGGATGACTGACGAACAAACCCGACCAATTGCTACGCGTAGCCAGGAACCAGTAGAAGAGTGTGAATGGGTGCAGAAGGGTGCGATTGAGCACAAGTGGTACCGTGAAGAGTGATTGAAAGGGTTTTGTGAGTGGCTGGTCGAATGGCTTAAGGAAGTAGGGGTGTGGTGGAGCGAATGTGAGTGTGTGTAAAAGGGCCATTCTTCCACCCCTTTTCTCAGTACCCTCTCCCTCCCTCTGTAAGAATGTGTGTGAATGGGAATGGGTTTGTTTTGTTTTTGTTTATTTTATGTATAAAATGATTACCATGTTTTTCTTTCTTTCCAGGCGCCATATTCTGGAAAGATAGTAGCTAGTTTTGATATATCACTATAATTAAAACAAAATAGTACTTTGTTTAAAATAATCTTTTATCAAAAGATTATATTTTGAGGATTGTTTGGATATACATTTAGAGGTAAGCTATTCGATAAATTTACTCGGGTAATGCCCACTTATTAGTTTCCCTTCCATATATAAGTAAATGGGTCATAAACAGAGGATATATCTCTTCTACAGAGAGTGGAAGCTTGGACGGACGGCAAAGAAGGGTTCTCTAGACGAGTCCTCTGCCCAGCCCTGAGACGGAGGGCTTTCATACCTCGCTAGACACCTAGACCACCATACCCACATTGGCTGACAATCCTGCCTCCTTTTATGTTAGCCTACTACCACCCACCTCCAGCACACAAGTGATAGCGCGTGCCCCTTTTCGTTCGGTTGTTGTTGTGTTTTTTATGTTTTGTGTAGATATATTCAAGTAAATTTGTTGTATTCACCTGTTATAAAATTCTCTTTTGGTATCTTATTTGGATTGGGGAATTTGGCCTCATTTTGAAGTGTGCACACTTCCCTTGTAAATATAAATTACTGTAACTATCATTGTACTTTTTTTGTAAGTAAAGGGACTGTATATACAATCTGTTTCATTCTCCCTCGATTTCCCACGTCCGGACAGTGTAGGAAGCGGGTTGGATCGATTGGGATTAGAGATATATTTTCGGCCCGCTACAACAATACATCCATCGCAGAAAGGAGGTGGTTCGTCATCAAGCAAGAACTTGTGTGTTGGGCATGTGTGCCCAATGCGAAGCCTTGTGAGCAGGACCTCGTGTTGGCGGGTCCTATGACACGAAGTACTCCACACTGTCATACTATCCTCGATCATCCTGAGTTTATTGGGCCAGATAGTGGCCGAGGCCAAATTCCATCCTCTGTGCAGAAATACATAAAGGTAAGGGTAATAATCCCTGCTCAGTAGAGGACGAGGTATAATCTCGTTGGGGTCCACAATGATCGACTTAGCCGCATGATCAGCCAACTCGTTACCACGAATCCATGCATGGCTTGGCACCTAACAGGAAGTAACAAGTATGCACGCAAAGAGCGGCGGGCGTGCTTCGAAATATACCGGAACCTAGCCCTAGCTCGACGAAATTCACCCACAGTGAAGTCATTCAGGCAGCGCTCATAGCACTTGTGTTTGAGGACCGTCTCACGCTCGGCTGACCACCACGGGAGCGGTCGGCGTGCAAAATGGCCAGACGTTCTAGGAATATTAGGCCCCCGGCGATGTTACCAGAGAATAACTCAATGGCCTCATCTCGACTGAGACAGAGAAACCAGTCATTTCTTGAAATGGGTTTGGACCCTTTGTACTACCAGCTTTACCAGGGGACCGCCCGGGGTGAGTAGAACCAAGAAAGGGTTTACGAACGGGCGCAGAAACGACTGTACTCGTAGGCCTGGATGGGCCAGGAGCAGAGGGTGTCTTTTTCAACATTGAGGGATAGGACATCCCAGGCAGCGCTGGGCGTGCCAGGACCAAGTCCTTAGCTTCGTGAAATGAGAGATGATCCTGAGCCTGAACGGCCATGATTTCCTTCTCAAGGAGATACGCACCACATTGATCCGAAGAAGCAGGGTGCAGCTCTCCGCAATTGACACACTTGGCCACACACGATTTAGACTTATCGTGTGCAGCCTTGGAGCAACCCCAGCTTTGTACATTGAGAGGGGCGATTAATATGGCGGAAGCGATGGCAGTAATAGCACCTCCGCGGCAGTGGGACGAATGCTTTCACGCGGTAGCGATACCAACCGGCACGCACCGACACAAGGACCTTGTCACAATCGAACGTGATGAAGTGTAGGGGTGGTTCTCAAAGCCCTTCCCTGTTTTCTTATCACATGTTCGACCTTGACTGCCCCAAGGTCAGCCAGCTTTAAGGTGATGTCATCTATGGAGTAGTCCACAAGTTCCCTTGCATAAACTACTCCTCTCACGCCCAGTGTGGCGTCACACTCACAGGTGTGCAATTAAGTGTCCAAAGGGCGCTAATCATGGCTGCCTCAGAGGGATTCGGCGCATTTGCTAAAGTGCTCCCATCCGAGAAACGGGTCACCTTCGGCTCTCTACCAATCACACTAGCTAAAGCTCTCCACTGATGGATCATGTAGCCCTTAACCAATATGCTGCCATCAGTGGACCGAATAACCAGGAAGCATTTGAAGCCAGCGGGCTCGAAAATGCCCCAAAGTAATTGAGGCTCTGCTCTGTGCACTTGTCCTTGTACCGGTACTTTTGCTCCTTGTCAGGGACTTTGCACCCAGGGATGCAGCGGGGCCGGACATGCTGATCTTGGCTTGGTCATTTACCAAAGTAGCAGACCCATCCATCCCTGCAGCCCCCGTAGATGGAGAGGAGCCCCAAGTCTTTTTCGTCTTTTTTTTTGTTTCTTTTCTTTTTTGGAGAGGAGGGCCGAGAATGAGCCCGCTTCTCCCCTCCAGTAGCAGGAGCCCCTAGGCCAGATGGAGAAGGTCCTGGCGGTTGCAGGGGCACCAGCCAGAGAGGAGATCCCTTCCCTCCTTGTACTGCCTTGGAGACCTGAGCCGTTTGAGGGAGGACCTTGCATAGGGGCGGACTCGAGTTCGGTGCTTGGCGCCGAGCCCGGATTCGCCCCCATGGAAGGCCCTACCAGCTGAGGCTGGGTTGCCTCAAGGACCATGCCTATCACAGGGGGCCTCCATTTGGCCATCCCCCCCCCAGGACATCACAGGTCACATTGGCAGCAGTTTCACTAGTTGAGTATGTGAAGGCACAGGCCTTGACCCCCACTAGGTTTAGTATTCAAGCCAGCAGGTCTTTAGAGGGAAGCGACCGATGGGGCCTGTCTTCCCTCTCTCCCCTAAGGGGGTTTGCCCTACCGAGCCATTTTAATGAGGGGTCGGCTATGGACTGCCTGCTGGCTTTCTTGGCAGTCCCCTTGGAAAGTAAAGGGGGCACTGACACTGCAAAGAGGGAGGCGCCCGAAGGAACCTCCAGACAAAGGGGTGAAGGGGAGTCCCCTACGCCCATAGGGAAAGGAGAAGAGTAAGCCTCCTCTATGGTTGAGATTTGGAGGGTCCCCTGCGAGAGCACAGGCGGGAGGGGACCTCCACTTTTTCAGTGGAGCTGCCAAAAGACGGCTCCGTCGATCATGAGGGGTAAAGGGGAAGAAGGTTTTTTGTTGGATTTTTTCCTTATCAAGCATGGGGGCCCTATTCTTTACGTGGGAAGCAAACGCTAATCACCCCTCGCCTGGTGACCTGGCAGCCCTTCGGCATGGCGGCTTCACCTTGGGCACAGTGTAAATAAATATATATAGTGAAGTGAAGAAGGTATGGGTGGGGATGAAGCAGGTTGTTAAAAACACCATCCCAAAGCGGAACTCAGAGGTTAGGGAACATTCTCCCCTCCCCCATCAGCCCCGATCCGGGATAGTTGGCTGAGAAGAAAGTCAGCACATCTACCCTGTGAAAATAGAGGCTGACCAGAGAAAGTTGTGGGAGAGGTTGTAGGGAAAGTGAGGAAGTATGGGAGAAACGCAGGCTGAAAGAAGAAGAGGCTAAGCTTGGGGCTGGACGGGTTACTGAGTCCCATCAGCATAGCGACCAGGAAGGAAAATCGACGCGCTCCTTACAGGGCACAAAGCTTTAAGGAAGTGACTTTACTCAACTTACAATGTGAAAGGTTAAAAAAGTACTAACCACCTCAGTAGTGCAGTGTGCTACTGGATTTTCCTTTTCAGAATGACATGGCTCATCATTTTTATTAGCAAAAGGATTTGTAGATTCTATGAACTCCACTCTAAGATCTTCTTCCTTGATTGATATCGCCTCAATCTCCTAAAATAAAAATAATTTTCCAAAACAACTATACCGAGTGTTATACAATAGTAAACAAGAATGTCAGAGTTTTTTTTCTTTTAGGAGCCCATCTGCGAATGCCTACCTGGGCATAAGTCGCCTTACTCACCATGACAGCCTAGTACTAGGCTACTTTATAATAATAAAAAAATGACAACAAAAAAACACAACAACAATCAAAAGGAAAAAAAGGCAGGAAGCAGGCTCCAGCGACAGGAGAAGGTTCATCTCCCCCTGGAGCAGGGACGTGCGCCTACAGAGAAAACAACAAAAACAACCTGACCTAGTTAACTAAATGGGAGAAGGCCGGCCTCCTCCAAAAAGTCATGAAGTCCAAAAGTTGATGCGCACAAAGCCATCTCGAGTACAAGGGATAGGCAGTAGCGACCCCGCTCGTCCCGGTACTGGGACAGGTAACGTGCGCGAAGATTACCCAGACTGAGACATTAAACAAGAATGTGCCGAAAAGTCTGTGAGACAATGCAATCTTCACAGTGTGGCATGGGTGAACGCTCGATCAAATGGCGGGACATCCTACGAGTGTGTCCAATTCAGAGACGACAGAAGGAAACATGAAACCTGAGGGGTAGGTCCATGGGTGCAATGGCACGCAACTTTAAGTTCCCTTTGAATGTCTCCCATCTTCTTTGCTAAGCAGCCCAGAGAGCTGCCTGTATTCCTGCCATGTAGTCGGTGTGAGGAAGAGCAAAACGCTGGACCGGTCGCCCAAGTCTCGCCCAATTCCTACATGTCCAGGAACCCAGCAGAAGATAATCTCTACATCTGCCCGGCTCGCCAAAACCGGGGCGTGACAGATATCGCGAACCAGGGAGTCCAATGCCCCGAGAGCACTCACAATCCGGTCTCCGAACCGAGCACGTCGCGTAATCTCTCGTACAGAGTAATGCAGAGCACCGCTGACTTCAAACAGAGGGGATACGGCGTGGAAGCCGACCCCCTCTTGGGACTTGGAGCCATCCGTATACACTGGCACGGTTCCAACGAGACACGCTGTGGTGGGGCGAATGTGAGTGTGTGTAAAAGGGCCATTCTCCCACCCCTTTTCTCAGTACCCTCTCCCTCCCTCTGTAAGAATGTGTGTGAATGGGAATGGGTTTGTTTTATTTTTGTTTATTTCATGTATAAAATGATTACCATGTTTTTCTTTCTTTCCAGGCGTTATTCTGGAAAGATAGTAGCTAATTTTGAAATATCACTATAATAAGATAGTTCTTTGTTTAAATTAACTTTTATCAAAGCGTCATATTCTGGAAAGAGGTAAGCTAGTCGATGTATTTTCGAGTAATGCCCACTTATTAGTTTCGCCATCCATGTATAAATAAATGGGTCATAAAAGGAGGATATATCTCTTCTACAGAGAGTGGAAGTGTGGACTGGTAGCAAGAGGGGTTCTATAGATGAGTGCTCCACCCAGCCCTGAGAGGAGGGCTTTCGTGCCTCGCTAACCACCTGAACCGCCATACCCGCCTTCGTTGACAATCCTGCCTCCTTCTAAGTTAGCCAACTACCACCCACCTCCAGCAAGTGATAGCGCGTGCCCCCTTTTCGTTCGGTTGTAATTGTGTTTTTTTGTTTTGTGTAGAATATAAGTAAATTGTTGTATCCGCCGGTTATAAGATTCTCGTTTGGTATCGTATTTTGATTGGGGAATTTAGCCTCATTTTGAAGTGTGCACACTTCCCTAGTAAATATAAAATTGTTGTAAATATAAACTGTAACTATCATTGTATTTTTTTTGTAAGTAAAGGGACTGTATATACAATCCGTTTTATTCTCCCTCGATTTCTCACGTCCGGACAGTGTAGGAAGCGGGTTGGATCGATTATCGATTGGGATTAGAGATCTATTTTCGGCCCGCTACAACGCGGTGTGCTCCAAAAAGGTCAAGCGCTACTCCCGGCGCTGTACAAGCTTTGGGAGCAGAGGCGTGGCAACAAATAGCCATAGGTGGTACCCTCCATGGTGGCGTTCTGGGCAGACCAGGGGCACCACCGGCCCGAGAGCTATACCTAGTTCCCGAAGGAGTTTCCTAGCCCAAAACCCAAAGGGCTCAGGGTATGACTGGCAAGTCTCGGCGGCATAGGCACCGTCGAAATCAGCTGCGGATGCATTGAGAGCTGTTGGCGACTGAGAGAGGCGCCAGGCTCACGCGTATAGGCGAATAATGCGCTGTCCACGGCGTAGAGCGAGTGGCAACTCACCAGCACCGACTAGTAGGCTCTCAATTGGGAAAGTGCGGAAGGCACCGGTCGCAAGGCGAAGGCAGGTGTGGTGGATCAAGTCCACCTTCCGCAATACATGCTCAGCTGCAGATGCATAAAACTCGAACCCGTAGTCGAGCTTCGAACGAAGAAAGGATCGATAAAAAAGTAAGGCAGTAGCCCTGTCGTAGAATGACCCTTGGCTTTGATCACTCTACGCTTTGACACCCTTTTAGTAGCGGTATGCTTTAAGGGGCGTGAGTTACTTTATGATGAAGTAGGCTTTGTTCTAAGAGTGCTATTTTTGTGGTTTAGTCCTTAAGGAAGAGCTATTTTTAAACACATAAGGATAAGAGGAAACACCAGAATCTACCAAAAATAAACATGTATTTTAAATTAAATATTACAAACCAACAGTAAAAACATTTCTATATTTGGCCTCAAATGACAAAATATAAACAAGTAGGCTTCCGATAAACAAACCAATTGCCAATTAGTATTTTTATCACGACCCTATTTGTTTAGCCTAAAACATTAAATTGATGTACTGTCATCTACAAACACATATGACCTAGGTTCAAGAATAATGGTTTCTACTCTCCTTTAAAACGTGGGACGTACTAAACTTCTACTATCGTAATAGAGATATAAATGTTATTGTTAACTTACAGGTAGGTATTAGGGATTGCCGGATGTCGCTGGAGGACTTATCTCTCGCTTTGAAGTGTTGCTTCGTCGCTGCTTGAATTTTCGAGGAGGGATTGCTTGTCGCCTGTGCCGGGTGATGATTCTTCAACGTAATTAAAGAACGGGAGCTCGTTGGGGCAGGGTTCTTCTCCTCTCACTCTTTCGGTGCTTGAGATGTGAGATTCACTCGAGTGTGAGCGGCTTTGCTTTTCTTCAGTCGGGCTTCTTTGCAGACGGAAAAGGCTTCTTCGGTATGGCATCGATATAAAACTTGACTAATTAGGTTAATACGGCCCTGAAAGGGGGGGATCGATTTTCTCAATCTGATCCTATCATTTCTCACGGAAATAGTCTTGTATGGCTGAAGGATCGATCTTTACGAACTAATCTTTCTTCTGGCGAATCGTCTTCTAATAATCTTCTTGTCTAGCCGATGGATCGATCTTCACGACCTAATCCTACTCTGGCGTATCGACTTCAGATAATCCTCTTCTCTTTCTTTGCGGGGCTTATATATAGGCGGATTGCCGCCCCATCTAAAGGGGGAAGTGACCAGGCCACAGATGCAAAAGGGGGGGGGGGAGCGAATGGTGAGTTAGCATCTGGGGAGAGCGAGAATTCCTGAGGTGGCACTGGGGTGCCCAAGTCAGCTCGCAAATTATAGGCTCGTAACCGCACCGCTACTTGGCGTGCCTTCTGACTCGCACCGGGTTTTTTTCCTAACCACGGGTTTATGGGTCTCGTAGGTCATGCGATCGTTAGAGCGTCGTTTAAGGACCTTAGGTGGTCGCCTTCAAACATATGTTAGCTCCAACTGCCCACAGCGGCGAGGAGATCACACATGGTAAGCATTTTCGCCGGCTACCTTTCCCACGCTTCTCCTCATGAAGGGAGGGGGGCTTGAATGTACCTATACTCCTCCAGGAGGCTTAATGTAGCCATTTCTCCACAAGCCCTATCAGCACCCCAAGTGCTGAACGTCACGGAACGGAGAATATCCATGGCGCGGGTACAAGAGACCCTAAGGCTGCGAATATGAGCCTCCTAGGTAAGGCGTCGGTCGAATACAAGACCAAGGAAACGGTACGATTCAACCACTTCCAGGCATAACCCATTAATAAACAAGTCTGGGTCAGGGTCGAGCCGTGAAGGGCGGGAGAAGTGCAATCTTAAGTCTTGGCCAAGGAAAACCAAAACCTGTGCTCTTCCGCATAGCGAGAGACGCGGTTCAATTCCTGTTGGAGTCGACGCTCCAGAGTTGGCATCTGGGCCACGCCAAAAGAGATTGAAAGGTCGTCCACGTAGAGCCTAGCGAGAACATCTTCTGGCAGCACCGAGGTGATGCCGTTGATGCTCAGGGCAAAGAGTGTGACACTAGGACACTTCCCTGTTAGACACCCTATTCCTGATCCATTGAGCCAGAGATGGCTCCTAGCACTAGTATGCAGAATCAACAATCTCATAGGCCTTCTCCAAATCGAAAAACACTGCAGAGTAGTGCTGTCCACGAAGGAAGGCCTCGCAGACGCCATTTTCCAGTCGGAGCAGAGCATCCGACGTGGAGTGGAACTTGCAGAAGCCGTGCATAAGACAGATGGCCTCCATTGTCCAGAAAAAAAGGCTAATCTAACATCAACTTACACACGCAAGAGGTTAGAGATTGGGCGGACACCAGTTGGGGTAGAATGATCTCTGCCCAGTTTGCGAAAAGTGAGCACAGTAGCATTCCACCAGGAATCCAGGAGGAGACCCTCCACCTAGATCCTGTTGGAACAAATCTAACATAAAGGCCATGCCTCGCTCACCCAGGTGTCGAAGCATGGCGTACGGGACATCGTCCTGACCATGGTCGGTGTCCACGCACGAAGCAAGATCGGAACGCAACTCTCGCGGTAGAGTCCAGCAGGCAGCTTTCTGCGACATCACGACGTTCATTGAATGCTGGCGGAGCAGCATCCCAGCTAGAGAATGCAAGAAAGTTGTCACGAATGATTCCGACACAGACACAGGGTCCAAGATTGCGGTCCCATTCTACTGGAGAATGGGAAGGGGATCCTGCGAGAACTTGCCCTGAATCCTTTTGACTCACTTCCACACCTCTGCTAGAGGGGTCTTCCCGTTAAGTGAAGACACGTATGCCCGCCAAGAAGAGCGGCGGGCGTGTTTCGAAATATACCGGAACCTAGCCCTAGCCCGACGAAATTCAGCGAAGGTGAAATCGTTCGGGCGGCGCTTATAGTGCATGTAGGCATAGCACTTCTGCTTGCGGGCCGTCTCACACTCAGCTGACCACCACGGGAGTGGTCGATGTGCAAAACAGCCAGACCTTCTAGGAATAGTAGTTAGTGGAAAGAGGGAGGCACCCGAGGGCACCTCCAGACAAGGAAATTAGGGAAAGTCCCCTACACCTGTAGGCAAAGGAGAGGAGTAAGCCTTCTCTCCGGTTTAATAGATTTGTAGGGTCTACTGCGAGAGCACAGGGGGGAGGGGGTACCTCCATTTTTTTTAGTCGTGCTGCCCGAAGGTGGCTCCATCGATGGTGAGGGGGGGAAGGGGAAGGGTTTATTTGGGGGGTTTTCCATCATCGGGCATGGGGACCCTATTCTTTCTGCAGAAAGCAAACACTAATCACCTCTCGCAGTGGCCTGCTCTGTGAGGGGTGCATATGGGGCTGGCAGAGCCCGGTGCCGCCATTTTAGACCACCTCTCCCGCCTGGTGACCTGGCAGTCCTTCGGCATGGTGGCTCCACCTTGGGCACAGTGTAAAAAAAAATAGATAGTCAAGTGAGGAGGAAAAGAGATGTGAGGAAGGTATGGGTGGAGATGAAGCAGGTTGTTAAAGCTGGCTTATGTGTTATCATATAATGACTGTGAGAAGAACACCTTCTGAGGGCTTGATGAAGAGTTTAGTTAGCTACAACATTGCCTTTTTAACCCCATAATTATGATTGCACAATTGCAATTGAAATGTACATAAAGATCAAAGTGACAATTGCTGGCAAGCCTGAAGTGGAAAGTCATTGTTAGTGAAGGTGTGGGGAGTGCATTAGTACCAGTGGGCAATGGAACACAAAGAGACAACCCTGTTCAGAGAGCAGTTACTCAAGAAGACTGGACAAGGAGCAGGACCTGGCTCGTGACAGAGAGGACTGAAAAAAGGGCAGGGCCTGGACAAGGAGTGACAGGATCATCATAAAATCTAAAGTGAGCCAAAAGAGGACTTGGAGAGTGACTTGGACACAAATTTTATATTATTAAAAATGCAAATAATGTTCCATTTAAAAAATAGGTCCTAACATTACCTTTTACTGGTATGCCAGTGAGAGCCATTCTTAACATTTTGTCTACTATGGATTTTCACCACTATGCTTTAGTCTGTCCTTTTACCCTACCCTTTCTTGGTTTATGATAGAGGAGTGTGTGTATTTAGCTAAGAAGGGGGATTGGGATAGATTTAATAACATAATCTTAATATATTAATTTATATAATAAATTTAGATATAGTCTGGTGTGTTTGTCTTCTTGCTCCTGGACATTTGTCTCACCAATGCATCTTGGGTCATGACCCCTAGAGATAAATCACCTCAATTTCTGTGATAGCACCACCCACCTCACAAGGGCCTTTTGATACTTGATTTTCACATTCAGAAGAATTCATCTCATCTTCATGAGGATGATTTGCCTCATTGCTGATTCTGAAGATTTCTTCTTTAATTGATATATCTTCATTTTCCTAAATTGAAAATATATGTTGATTTAACAACACCCCTACACTGTCTATTATATAACAATACATAAGAAATTGAAATTACTCAGATACAACATCAGAAATAGCATCAATCTTCTGTCAAAATTGTTGAACAAATGCCATCCATCATTGACCCAGAATTTGTTTTTTTTTAGTGCCCATCTACGACTGCCACCGAGAGTCTCTGTATTTAATTTCTAACCTAATAATTGACTATATTAAAATATGAAAGAAGTCAATTAAAATAAAAAACTAAACTGAAGCAAGCAAAAACAAAACAAAACAAAAAAGCAGAAGATAGCACCCTTCATCATTAAGGGGGGATGGGGATGCTACACACCCAGTACAGGATTTTTTTTTAAGTGTCCATCTGGCAACTGCCTTCAAGGACAGTCCCCATAATTAAGATTGTAGCCTAGTATTAGGCTATTATAAAAAAGCAACAGTAAAGAAGCACACTCCAATGTGGGGGAAAGACAGGCCTCCCACCAGCGCCATATCACAAAGAAAGTCAAATAAAATCCAGCCTCCTCCAAAAAGTCAAATAGTCCACAAGTCTGTGTACATGAAGATGTCCTGAGTACAAAGGACAAGCAGTAGTGAGTGAGCCCACTCATCCCGATACCAGGACAGGTAATGTGCGTAAAGTTTACCAAGAGTGTGCACTTTATTTTTCTATTATTTACTAGGGTTTAAGTAATAAAATATTTTTTAAAGTAGCCCTTCATTATCCTCTCCTTGAACCACTGGGCTGGCCTTGTTAGGGTGGCGGGGATTATTGGTGAGGGGCTTGCGACCCTGTCGCTACAAGGGCCCCTCTAGACAGAGTTGGAGATGCCCAAGAGCCCCTTTGCCCCATACGAATGGTGAGCCATTCCACCAGTTGAAGGGGTGTCTTGTGTTACCTCACCCTCCCTGACATCAAGGGAGGGTGAGGCCAAGCTTGGAGGCAGATCCCCATGTGAAATCCTACTATCCTTATCACCAAGGTATCAGAAAAAAGAGCTCATGGAAATTAGATATTATGACCTCCCAATAACTTGGGAGGTTAAGAGAAAAGTCTCCATACGCTAAAAAATTTCAGAATGTGATCATTTACACAGAATCGGGCCAGCTCCAGGGTTGATGGGCTTTCCCAACCCAGCCCACGATTTAGATGAAATTGTCCTGGAACTTTGACCATAAAGGATGGTGCTAGCATAGCCACCTTTATCTGTAGTGGAGAAGAAGAATGGTACAAAATAGATGGGTGCTGCATAAGTCCAAGTGGGCAAGCTCGCAGCCATTTTCAAAGAGAGAGAACTCATTAAAATTTCAAATGTTCTTTAAAAACATAGACTATGGTTAAAAATCTAAGAGATATATAAAAAAAAAGGAAGAGGGAGTAAAAATGTAGACAAATAAATGCCTCTAGAATGCTGTAAAATCAAAGTAAAATCATAAGACACGACACGTTCTAAAAATGATAAAACATTAAATTTTCTTAAAAGATTTGTCTCTGATAAAAGTGCACTCGTGTTCGAAAAGGATGCTCCTCAGAACTTGCTGGGGACACATCCCTTGGCAAATAAAAGGAAAAAGCCTTTGCTTCAGAGTATGGAATCGTAGGCATTCATCAAATAGGTGGAGTACAGACATTGGTACTCCACAGTGAATGCACATTAGAGGCTGCTGAAGGCCTTCGATTAGAAAGCCATGTTTCAGATGGCATAGAATAACATCCTGTGTACGGGTGCTAGTAGTGCATGGCCAGGGGTGGACTAACTGTTTGATGGCATGCAGCTTAGTTCGGGGGAGTTCATCCCAAGTCCTCTGCCACTGGCCAACAACGTACTCATGGATGAATGGCACGACATCACAGAAAGGAAGAGGAGCAAGAGTGGAGGTTCCTAGAGATGCAGCTGCCTTGGCAACAACATCTGCTCTCTCATTTCCTTTTATACCTATGTGGCTAGGTACCCAACAGAATAAAACTTCATAGAACGAGGATAAAAAGCCACTGTTGGATCTTTGAAACCAGCGGGTGATCTGGAAATAAAAAGACTAAAGCCTCCAAAGAGCTGAAGGAATCAGAGAATATTGTATAAGATCCCAGTGATGAAGAAGCGATGGTATACAGTGTAGCCAGTATCACAACAAGCTCAGCCGTGAAGATAGAGGATGTATCTGGCAGGCACACAGACACATGATGGGAGGAGAAGATAGCAGAAGCTACTACCCCATCAGAGGATTTAGATCCATCTGTGTATATAAAAGTGCTTGATTTATGGCACAAAGTGTGTTCATAAAAGAGGCTTCGTAGAACCAAAGGCAAGAACTTGGTCTTCGGTTCTCTGCCAGCACGTTGCAAACCCTCACAGGTGGCAATAGCCATGGGGGTACTTTAGGGATCTGATATGAAATAACTAATAATTCCCTCAGTTGACCTGTATCTCCAGTCATACGCAGGGCAAAGGGGCAAGTCAGTGAAGAAAACCTGTCATATGAGGCCACCGAGTGAATATTATAGGTGTACTCATATACAGGTGAGTGGGGAAGCTGTTGCAGCTTGAAAAGGTGCTGCAGGTTAAAATTAAGGCGGTGAAAGGATCCTACTCTCTACATGGAGACTCCATACTAGGGAAGACTTAAATGCTCCAAAAACTAGACGCACTCCCTGGTTCCTGATAGAATTGAGGTTATCTAGGTTTGAGGATGAGGCTGAGGAGTACACCTGTGATCCATAATCCAGGTTAGACTGGATCAAGGTTGTATACAAAAGCCACAGGGTACGGCAATCACTTCCCCATGAACATGTGATAGAAGTTAACTTTTAAGATATCTATTCTCTTCAAGCAGGATTTTTTTCAAGGCAGTTATATGGGGGACCCAGGAAAGCTTTGAGTCAAGGATAACTCCCCAAAATAAAAAAATACAATGAGGCTCAAACAAGATGGGGGAGCCATACAAAGATAAGGTTGGCTGTTCCCAGTCAACTTGCCTGAAATTGTAGAAATGAACTGCCTTTGTTTTTGAGGATGACAGTCAGAAGCCTTTTGCAGCGGCATTCTTGGCAATGATGTTAATGGCCAGTTGCCATTTACAGATGACAAACAGCAGCCGAGACGATGCTGATAAAGTTGCCAAGTCATCAACATAAAGAGTTGTCATTACCTCTGCAGGAAGGTCAGTAATAATGCTGTTGATAGCCACTGAGAAGCAGGTGACGCTCAAAACAATTCCCTGTGGCATGCTCTCTATCTGATCAACAGGTTCCGATATGATATTTCCTACCCTAACACAGAATGTGCATCCAGCAAGAAATTGCTGTATGAACCTAGGAAGATGGCCTTTGATACCTGAGTCATATAGTTGCTTCAAGATACCATACCTCCAGGTGGTATCATATGCTTTTTCTATATCAAAAAAGACAGCAATGGAGTGTTCTCTCTTTTAGAAAGCTTATTGAATGCAATCCTCCATCCTGACCAGCAGGTCTGTGGTGCATTGTCTTTCTAAAACCTGACTGTGAGGGAGAAATAAGGTTGTGTTTCTCCAGAAACCATCCCAACCTGGCATTCCCCATCCTTTCAAAAAGCTTGCATGGGAAACAAGTAAGGGCAATGGGGTGATAGTGGGTCAGAAGTGCCCCTTCCTTTCCTGGTTTAGGAAGGGGAAGTATGATTGCTTCCCTACAATTGGAAGAGAAACAACCCTTAATCAAGATATAGTTAAATATATCAAGAAGATGTGAAATGAGTGTTGAATGCATATTCCTGATCATATCATAAGAGATACCATCAGAACCAGGTGCGGTGGATCCACATCTTTTAAGAGAACTTTGAAGTTCATGATTGGAAAAGAGCTTATTGTATGATTCATTATCCATACAAGGATCCATGAAGTTCAAGAGGCACTGCTCTTGTATTTTCCTGACATGTTGAAATTATAGGGAATAATTGTTAGGGCTGGAAGTGTCAGCAAATGTCTTTACAGGACATTTGAAATTCTGGCCAAGTATTCCAAAAGCTCGCTTGCTTCAACTATATTGGGGGCAGAGAAACGACTTGCTCTGCCCATGAGCTTTTTCACTCTTTTCCAGACTTTGTCTGGTGGAGTTTGGTGGTTGATAGAGTTGATGTACCCTTTTAAGGAAATTTGGCGAGCCTGGTAGAGGGTACGCTGTTGTACTGCCCTGGCTCGGCTATGAGCATACTTGTTGATGGCAGTAGTTTCAATGGTAGCGATGACAACCTGTACACTGGTGTGAGGATCCTTAGTCTGACTCCTCCACAGTGGCCTGTTCAGCAAGGTTGTACCCCTGAAGACAGATTGATGGACAATAATGTCCATCACAGTTTTCACTGACATAGCCCACTGTGTCATTGAAGTATGCAAGCCCCTCCACCATGACACGGTGATCCTCAGGGAGGGGTCTGTAGTGGAGGAAGGTGAGCAGAGTCTATGGCCAAACACACCCCACACCTAATACTTATCCTAGCCAGGGGGCTTTTGTCCCTCGCAGCAAGTAATGATCTCATTGCCACTCAAATAAAGCTCATAAGAGAATGAAAGTGCACCAGACAACCAAAACCTTTGTGGATACAAGAGGAAGTTTGGAAAAGGGAGGAGGGTATGTAATAGAGAGAAGTAGAGATAGGCAGGTAACCTAAGGAGTAGGGTGGGTGATCACCTATTATCATCATATCCTGCAGGTACAGGAGCATGGGACCAACATCAGAGTCATATAAAATGGAGGACTACAAGAAGATAGTGTATCCACAAATCCACCTTGAGTACAAGGGATAAGCGATAGCGACCAGGCTTGTCCTGTTACTGGGATGGGTAACGTGTACAAAGATCATCCAACCTGGGACATTCAAAAGGACTATGGCTAAGTCTAGGGAAGAATCCATTTATCGCACTACCCAGAAGAGAGCCCTCTCATGTCATATAGGAGTCACTTCAATGCATATATCATTGAAAACAATACATACTACTATTCCATTAGGTTGACCAACACTGACATCCGCACCACTCCCATCTTTAATAAAGCACCTGCTTCCCTTGAAGATAAATTGCCTATCTCTAATACAACACCTGCTTTCCTTTAAGGTAAAATGCCTATCTCTAATACATCACCTGCTCTCCTTTAAGGTAAAATGCCTATCTCTAATACAACACCTGCTCTCCTTTAAGGTAAAATGCCTATCTCTAATACAGCACCTGCTTTCTTTGAAGGTAAAATGTCCATCTTTAATATAAATATTGTTCCTGTGACATCTAACCTCTTCTTTGCAGGGTGCATTCTGCATCTTGCCCTATTGTAATTTCTGTTTTATTTTTTTTCTCTTTTATACAAATGCCATTTCATATTTATTTGTTATCTGCAATAATTATTAAACAGTGTGCAGACTATCCTGTCCTAATCACTGATTGCAATCCAGTGTTTCTATTAGTTTGCTGGTTAGAACTTTAATATGTTGCTGATAGACTCATTGACCTATAATTCCTTAAGGCTTAACTGTCAGCTTTTTGTAAAAAGTATAATGGAAGTGTAAAGATCACATCAGGCATGGGGAAATTTCTGTGTTGAATGCCACATTAAGTTAGCTGTAGGCTGCATCCGTAAAATTTTAATTAAATATACTGCAAGTTGCACATTATTTTATATATAACTAATGACTATAATTATGCATCAGCATAAAATTTATCAATTTGGAAGGCTGCACTTAATGACCAAGAAGGCAACATGTGGCCTAAAGGCTGCAGATTCCTCCACCCCTGTACTACACCAATGGAAACTTACTTTCCTTTAAGCATTTTGGCAAGACGAGCTAGGAGTCAGCAAGATCTTCACCCACTCCAGTAGACTATACGGGACTTGATAAGGAAAAATTCAACAAGCCTTGGGTCTTCACCTCAAATGTACTTATAATGCAGTCACTTTGTAGCCTCCCTATCTTGAATCAGAGAGGTGGGCCCAGGATATCCCTCCCCTGGGTAGGTCAAATGTCCTTCAATGTTGTTGTTTATAGCTCCCCAGGAGTAGATGGCATACTGCTCCCTCCAACCACATGGGAGATTAATGGAGAAAGCTTTGATCCTACCGCGATTAAGTAGGGCCACACTTTCTGTGAGACTGGCCTGAGGAACTAAGTTAGAGTGGAGGGAGGCTGTTGCATGCTGTGGGAGTTTATGGCACCCTCCCTGGGCTACCAGTCCAAGCAACAGTTAAGAAGTAGGAGTTTGATTGCAGCTTAACCTCACACAATACATCCAGGTGGGGGGATGGTGTCCTATCTACCTTTTTCTCTTGCCCTACAGCCCTGCCTGCGCTGGTCCCTCAATCAAATGATAAGTGTTTGATGCATGTAGAAGGTTGGGCCAATCAAGGTGCTTAGTGCCATCTTGGTGTCATTTGATGCATGCTATTATTGGGGCCAAGGTTGGTCTGATGAGTAAATATGAAAGGTTTGATTTTAAATTACTGTGTCTTGCATAGTGATTTGTCTATTTGAGATGGTTCATTTAGGGAGCTTGGTGGAAAATTGTTTAGGGGCCTGTGAGGGTAGTGTTGATGTGCTTTATTATATCATTATTTGTGGTAGGAAGGGATTATTATTTATTTATTTAAGGGGCTATCTGGCGACTGCCGACTTAGGCATAAGTCGCCGTAAACAAACAGCCTAGTTCTAGGCTACTTTAAAAAATTGAACAGGAAACAACAACAAAAAGAAATAACAATAACAAAACAATAACAAAAACAAGGTAGGAAGGGAAGGGTTAATGTATAGGTGTTAGCAATAGAGTGCTGGGGATTCATTTTTTAGCTGGGTTAGTGGTTGGGATGGGTCTTTGTACTCAGTTCAAGTGTTTGGTTTTTTATTTTTTGATATGCACCAATTGGTAATATTTTCATTTATGTATATGGAGTGGTTTGTGTGCACTCAGAGATCATTTTGTTGAGTGCTTTATTTTGCATTATTTGGAGCTTGCATTGGTTGTAATTGTACAATGCTGAGTGCCAGGCTCATCCTGCATAATTAATAGAAGTGTGGTTGAATAGTTTGTAAAGTGACAATCCTTATTTGTACAATAGTCATGCTTACTAGTGTTTTTAGTTACATAGTCCACTCAAAGGCCAGTCCCATCCTATATTAATATGCTAGTAGTCCTCCTTTGGATATTGATACTACTAGCATGCACTATGTCTGTGGCGAGTGCATTCCATTTATCGATGATTTTAAAGGTGAAATTTTTATGTGGAATACTATGGTCGTACTTAAACAAAAATTAATAAAAATAAATTTTAAAAAATTATAATTTACGTTTTGGAATTTATTTAAAATTTTTAATACTTCAATAAGCTCACCTCGCAATCGCCTAGTTTCGAGAGTCGGTAGTTTTAGTATAGTTAATATTTTGATATACAACTTATAATCGAGGGAATAAATTTAGTTGCCCGTCATTGAATTCTTTCCATTTTATTGATGTTTACATGTGTATAAAGTGACCACAATTGGATCAGTATTCTAGGTGTGACTTTACTAAACTTTCATATAGAGTTATAATTATATCTTGGTGTTTGTAGTGCAAACTTCTCACAATATATCCAATCAGTCAGTTCACCTTCTTACACACCATCACACTGTTTGTTAAACTTAAGATCTTTTTCTTTGTCCATGGAAATAAGATTCTTACCCCATTTCATAAGTAAGACTTGTGTTATTTCGGCCTATGTGCAAAACTCTTTTTATTTGTCTAAATTGAATTTCATGTTCCATTTATTAGACCATTCAAAGATTTTATCTAGATCCTGCTGAATTAATTTGCTACCATTCTCATTTAAGATTATACCCCCAATTTTTGTCATCTGCAAATTTGAATAATCTACCAAGTAGGCCAGTGGTGTCCATATCATTTAGATAAATAAGGAACAACAATGGTCCCAACACAGATTCCTGTGGCATGCTACTAGTTACATTTTTCCCATGAAAATTTAGCATTTAAAATTACTCTCTGCTTACAATTACTTAGCCATGACTCTATCCATTGTAGAAGTTTCCCCTAATTCAATGAGCAGAAAGTATAGTTAGTAATCCCCTATGAGAAACACATGTCAAATGCCTTAGTAAAGTCTAAGTTAACTATGTCCAAAGATTTACTTTCATCATAGCTTTTAATCCTGCTGTCATAAGATTCTAAAAGATAAGTTAAACATGAATGTTTCTGTGTAAAGCAGCATTAACTATCATTTATGAGATTATGCGCTTACAAATGATCGATCACCCTATCATGAATGGATGTTAAACTTATGGGTTCAAGTGTGCTTATGTATCATTGTAGAATTGTTTACTGTATTGAGCTTGGAATATTGTACTGTTATGGTATCATCTGCACATGTTATTTGGGTATGGGTTATGGGGTAGATTCACTAAAACATCAAGAAAAAAGTGTGGAGAGTACAAAATAAAAAATAACTTGGAATACGAGATAGTTGGAGGGCCCACAACACGACTTAGCCTCCCTACCTCGTTCCACAAAGGTGTATCCCTCTAGCAGGGTTGCTGGAGGTTATCGCACATGAATATGTGATGTGAAAGGATATGGGAGCAGTGGAGCCCTTGTGACTATGTTTTTTAGTCTTGGTTCATTGAGTTGATCATGGATTCAAATCAAAGGTAGGGCATGGCACCCTTAGCTTGATTGAGCTTTACTTTTCCTACTCTGGAGTGACAAATGATGGGAGATGGACGCCATCTTAAGAGAACAGTGGACCTAGTTGACTACAAATTACAAGATAATTCTTAATTCTATCAAGGATTCTTTTGAAAATTACCTTTTTGATCAGACAGTCTTCTGAAGGCATTTCAGAAGTATCATCAACTGGTGGCTTTTGCCTTTAGTGTTTATTTTTCTGTGAATTATTTAAATCTACACAAAACTTGACTTTCATTTTCTTGTTTATGATTTCTTCACAAATATCTATGAATAAAGAAAAATAGCAAGCATGTTTAAGGAAGGAAATGGAATAACTCTAAAACCTCAGATTTTTTTTTTTACTTAGAAGGAATTGAAATGTGTACCCTTACAGACCAGCTATAAATTACTAGGAAATGACAGGAATTAGGAATTGAAGCATGTACTCCCACTCCAGCCAAATCAATAGAAAATGACAGGAAATGGAAATTGGAGTGTGTACTCTCACTCAAGCCAAATCAATAGGAAATGACAGGAATTGGCAATTGAAGCGTGTACTCCCACTCTAGCCAAATCAATAGGAAATGACTGGAATTGGGAATTGAAGCGTGTACTCTCACTCCAGCCAAATCAATAGAAAATGACAGGAATTAATTTTATACAAGTTTTACCAACAATCAGTACCTAAATTTAACAAGGGATTGAAGTCACATATGCCAGATGGGCTCTATAAAAAAAAAAATTAAAGTCACATAGGTGTTACAGCATATAGACTAGGATGTCCCAAAGTCATATAAGTGAAAATCAAACTTGGCGGTATTAATAACAGCACACTTCGCCCTTGCTTGTACATGTGTGGAAATGATTCAGAGAAGGTTTCATCAAAATCGGTCCATATTTTCTGGTAGCACAAAATGATTGTTGCTCTAGAGAAAACATCACGAAAGAGAGAAAAAGGCAGGAAGAAAATGGAAGATAATTTATTCAAAGACGAGGGTCAGAGACAAATGATAACACAGAACTTCAGCTAATAAGTCCTGGATCCCTGAAGGGCCCCTTCACCACCTCTTCGGCTGTCTTAGACATCCTTGACCATCTTGGTCTTCAGCTGCTCCTTTGTCTTTTTCGTCACCACCAATGTGTGGAGCAGGACTGTCCTCAGGAGGATTTTTTTTTTTTAATATCTCATCTGGCAACTGCCTTCTAGGGCATAAGTCGCCATACTCTAGGCTATATTAAAAGGCAAAAAATAATAATAAACAATATATATATAAACAGAAAAACAAAACAAAAGAAAAACAAATTGAAAAAATATAAAGCGAGCTCTGTCGACAGGGGAAGGACACTCTCCCCCGGTGAGGAAGAATGTGATCCATAGTCAAATATTAAATAATGGGGAGAAGGCCAGCCTCTCTCCAAAAAGTCAAAAACTCCGCAGGTTGGTGTACACGAGTCTATCCCAAATACAAGGGACAGGCAGTAGCGAACCCAACCATCCCAGTACCGGGACACGTAAGGGGCATGAGGATCACCCAGACTGGGACATTCGACAAGAATGTGCCGAACAGTCTGGGGGATGATGCAGTCATTACAATAGGGCAAAGGCGAGCGATCCATCAAATGGTGATGAGTCACAAGAGTGTGCCAAATTTGGAAATGACAGAAAGCAACCTGAAGACTTCACGGCATTGTGGGGGTAGGTCCATCTTCTTTGCCAAACAGCAAAAAGAGCTGCCCATAATCCTGCCATGTAGTCGGTGTGAGGAAGAGCAAAACGCTGGCAGGTTGCAGAGTCTTTGTGATTCTTTGTTGCCCTCATTCCCTGCAATTCCTACATGTCCAGGAACCCAGCAGAAGATAATCTCAACATCGAGAACCAGAGGATGCGGAGATTCCAATGCCCCAAGAGCACTCAGGGCCCTTTTTGAATCACTATAGATCATAATCCGGTCTCCAAACTGGGCACATCACATAATCTCCCGTACTGAGAGGTGTATTTCCACCAGTTCAGCTATGAAGACAGATGCAGAGCCACACTGACTTCAAATAGAGGGGATACAGCATGGAAGCCTCCCCCCTCTTGGGACTTGGAGCCATCCGTATACACTGGCACAGTTCCAGCGTGACACGAGGTATGCTCCAAAAAGGTTGAACGCAATACTCCCGGTGCTGTACAAGCTTTGGGAGCAGAGGTATGGCGACAAATAGCCAAATGTGGTACCCTCCAGGGTGGCAGCCTGGGCAGAACCAGGGGTGCCACTGGCCCGAGAGCTATACCTAGCTCTTGAAGGAGTTTCCTAGCCCTAAACCCAAAGGGCAGGGGTTAGGGTATGACTGGCATCTCTCAGCGGCATAGACACCATCAAAATCAGCTGCAGATGTAGTGAGAGCTGTTGGCGACTGAGGGAGGCACCGGGCTCGCGCATACAGACGGATAATGCACTGTGCACATGATAGAGCCAGTGGCATTTCCCCAGCATGGACTAGTAGGCTCTCAATGGAGGAAGTGCAGAAGGCACCGGTCGCCAGGCAAAGGCCTGTGTGGTGGAACGAGTCCACATTCCATAATACACGCTAGACTGCTGATGCATAAAACTCGCATCCATAGTCGAGCTTTGAACGAACAAAGGATCGATAAAAAAGTAAGGCAGTAGCCCTATCACCGCACCAAGCGCTGAACATCACAGAACATGGAATATCCATGGCGCAGGTACAAGAGACCCTAAGGCTGCAAATATGAGCCTCCAAGGTGAGGCGTCGGTCAAATACAAGACCAAGGAAACGGTGAGGCATGAAAATGAAGCGGTTCTCGGGCAGTGATGCGTAAACTCATCCACATTTAGGACAACCATCTCAAGCTCGTCGATCAGGTTAGCAAGGACTTGAGCTCGGGGATTGAGAGACAAGTCTCCCCAGAGGAGGTGTCTACGGTTTAGATCTCCAAGCAAGAGATAGGGCCTCGGCAACCGTACCACGACATGGCAGAAGTCGGCTGACGGTGGAATGTACACGAAAATAACAGTATACCTCCTATCAAGGTGCAGCTGCACAGCTACTGCCTGAAAGGAGTTATGTAAAGCGAAGAGAAGAACGGAGACATCATGACGGGTGTAAATCAATCGTACATCCTCCGGCCCGACCCCCAAACCGTGGTGGTGGGGTCGTAAATCCCTTATACTCCGGGAGAGTAGGCAGGGGGCATGCGCCCAGCATGGTCTTCTGCAAAAAGAAAGCTAATGTGGAACAGGAGGGGACAAGCCTCTGCAGCTACTCCCAGTTGGCCCGGAGTCCACGCCAATTCCATTGAAGGAATATACCCTCCAGGCCTAGCTCGGAGGAGATGTGTGGGCCCTCTTCAAAGAGAGGACCCTCATGGGAATTGCCTAAGCTTCCCGGAGGCAGAACCTCAGGTGCTGTTGGCCGGACAATGCGGTGTTGCCTTTGAGCACTTATTTGGGGAAGGTTGGGCTCACCATGCGAGTCTTTTCCTCCCTCCGCCTCGATATCTTCTATGGAGTAGTCCACGAGTTCTCTCACATAAACTACTCCTTTCATAAAGTTCATGGTAGAGTGTGGCATCATACTCACCGGGGTGCCATGAAATGTCCGAAGAGCAATTATCTTGGCCACCTCGGAGGGATCGACCACATTCGCCAGAAGGCTCCTGTCCGGGAAACGGGTCACCTTCAGCTCTCTACCAATCACACTAGCTAAAGCTCTCCTCTGATGGATCATGTTGCCCTTAGCCAACATGGTGCAATCAGTGGAGAGAATAATGTTTGAAGTCAGCGGGCTCAAAGACGCTGGGTAATCTCTGAATGAGGGGAGCTGCGATGTAATCGAGGCTCCGCTCTGCACACTAGCACTTTTGGTCATAGTCATAGCCCAGGTGGAAAGTGGTTCCTGCAGGTTATGATTCTTTCCCTGAAGTCATTGTGAGCTGTTCTTTAACTCCAGTTGTGTCTTCATGGCCTGGACGATGGTGATCTTCTCCCTCTCGTCTACTCACGAGATTGGAATGTGTACAAGCCAGGGCAACCAAGCTGATTCCCTCTATCCGACATAAAAGTTATGAGGATAGACTAAGGCAATTAGATCTGTTCTCGCTGGAAACCCGTAGACTGCGTGGTCAGCTCATCGAAGTTTTCAAAATACTTTGAGGGTTCGACAATGTTGACTACCGGGATATTTTCACACTGAGTGAGAACAGAACGCGCAATCACGGCTTCAAACTTGAACTGAAGCGTTACAACCGCAATCTGTGTGGAAATTTTTTCACTTACAGTATCTGCGGTATGTGGAACGCACTTCCAGTGGAAGTTGTCAACAGTGAATCTGTTGACCAGTTCAAGTCAAGACTAGACAAGGTCTTGAAAAGTGGCCGTTTAGGGACGCAAAACAATTGAGCAGCCATGTGCCCGGTCGATTGCTAGTCCAAAGGTACCCTCCTTGAATGGACCGTAAGGTCTCCTAGGGTACCTTCTTTCCTTGTTGTTACTCTCTCATCGATGAGTGCCAGCCCAATCAGGTCATCCAACAGGTACCACAGATGTTGGCACATGGCACGGTCGGTGACAGCAGCCATGCTACAATCCCCGTAGTCCACGATATCTTGGATGAAGTCCCTGTCATTCTTCGGGGCATGGGTGGCAATGGACTCTTGGTTCCAGTACTTGATGTACACCATTGCCACGAATGACATTTGCATCATTCCCTTCTCTTCCCGGTGGAGAGCGTGATCTTAATGGCATCAACCCCTTTCCCAATCCAACGGGCCATGTGGTAAGTGCCAGGAACTCTGAGGGACTTTGGCATGTCACTGCTAAGGAATGTCAGACAGAGCTGGATCAGCTCTTGGTAGTCTTCTCGCGGATGAGATCCAGCCTCCAAGAGCTGGCACAGGAGGTTGGTCATGGACTGCCGTCGGGTGTCCTGCTTAGCCGACAAGGAGTCTGTGTCCAAGGGCTTGGCCTTGCTCTGGTTGATAAATGGCCATCGTGTGTGCAGCTTCTTAAAGAGGGCAATGTCCGGGCCAGAAGAAGGACTGTGGCAGCATTTGAAGATGTCCTGCAGCACAACCTCATAGAGATGGTGCCAGCACACCAACCATAGCAGAGGACAGTGAAGCTCCCACTTAATCCGCATACATGCCCCTTGCAAGAGGCCAGTATTGAACACTGTGGTGTCAAACTCCATGCCAATGATGCGGGTTTCCAGGCCATTCTCCCGGACAAGCTTCAAGATTGTCTCAGCCATGGCTCTTCCTGTTCCGTCAGTGGAAACAGGGATGCCCAGGAGTTCCTCTGTGTACTCCCCAGTGAACAAGACTGCGATCCTCTCTTCCAATGATTTGCCATCCATGATATTAGGGAGGAGCTTCCCTTCCCAGTGGAGGACCAAGGGTACTTCTGTGCCTCAGGCCAGCGAAGCCACGATCTCCTCTCTGTTCTTCACTCAAGTGTGGTGAACAGAGGAGCGGGACAGGGTCAGCTCATCAATGTTGTGGTCAAGAGCGATGGCAGTCGCTGTGAATGACGGGGTGGCAGATCGAACCTACAGGTTGTCCCGATCCCAGGACATGGTAATCTCCTTGTTTAACTTGTTCAATGGACGGCAATGACAAGGTAATTTTGCGGGCATTGGACCCAGGAACGTATCATCATATTCGGTCGACGATGATGACCCCAAAGATGTCTCAAGAGCGACATCCTTTGTCAGCATGGAAGACACAGCAGCGGCCTCCCTCTCTCGCCGGTCACCCTTTCACTTTCTCTTCAGCCAGGCCTCTTCCTGCTTCTTCACTGAAGTTTGGTCAACCCGTCATTGAACAGCTCATCCTGTCTTCACGTTGGGACCTCAGGAACTCCTTGTCCTCCTCTGGTATTCTTGAGGTCAGGGCATCCGCATGGGTCATATCAAAGATGTCTTCCAAGGAGTCCTTGAAAATCCCCCGCTTTGCTACCTCCGTCTCTGTTGTGTGATTCTTCAGCTTCTTGATTGTTTTGAAGTCACTGAAAAGCTTCATGACTTTCTTCTTGACGTAAGAAGGGTCAGAGGTTGGAATGTTGGCCTTCTTCCAGACATCGAGGATCTTGGTGGTGGTGGAGTCAGTGACTGCCATGACAAACTCCTTCTTAGTTACATGGTGGAACAAGAACATGGTCAACACCTCCTACTGAGAGGACAGCCTGTTCCCGGGAAAGGTCTCAGATGAGTCCACATAAAAAAGCGTATTTTGTGATCACCAAGCACATGCTATTGCGTTTCAGCTATCTGAGGAAGAGAAGAAAAAACATCATTTCTTAAAGTGGCCAATATCACTCAAAATACACAATTAGTGCTACCAGTAAATATAGCCAAAATTAAATAAAATTTTATAGTATTTACTTTCACATGAGAGGCAACCAGGGCGTCATGTGCTGGAGTGTGTATCACTATCTTGAATTTTCTGGGATACCCTAATATAGACCAATATGATTTTTTTAAAATTTAACTTTAATCTGTAAACATAGAAAAAATAAATAAATAAATTTATTTCCTCTATGTTTACAGATTAAATGTTTTTTTTTTAAATCATATTGGTCTTATGTATAAACATTTTAAGCAATTTACACAGAATTCTGGTAAATGTGACTTTGTAGAAATTTGAATTTTTAGATAGGAGTTTGCCTTCCCTCACCAATTCAAACACCTTATTTCTTTCTTCTTTTCAAGGTGCCTTGGTTGGTTAACCCTAGAACACAAACTCTATGTCCGAGTTACACCATCACAAACTCCCGGTGAAAAACACCTGATTTTAAGAAATTAAAAAACATAGTTGCAATCAAAATATTAAAAGTACAAATATACATGGAAAATATAACTCCTTGGCTTTCATTTGCCCTTATAAGAAATTACTGAAAAAATAATACTGAAGGGGTGACTTAGAAAAACTCACTAAAATACTGGAAATCACGAAATAAATAAACAATCAATTATAAGGAGAGAAAATACTGCAGCTTAAGACTTGAGTGTTGGCCTGGACCCACCCAGGTAATGAGAGCTTCAGCTGGTGCAGCCACAACATCCTGGCATCACTCCAGGCTGTAGTGGAGATGCACAAAAAACGGTATTTTTTGAGAGGCAAAAATTAAATTTTAATATTAAATAATTTTAATTGAATATAATAAATAAGTATTGCAGAGAACTACCAATAACATAACTTACTATATAAAGTAGTTAGCACAGACAGGGTAGAAATGGCAAGGGCAAATAGGGTGACAACAGCCATGGCATCTGTGTTGTGTCTTCTTGTCAGATCTCTTAGCACACTCCCCACAGCACACCAAGGGTCCCTGACTGTATGCTACCATTGTCTGTGATATCCCTGCTGCAGTGCCAGGTGAAGGGAGGTTGCAAATGGTGTAGATGAGATTGCTGAGGGTGCATGGCAGATATGGAGAGCTAAGCTTCTTCTGTGCCCAGGGTGTGATGAGGGGCATATGCCAACTCTTGCATGTACTTCATCCTAATCAGTACTTTGCCACCTGTCCTCATGAAATTCTCACAAGTTAATACAAGAGGCATTCAGCATCCTGAAAAACATACACACCGGACATCGCTTGGTCTTTCATCCACATGAATATTGTGCACACATCTGATTGAATGATTCAACTCCTCCTTTGATGGAATTATAAAATTCAGTCACATCAGGGTTGGCTGTGTATGCATGGAAGACATTAGCAGTACCATTTTCTTCTTGGTCTTGGATGTTGTAGGGACATATGACACCAGAGAAATATCCTTTCTGAACAGGAACGCACTTGACCCTAACTTGTGACTGTCTTTTTCTATCATCTTCTTCGGTATCTCCTTCTTGTTTCCCTTAACTGTTCCCACAAGGGTCATGCCACAGTTGTCAAGGAGATCTGTCACTAGGGGCAGAGACTAAAACCAGTTGTCTGTGGTTACATTCCTGTTTGCCTGGTGGTATGGCCTGGTCAACTCCTTAGTGAAGTAATGGCCAAGGTTTATATTTTCTGGGCGTGTTGTCCTCTGCTTCCCCAGTTAAGGGATCACGCCCAATAAGTCCTTGCTTTTGTTGTTGTTTGCAAGAACTAATTTGAGCCCATATTTTGCAGGATTTGGGGCATTTACATGCGGAACGGGCACCTGCCTCTGAATACCAGCAGCTGCTCATCCACAGTAAGGTGGTTGTCACTTGGCATGTACATTTTCCCACAATTTCCAATGAAGATGTCTCAAATCTTCCTAATGGGTACAAACTTGCCATCTTGCTGCCTCTGCTGGTGTGTGTTGAGGTCATTGAATCACAAAACAATGCAGTAGAAACTCGAAGTGACCTTGTGACATGGCCACACAGTAAATGGCCGGGCCAGTGTTTAGGCTCCACATTTCTGTGGTTGATAGATGGTAGTCTCTCTGGCAGCCACTGAAGAACACACACCTCTGCTGGTTCTGTTCTGGAGTGTGTTGCTGTTTTCTGGACATACTTGGCAGCATTCGTATTAATTTTCTTGTTTGTGCATTCTACAATCTCATCAACAATTCAGTCCTCAAATAACAATGTGAAGCATTTTCCTGGAGTGTCAGCACTCCATGCTTCCTGTGTGGGTTTGGAGTAAAGGGTGCAATAATGTTCCTTGCTGCTGTTCTTGTGGCTGAAAGAAACTGTAGCCGACAACTCCACCTAAAACCAGATGTGATTGACAGGGTTGTCCTTTTGAAGTCCACAATTGATGGGCATGGAGCCTTCTTCTTCCCCTTTGACCAGCAGGGGCAGCAGGGGTGGTAGCAGGAGAGGCAGCAGAGGTGGTAGTAGGAGAGGGAGCAAAGGTGGCAGTGGGAGAGGCAGTGGGGTTGGTAGCAGGAGAGGCAGCACAGCATTTGGAAGGTGTTGATGTATGCCATGTCTTTTCTTTCATGCAGGTGGCTGTCTAGGCATGTCAACATCACTCATATCATCACTTTCCACATCACTAGGTTCCGGGGCATACTCTTGGTCAACATCACTGTCATACACAACCTCAAATTTTAGGTTATCTTCCCATCCCTCTTCTTCACTGACACTCTCATGACATGTCTCTGGTAATGCATCAGTAGTGTTCATAATGTAGTCTATCTCCTCCTGGAAGTAACATTGATCTGTTTTCTTACTCATATTAACTTTATGGCCTCTCTAAACTAATATTCCATACCTGCAAAGAGAAAACGTGTAAATAATGAACCACAAAATAAGTACCATTACTAATCTTGGGTGGAAATCACCTTAAATCCACTCTGTGGAAAAATCCCAGGCAGCGAGCTCTGAGCACATCCATTCTCAGCCACAACATAATGTGCACTGAAGCTATATGCAGTAATGCACCCCTCAGTTCACTACCCATGCTGAGCCCACGTGGGTGCACATAGTATCAGGTGGAAATCACCCGGGTTTGTATTCTAGGCTTAGATGCTTTGGTGCACACTGCACGATGATCAGAGATATAAATGGAAATGGTATGAATAGTAATGGTGAAATGGTGTCCGAGGTTAGTAAAAGGTCTTTATAATTTGTAAGAGTCAAAGGTTAATCTATGAGTCCATTTTTTTTCTATGTAGCCTATAATTCCACCTCCGGGATGAATATTTTCAGGTGTGAGTGCTAGTCAGAGGGTGGGGAGGGTCCCTCCATGGGTAGGTATGGGCATCTTCATTCGCTGAATGTCGGGAATTTGGCCATAAGGTGGCTAATCATCAGGGGGACGATACAGTCTTCATAATAAGGGGGGTAGCCCCCTTTTATCAAAAAAGCTGTGGGTTAATCTTGAATGACTGATAAAGGGTCAGCATACTGACACTTCCTATCAGCGAATGAGGCCCTGAGGCCGCCATCTTGATAGGGTCGGAAAGATGTGGCGCATTTTGTTCATGCCATGGAGGTCCATCCATCTGGCCACCCAGATTTCATGGATAACCCCCCCCATTGCGATGATATAATCCTCACAAGGGAGAGAGACATGATCAGGCCTTACCAGTGGAAGAGCTGCGCTCTTTGCAT
Source organism: Ceratothoa steindachneri (assembly GCA_963969495.1). Classification (NCBI taxonomy): domain Eukaryota; kingdom Metazoa; phylum Arthropoda; class Malacostraca; order Isopoda; family Cymothoidae; genus Ceratothoa; species Ceratothoa steindachneri. Next base: position 49,812,619 of record OZ018333.1, on the reverse strand, counting down.
GGCTGCATCAGCCTTTTCATTTCCCGCAACACCCACATGGGCAGGTATGAAGCAGAAGGAAATTCTCCATCTGCAGTGGTCCTCCTGTGGACTAATTCCCTAATCTCCAGGATGAATGGGTTGAGGTTGGTCATTTTCTGCAATGCTTGAAGGCTACTTACTCTGGGAGTCTGTGAAGATTGTATGTTCATTTTTGTATGCATTTTCTGATCCCCATTTTACTGTGTGTCTAAGTGCAAACATCTCAGTGGTGAAGATCGAAGCAGTCTTTGGTAACTTGGTCAGATAGGACAAGTCTCCGATATCACCTAAGATCCGACACCATCTTCAAATTTAGACCCATCAGTATAAATATGGGTTCCCCCATGTGTTGCTGCATGAGCCAAGAACTGCACTCTCTTTTCCTTGGGCATTGCAGATGCTTGTCCTACTATACAGCTTTGGCAGACCTCAACAGTTGTTTCCTGGAATGGAGTGTCTGGGTAACTAGGTCTCACTCTGAACCCGAATGGACATGGGATGGATTGGTGCTCAGCAAATAGGAAGGTCAGGTGGTCATTAAGAGCGGCTTCCTATGTCGGTGGTATTGGTAGTCTTTAGATATGGGCATATTGCATTATAGTGATTTCCATTCTGCAGAGGTCTAAAGGCATTTCTCCCGTATCACATAGGAGGCGTGGGATAGGAGAGGATCTGAATGTCCCTGTAAGGATTTTGTAGGAATGTAAAGATGCATATTTAGAAAATTGTTAGAGACTAGCATTGTACCAACAGCATGGAAAAAAGCTAAAGTGATAATTACTTTAAGAAAGGGGATAAAACAATTATATCTAATTACTGACCAGAGAGTTTAACTTTAGTGGTGGGAAAAATGGCATCTATAATAGAAAAATCTATTAGGGATCACTTAGATAAACATAAGTTGATTAATGAATATCAATACAGCTTTACTAGGAGTAAATTGTGTTTGACTAATTTACTGTCTTTTTATAGAAAGGTGAATGATGCTGCTGATAGAGATGAGAATTACAATATTGTTTACTTGGATTTTACTAAGGCTTTCAACAGGGTGGCACACTTACAACTTTTGAAATAAAGTTAAAGTGCATAAGATTGATGGAAATATTTTTAGGTGGATTCATTCATGGCTTAGTAACAGACAATAAAGAGTTAGTATAGATGGGATTAAATCTGAAGGTGGTAATGCTACCAGTGGAGTTCCTCAGGGGGTCAGTGTAAGGGCCACTGTTATTCTTGATTTATATTAATGATCTCAACTTAGATATAAGTAGCAACCTGAGCAAGTTTGCCCATGATACTAAGTTAGGTAGGATTATAAGGTCGGACTCTGATGCTGAGGTATTACAAGATGAATTAACCATACTATCCAGATGAGTAGAGAAATGGCAAATGCAATTTAACATAAGCAAGTGTAGTATACTTTGTATAGGTAGGTGTAATCTAGTGAATAATTATAAATGGAATGAGAGATTTATGAAGGTCAAAATGCTAAAGAGACTTAGGTGTCCTTGTAAGTTCTGACCTCTGGCCTAAAAATCAGTGCATACGTGCTAGGAATAAGGCTAATAGGGTATTGGGTTAAATTAGGAGTGTAAGCAATAAGAGTGCTGATGTCATTCTGAAACTGTACCTGGCATCATCTCGACTATGCGGTACAAGGAACAAGTGGTAGCAACCCAACTCATCCCAGTATCTCGACGGGTAACGTGCGTGAAGATCACCCAGACTGGGACATTCAACAAGAATGTGCCAAACAGTCTGGAGAAAAATGCAGTTGTCACAATAAGGTACCAGCAAGCACTCCATCAAATGATGGTGCATCCCACGAGTGTGTCCAATTTGGAGAAAACAGAAAGCAACCTGAAGCCGTTGTGGCATTGGGTGCGAGGGGGGGAGGTCCATGAGAACAGTAACAGTGCAAAGGTATGCAACTAAGTTCCCCTTGGCTATCTCCCATCTTCTTTCCCAAGCAGCCAGGAGGGCCTCTCAGATTCTTGCCATGTAATCGGCATGAAGGAGTCTGGTCTGGTCACCCAGTCTTTGTGGACTTTTTGGCACACTCATTCCATGCAATTCCCACATGTTCAGAAACCTATCAGAAAATAATCTCAACATCTGCCCAGTTCATCAAAACCATGGCATCACAGATACTGTGAACCAGGTTATGTGGAGATTCCAATGCCCTGAGAGAACTCAGGGCACTTTGTGAGTCACTATAGATCACAATCCTCTCTCTGAACTGGACATGAAGCGTTATCTCCTGTATCAAGCAGTGTATTGCAACCAGCTCATCTGTGAAGACAGAGGCAGCATCTCACTGACTTCAAACAGAGGGGATAGGGCATTGAAATTGACCCCCTCTTGGGACTTGGAGCCCCAATGTAATCTAGGTACCACTCAATGCACTTGCGACTTTGGTCTTGGCCTGGCCTACCACCTGGAGGAGTATTGGGGCTGGAGATGCCAATATTGGCTTGGTTGCTTGCCAAAACAGTAACAGACCCCCCATGAAGGGATAGGAAGCTTTAGTCTTGTTACTATTCTTTTCTTGTTTTGAGGAGTCGCCTGTTTCTCTCCACTGCCATAAGGAGCCTTTAGGCCAGATGAACCGGCTTCAGCAAGATCCTTCTCTGAAATAGAGGTCTTGGCTGTCAAAGGGGCGCCAGCCAGAGGAGGAGGTCCTTCATATCCTCGTGAGTCCTTGGGGGCATGAGCCATGTGAGGAGAAGCTTGCAAAGAGATGGACTCAGGTTCGGTGGTCGACACAGAGCCTGGGTTCAATCCCATGGAAGATCTTGCCATCTGGGGCTAGGTCACTAGAAGGGACCATGTCTATCTCATATCTCAGGAGGGGCCTCCATGTAGATAGGAAAATTTCTGAGAAGAAAAGGGCATACCAGAGATTACAGAGAGAAAGTACTTTTGAGAATTTAAATCATTATAGGTTGACCAGGAATGAGCTAAGTAAGATTATTAAGAAGAGCAAAAGGGCGGCAGAAATTAATTTAGCTCAAAATAATAATAAAGATCCAAGAAAATTCTTTAGCTATTATAAAATTAATAACAAATCTAACAGTGATAAAATAGGGCCTATTACATATGAAGGGGTTTTGAAAGAATCTGATGAGGAAATAGTAGAGGTTCTTAATGATCATTTTTCTTCAGTATTTACACAAGAAAATCAAGATTGATTAAATGATGATAATTCTAAGTCAAGGGAAGTAGTGTTGAATACCATTATGTGAACAGGGAAATAATTAAAGGGCTTATATTGCAATTAAATACTAGTAAGTCATCAGGCCCAGACAACATTCATTCTAGGTTACTCAAAGAAGGTATAGATAGTATTGCAGTAGCTCTTGAGAAGATATATACTAGATCACTAAAGTTTGGAGAAATACCTAATGATTGGAAATTAGCAAATGTAGTGCCAATTTTCAAAAAGGGAAGTAAAGAGGACCCGAATAACTTTAGGCCGGTAAGCTTAACTTCTGTCATTTGTGAAATCCTTGAGAAGATAGTTAAGAAGGGGATTTCTGACCATCTAGAGTATGGTAGGTTAATAAATGATGCTCAGCATGGGTTTAGAAGAGGTAGATCATGTTTAACAAATTTACTGGATTTTATGGATTATGTTACTAAACAATTAGATAAGGGAGAATGTTGATGTAATTTACTTAAGATTTTAGCAAAGCTTTTGATAAGGTTCCACATAGGAGACTAGTTCACAAATTAAAAATGCATGGGATATGTGGTAAAGTTTTGAATTGGATAACTGAATGGCTGAAAGACAGGAAACAGAGAGTTGTGCTGAATGGGGTGAGGTTACAGTGGAGGGACATTATTAGTGGCGTACCTCAGGGATCCATTCTAGGCCCTTTATTATTCATGGTTTATATAAATGATCTTGGGGAGACTGTAAATAGCAAGGTATCAATTTTTGCTGATGACACTAAATTGGCAGCTGTAGTCAAAGAAGTTGAGGGTAGCTTTAAAGTGCAGAGTGACTTAAATAAACTATTAGCTTGGGCTCAGAAGTAGCAGATGTCTTTTAACCTTAAAAAATGCACATGGCAAGGGATAATAGGGAATTTAGCTATGAAATGGATGGGCATTGGCTGAATTCAGTTGAGGATGAGAAGGACATAGGCATAGTAGTAGATAGGGTAAATATGTAGATTATCGGCGCAAACGATAGGACGTACTATTTAATCCGTGTTCCCAAATGTTTCACGTTTTTGGAGTTCATTTAGGTTGACGGCTCGTGTGGGGGTAAACACAATGGGGGGACTACACTACGATGATTCTGAGTTTCATTAAATTGGGGGGGTCTGGGGGGCACAGCCCCCCAGTATATAATACTAATTGTTTATAGTAAATAATTTGAAAAGGACTCAAACGCGCATGAATATTCCGAAACGAGTGAACGATAATATTTACACACAAAAAAATTTTCCGCCCGGGCCGCTAATCTACATATTTACCGTAGATAGGTCACAGAAGTTTTCAAAGCAGTGTATTGAGAGCAAATAGGGTGCTAGGATACATTAACAGGAATGTTAGCTACAATGGTAAAGAGGTTATCCTTAAACTCTAGAACTCGTAATTTAGGCCACATTTAGAGTACTGTATACAATCCTGTAGTCTGTAAAATTCTTGAGAAAATAGTTAAAAAAGGGATTTGCAAACATCTAGAGAGGGAGGGGTTAATCAGCGATGCTCAGCATGGGTTTAGATCAGGTAGATCATGTTTGACTAACTTACTAGACTTTCTGGAGTTTGTAACAGATCAAGTAGATAAGGGAGAGAATGTAGATATAATTTACTTAGATTTTAGTAAAGCATTTGATAAGGTACCACACAGGAGACTAGTTCATAAATTAAAAATGATTGGGATATGTGGGGGTGTTTCAAATTGGATAGCTGAGTGGCTGAAAGACAGGAAGCAAAGGGTAGTGCTAAATGGTGTAAAGTCAGAGTGGAGGGATGTTATCAGTGGGGTTACTCAGGGATCAGTTCTCGGTCCATTATTATTTGTCATCTATATAAACAATCTTGGGGAGGCAGTTAATAATAAAGTGTCAATTTTTGCGGATGATACCAAATTACCAGCTGTAGTTAAAGATATTGATGATAATTTTAAAGTGCAGGGGGACTTAAATAAATTGTTATCCTGGGCACATAAGTGGCAAATGACTTTCAACCTTGATAAGTGCAAAGTTATTAACATGGGAAAAGATAATAGAGAATTTAACTATGAAATGGATGGGCATTGGCTGAGCTCAGTAGAGGATGAGAAAGATCTAGGAGTAGTAATAGATAAGTCATTAAGCAGTGTATTGATGCAAGAAATAGGACAAATAGAGTGCTGGGTTTCATTAAGAGAAATGTCAGTTACAAAAGTAAGGAGGTTATTCTTAAACTCTATAACTCTTATGTTAGGCCACATCTAGAGTACTGTATACAGGCATGGTCCCCACATTTTAGACACGATATTAACCTTCTTGAGTCAGTGCAACAGAGGGCAACAAAGATTATTCCTTCCCTGAGGCACCTTGAATATGAAGATAGACTGAGGGTATTAAATGTGTTCTCGTTTGAAAGGAGGTGTGTGAGAGGGGATATGATTGAGCTCTTTAAAAAATTTTCCGGGATAGATAAATTGGATGTTAGCAAGTTTTTTGAGTTAGATGATGGAAATCGGACTAGAGGTCACCACTTGAAAATTAAAAAGCAAGGGTGTAGGTTGGATTTAAGAAAATATTTTTTCACCAATAGAGTGGTAGACTTCTGGAACAAATTGCCGCAGAGGGTAGTAGGTAGTCCAAATCTAAATGTATTTAAGAGTAGGTTGGATGAGTTTATGGGAAGGGAAGGTTGTGATGGTTCCTAAGTTTTGTATATATTAATATTGTTTGTATATATCTATAGCTGCATGATTTAGTTCTTGACAAGCCTTGATTGGTGATACCCTTGTTTCTAGATGCAATCCTCTGGATGTAGTTTTCCTGGGAGTTTGGGTGCCTTAAAAAAGAGGCCGTTTGACTCGGATGACCTATGATGAGCCCTTGTGGCTTTTGTCATCTGTTATATTATATTGTGGGGGACTTTGATTTTGTCTTCCCCTGGTGATGGTGCTTTTTGTGGGTGGGTTTTGACGGATGCGGATGACCTTTGATAGGCCCTTGTGGCTTTTGTCATCCGTGTAATTATGTTATGTTATGTTAAGCATGGTCACCACATTTTAGACATGACATCAACCTGTTAGAGTCAGTACAAAGGAGGGCAACAAATATAATACCTTCCCTGAAGCATCTTGAATATGAAGATAGACTGAGGGTACTAAATATGTTCTCATTTGAGTGATGTCTGAAGGGAGATATGATTGAGCTTTTTAAAATCTGATCTGGGATGGATGAGTTGGATTTTAGCAAGTTATTTGAGTTGGAAGATAATAATAGGACTAGGGGTCACCACTTAAAAATTAAAAAAAAACAAAGGTGCAGGTTGGATGTTGGAAAATATTTTTTCACCAATAGAGTGGTAGATTATTGGAATAGTTTGCCATCTGAGACGGTAGACAGTCCAAACTTGAATGTATTCAAATGCAGATTAGATGATTTTATGGGGACGGAGGGTTAACTTTGTTGGGTATTCTGGACTCATTGCTGTGGATGCAGTTTTTTATTATTGTATATTATGATTGATTTGGATTTTGACGAGTCTTGATGATGATGCTCCTTGTTTTTGACACATTCCTGTATATGGTTTGAATTGTATATTGTAGATGCATGATCTGACACAATCCTATGGATGCATTTTGTGGGTGGGTTTTGACAGATGCGGATGACCTTTGATAGGCCCTTGTGGCTTTTGTCATCCGTGAAAATTATATTATGTTATGTATATTTTTCGGTAAATATGTAGACGAGCGGCCCAGCCGATAAAACGTAGTATTTTCGTCCGTGTTCCAAAATATTTCACGTTTTTGGAGTACATTTAAGGGGACGGCTCGTGTGGGGGTAAACACAAGGGGGGGGACCACACTACGATGATCCTGGGTTTCATTAAATTGGAGGGGTCTGGGGGGCACAGCCCCCCAGTATATAATCCTAATTGTTATAATGTTCTGACGTTTACAGAGGTGAATGCTTTAACTACATCATATCAGCGTCTTTAATCGTTTTGCGAATTATAATAGGGGTTGAGGGTGGGGGGTATGACGTCAGAAATGCTTGATTTCAATTGTTTTTTAAGGGGACGGCTCGTGTGGGGGTAAACACAAGGGGGGGACCACACTATGAATATGCTGAGTTTCATTAAATTGGGGGGGGGGTCTGGGGGGCACAGCCCCCCATATATAATCCTAATTGTTATAATGTTCTGCCGTTTACAGAGGTGAATGCTTTAACTACATCAAGTCAGCGTCTTTAATAGTTTTGCGAATTATAATATGGGTTGGGGGGTGGGGGGTATGACATCAGAAATGCTTGATTTCAATTTTTTTTTTCCTACTTAATAGCTTTTTATTATCCTCATTCGGAGTCATTTTTATTTTTCAATATATTTTTCCCCATTTCACTATTTTTGTTACCTTCTTTTATACATTTAAATGTAATTAGCTAGATCATTTCAAAGAATTACTTGTTTTTTAGCAGTTTGGGTGTCAAATATTCCCCTTTTACGCAGTTTGAAAATAATCATTGAATTGTGAACTTTGTCCGTCGGCTATTGCAGAATTATTAACCCTAGTTGGATGTTCATAATTTAGTGCGAATTAAAAGTGAATGCGACATTTGTGGCCAAGCAATAGATGTGAACCCTAACTTCGAATTTAGATGCTCGAAAATAAAACGTGATTCAAGTCAGCTAGATTTTGAATAGGACGCAGACGCGCAAAATAAATAGGCTTTCCTCTTCGCTATTTCGGAAGTATAACCACTGCAATTAAGTACGGGAAACAAAGTGTTTTGTTTGGTTATTTTCAGGCAATTTGGTAAATAAAATGGCCTATGTAAACAGCATTTTTGGAGGGTTTAATTTCGAGATTTTTAAAAAAAAATGGCAGCAGCTAGCATTCGAACAAAACTCAAACGCGCATGAATATTCAAACACGGGTGAACGATAACGAGCAGGAATATTCAAACACAGGTGAACGATAATATTTACACAAAAAAAAACAATTCCGGCCGGGCCGCTCGTCTACATGTTTATCTATTTTTCTCCCTCTAATATGTTGAGATCTGGAATTCCTTGTCTGATAGTGTGGTTGCTCTTGACTCCATCAATTCATTCAAGTCTGCATTGCACATATGCCTTGGTCCACCCTGAAGGGTACTGTACCAGTACCAATCTACCCTTTACTACTCCATTAATACAACATGAGATATCTACACTATCCTACATAAGGCACACAACTCAGTCTACTGATTATTCCAAAAAAACAGCATTACACTTGTAACAGACTGGCATGCCTGTAGGAAAGAGGTCCCTTAGAGCTTATTAATATATTCCTCTGCCTGACATATATAGCACTGGGATAGCCAACCAGGTGAGGTGAGGTGACTTAGTTTTCTCACAAACTGAGATTTAAAATGCAGAAAAATTACCCGTAATACCAACCAGTTTTGCACTCATGAGCCTATATCTCCTGAACATTGGGGTTATATACCAATTTTTTTTTCCTGGAGTGGCATCTAACCTTTTACTCTGTTTGCCAAATTGGAAGTTTCTAGGTCTAATAATCTCTACATTAGAGCAGATCAAAGTTGGTCACAAAAAGAAAAATGCGAAAAATGACCCATGTTAAATCAGCTATTTGACCATCACACCAGTTTTTGATACTTTTTTTTTGTCTTATCAGAAAGAGCATGTCAAATAGCCAGGTTCTGATTTTCAGGTTGTTGAGCCATCCTTTGTATTGGGATATGGCATTTATTTTCTGTGGAGAGAAGAGTAATTGATTAGCCTTATTCATTTCTCTTCTTCCACACAAACTGCAAAAATTTCTTTGTTGCTCTTACTATTCCTATTCTCCTGTCATTTATATCTTTTTTTCGATACTCAGTCCATAATCCTCCCTTCTCTCCACCTCCTCCCAGCTCTATCATCAATTCTTCTTTCAATTTCTCCCTCTCAAGACTGTTGTCCATACACTCCACAATCAAATGTTCTATAGATCCTCTCTGCCCCAATTGGGGTAAACATGAAGATCGGCGACGTGCCTGAAAAAGTGTATTTTGTTTTGGATGTTTGGTTAAATAAAAACGTTAGCACATTAGTCTATAAACAATTAGGATTATATACTGGGGGGCTGTGCCCCTAGACCCCCCCATTTAATGAAACTCAGGATCATCGTAGTATGGTCCCCCCCATTGTGTTTACCCCCACACGAGCCGTCCCCTTAAATGTACTCCAAAAGCGTGAAACATTTTTGGAACACGGACGAAATAGTTCGTCCTATCGGCCGGGACAATAATCTACATATTTACCTCGATCTTTACGGTATAAAAGAAAACAAGAAAGGTTTATGAGGGACGGAGTTAATTAACTGTAATCAGCTATGAACAATTGGAGTAGGGGTGAATTAGTTTAAATGTGCTTTTAAGTCGGCGTGTGGAACCTAAATTAGCCTAGATAACTGCAAACAATCACAATTGAATTGTCTGAAAAGAATCGAAAATTGTGTGAGGAAAAGAGACTTATCAAAAATGCATACAAATTTTAGACTTTTCACATGATTTTTTTTTACCGAATTAGTTTACTTTGTGGAATTAAGATTATTCGATTCAATATGGCCGTAAGTATGGGAGTAGGAAAATAGATTGTTAATTGAGTTGTGTAGGAAAAGGGGCGACAAAAAAAATAAAGAGGGAAAATAAATAAATTTATTCAATTGAAGCTTTAAAACGCACGCTTGCATTTCTCTGCACGCTACCGCACTACAGACAATGGAAAAAATGTAGGAGGATATTAATGGAATAAGGGTAGCGTGACGAGAAGTGCAAGCGAGCGACTTAAAAGATTCACTTAAATAGGTCTTTTTTGAGACTCAAGGTGGCCGAGTTGATTCGTCGCTCGCTAACAGTGGTCCAGCAACACGGGAAGCTGTTCGCAACTCTCCTACGATATTATTTTTTTTTCTTTGCCAATTTCCATACTCACCTCTATCAATAATGGTGTCCAGACCCGAGAGAGGGAGCGTTAGCCCGTGGATAAAATTTCGAAATGCGTTCTCTTCATTTCTTCAAATACGTTCGACTTCCAGGACGGGGGTTGTGTAGCGTGACGAGAAGTGCAGGCGAGCGGCTTAAAAGTTTCGCTTGAATGAGTCTTTTTTTGAGACTCAGAATGGCCGAGTGGATTTGCTTATTGCTGACATGTCAGCGTACAAAGACCATCTTCACATGAAAACTCTTGTGGTTCCTTTTCCTCTTCCGTCGTCACGTTTTAACGACGTTCACGTCTATCTAGTAGGCCCGCTGCCTTACTCCCTTAGTTACATTATCTTAGGGTTTTTTGTTGTTTTTAGCTTTATACATGCAGTTTTCCCCAAAATATTTCGGGTAACACAGATTGAAGGCAATCTCTTTAATTTTTGTAAATTCTAGGGCACTCAGAATATGTATTCCTGACTAAATAGACCAAGAATTTTAAAAAAAATAAGAGATTGCCTTCAATCTATGTCACCAGAAATATTTTTTGGAAAACTGCATGTATAAAGCTAAAAAAAAATTCGATAATCGCAAGTTAAGGAAAACAGAACTATTACACAACATATTACTTTTACCTTACAATGATTATACACTAAAAAATATGTTAATGAAACAGCCCAGCGAACGATAATAATGTAATATAGAGTATACCTTGCTTGGATTGTAATTTATTATATGTAGGGAAACTTCTAAAAATATCTCTGTGGGAATATATGGTGGGGAGGGCCTCTTTCTTATCAGTTTATCAATATCATTTATCTTGTTAATTTTCTGTATTCGTATATATGTATTATTTCTAGACTGAAGATGCCCCTTCAAACATTTGACTCCATTTATCTGTATCATACTTCATCTTTAGATTTCTATATTCGTATCTTATGTATTATTTCTTGACTGAAGATGCCCCTTCAAACATTGTCTTGAATTCATTTATTTTTATCTGACTGTTGCATACTTGTAGGCTGAGATTCTTTCTTCTTTAAGTTGGCTGGGTTAATTCTTGATCTTCTTTTTCTTGATGTATCTTCCTTTTTAACGACGATGTGATGATTCCTTTCCAATTATGATGACGTGATGACTTCTTGATGCTTCTTGACGATTTTGATGGGATGAGATGAGTTGAGACGAGTTAGCCCTTGAAGTCGTTTTCTTTCCGTTTTCCTTGACAGCGGGTTTCTCTTGAGTTGATTTCTTGAGTTGTCCTTAAAGCGTTTTTCGTGGTCTCCGTTTTCTTCGAGAATTTTCTTGGTAAAAATTGTGGACTTTGAGGATCGATCACGGGTCTTTTGAATCCCGAGGCTAGCACTCTACCATTACGCTACGGCGAAGTCCGGGTTGACGTGGTAATTTAATGGGCTATTTATATTCTCGCTTTTGGAAGGAAGTTTTTCTCTTATACATCTTCGCACCCCTACAAATACATTTACCCTTGAAATAGAACAGAATGGAAGCATACCTTTCCTTGATTTATTAATACACCGCACGCCTTCTGGTTTCAAATTCTCTGTCTATCGGAAACCAACTAATTCTTCTTCTTATATTCACTTTTACTCCTCGCACCATATTAAAGTCAAAAGATCTATTTTTATTTCAATGTTTCTCCGTGCACTTCGTGTGGTTAGTCCTGAATCCTTTGACTCTGAAGTTTCCAAAATTTTTTGACATCGGTCATAAACTTTGCTATCCTTTTTATTTCCTTGATAAATACCTTCAGCTAGCAAAAAGTCTTTTTATCGTTTTGAACCTCGCGCGCCTATTAATAACAATAATACTCTTGTAGTTCCCTTTAATCCATCCTTTGATTCTCTCCCTCATATTTTAAAATATCTAGGCATTTGTGTAGTATTTAACTATAATAATACTATCTCTAAACTATTAGTCAAGAACGACCCTTCCCCATTTGGTAATGTATATTGCGTAAAATGTATTGATTGCGCTAAATATTCCTTTGGCCAATCAGGTAAATGTTAAAAAAAACGAATTTATCAGCCTAAATATAATGTCCGTCGTGGCGAAGAAAGCAGCCCATTTTATATCCATATGTCATATATTAACCACAATATTGATTAGAATTCTTCTAAAATCATCTGTCATAATAATGATACAAATTCACGAAATATCATTGAATCGACGTTTATTAGTAAATTCCCAAATTTTAATTTAAGTGTTGGTTTATATAAACTCGATGGTTATTTTTTAAATTACATTCACAATGCACTGTCGAAACTTTTAATTTGATACTAAATATTTATATTAATCTTAATAAACTATTTAATTTTATTTTTTGTGCATCAATGTAGCCTTATGTTTATGTATGTGTATTTATTTTCGTTTGAGTCAAGTCTTTATAAAATTTGTACTTATTCTACCTTGGTTTTTTTATCCTGACCTCTGAGGGTAATCTCTCACTTAGCTTTTCTCCCTCCCTAATTGCCTACGCGGTATTTCAGTACTCTTGTCAACCTTTAGTCTTTTGAATTTACCTGATTTAATGATCTTAGTTTGTATCTATCTCAGCTCGTCCTAAAGTTTCCATTTCATATTAATTGATTTTGTTGATTGGTTTTTTTTTATTTTTTGTGGGTGTTCCCTCTCCTCTGTATCATCCTTGTAAATATTACAATTTTCAATACATTCGTTAGTCCTTGATGAAGAACTCGAAATATAGTTCGACAGTACTTGGAATCCTCGTATTAATTTTCCCTGTGGGCTTTGTTGCATTTATTGCTTACTCACGCGATACTTCGTGAGTTTTCCATATAAATATATATATATATATATATATATATATATATATATATATATATATATATATATATATATATATATATATATATATATATATATATATATAAATATATATATATATATAAATATATATATATATATATATATATATATATATATATATATATATATATATATATATATATATATATTTTCTAGGCCAAATTTATCCCAAACAATCAATGAATAGTAACTTTTCAAATAGATTATCAATCATTTTTAAATTTCGCAACCATTTACATTTTTCTGCTGGAAAGGCCACCCCACTCACATATTCATTTTATACATCACGCTTTATCAAATTCATCCTGTTTACATTATTTGCAATTCAAATCATTTTAAATTAAATAATATTCCTGTATTGCCTCTTTGTAAAGCGAAATAGGAATGACAATGAAGCCTCACAGATGAATGGCATATAAATCCTATATAGGCTTGAAATGGGCACGCACATAATTATGCACATGTAAGTAATCGAAAATATATAACATTTTGTCCAATAAATTATATATATATATATATATATATATATATATATATATATATATATATATATATATATATATATATATATATATATATATATATATATATATAATATATATATATATATATATATATATATATATATATATATATATATATATATATATATATATATATATATATATATATATATATATATATATATATATATATATATATATATATATATATATATATATATATATATATATTATATATATATAATATATATATATATATATATATATATATATATATATATATATATATATATATATATATATATATATATATATATATATATATATATATATATATATATATATATATATATATATTATATATATATATATATATATATATATATATATATATATATATATATATATATATATATATATATATATATATATATATATATAACAAGTTGTCAGATAGATAATAGTATACAACAGCTGATCATGTAAACACACAATAAGATATACTGGTTTTATAAAGGGCTGCAGGCAAGGCCAAAACAAATTTCACCAAGCATACGCGCTCACACACTTACACGTTCACACGCATATGCTCTTACATACCTCCCGCGATATCTGTCCAGTAGCTTATCACCAAAGTTCTTGGAAACGCCACAGCTGTACCAACAAACGGTAAAACAGGAGCTGTGATTGACACCAAGCTGAAGACAGGAAAAATGCGGACCTTTTTTTACTGTCAGAGAGCTGCACAAATAAAAATCGTATTCTCGAAATATGAGATGAAGATTTTCTATATCCTCGTGCACAACCAAATAAACATCCAGTAGAGTAAGCTTCACCCAAACCGTGTCATTAGTAACACCTGGCCACGCCCACTGATTTTCGATATATTATATAGAGCTCTGGGTAGAGCCTAGAGGCAGTCAAGAGTAAAAAACAATAATCTGACTAGTCAGCCAGGTTGATAGTAAGAAATAGACTTAAACATTAAGTGGGCCTGCCTCAAATACCTGCAGGAGTTAAATCAAATTCTATGTCCCTAAGCCTACCGAGTCCTCCGCCAAATAGTCCTTAAATCCGCATTCTGAGATTCCTTTTCCTGAGAGTAATCCAACCGGGCATTTTACCCAGCCTATTTTATTAAATCCAAGCGAGAGGATAATCTCCCTCACAATTAGAGTCATCCCAATATTCAAGCTAAGCAACACTGGGAAAGTTGAGTACTTGGATGGAAATGTCCGAGTCGGCCTCAACCGGTAAACTGGTAACCAATAACTTATAGGCCAATTACCAACCTATAATCGGCGACCTTTGTACCCGCAATAAACAACCATAACTAGCGACCTTGCACGTGAGATAACTATCGACCTTTGGTCGTACCTATAACTGGTGGGGCGGTCTATACCCCTACAAATGAAATATTTATTCCTAACTAACTATATATATATATATATATATATATATATATATATTGGGTTGAGGAATAAGTTCTTGTGGTTTTATCAAATTTATTCGTTGCCATTAACAATTTTAGAAAAACTTCATTTTTAATTGATAACAATATGCAATTTAATCAATAATATATTCTCCGTTGTTATTCAAAACTTCTTCCCAACGTTCAACTAGTTTTTCGAGGCCTCTGCACTAAAAATCTCTGGATTTTTGCTCGAAGAATTCGTCTAACCAGGTTCTTAATTCCACATCAGTATTGAACGAAACGCCGCGGAAATTGTTAGAGAGCGGTCGGAACAGATGGAAATCCGATGGAGCAAAGTCTGGCGAATATGGAGGATGCAACAGAATTTCCCAAATAAGCGTCTGGATGGCGTCTTTTGTCATATTGGCAATGTGAGGACGAGCATTGTCGTGTTGCAGAAGGACTCCATAACGTCGATGAGGTCGTTTTTCACGAATAGCTTCGGCGAGTCGATACATTTGTTGAACGTAGGGTTCTGCATTGACAATCTCGTTGTTCGCAAGGAGCTCATAAAGAATAATGCCTTCACAATCCCACCACACACAAAGCATCGTCTTTCGTGGATGAAGTCCTTGCTTTAATCGCGGAAGTGTTTTTTTTATTGGGGCTAAGCCATTGTTTTCGATGGTTCATGTTGACATAAACTCACCATTTTTCGTCACCACTAATGATACGGTGAATAAATATGTCCTTATATCCATCAGTAGCCTTGTGACGAGCAAGCAAACCTGCGGGAATCGTGGAACGTTGAAATTTGTTGCTTTCGCTCAAAGCGTGCGGAACCCATGCACCGAGTTTTTGAACTTTCCGCATCGAATGAAGGTGATTCACAACAGTTTTCTGATCACACGCTAATTGTACAGCCAATTCTCTACTTGATTGATGAGGATTTTCATGAAGAAGGTCGTTCAATCGATCTTAATCCAACTTAATGTGGCGATCAGAACGTTCTTCGTCATTAAGATTGAAATGACCGTTTTTGAAACATGAAAACCATCATTGAGCTGTCCTTTCTGATAAAACACTTTCTCCGTACACAGCACAAAAATTGCGACGAGCTTTGGCTGTGTTTGCATTGTTCCCGTCTCGATTGAAAATGAATAACAACAAGTGTCGAAAATGCGCCTTTCTTTCAACTTGACATTCCATTTTAAGGGTACAGAACAAAAATTAAATTAACACAACTTTTAAATAAACCGCAATGACTTATTACTCAACTTCAAGACGTAGCCTAAGCAAAAGCTTGAGGAGACGTAGCCTAACCTTTGCAAATTTTGCTCTCATTATAAATTTGCACAAATCACGTCAACAAAACTTAAATCAACACAACATTAAAAAAAACGCAAGAACTTATTCATCAACCTAATATATATATATATATATATATATATATATATATATATATATATATATATATATATATATATATATATATATTCAAGAAGGGTTGGTAACCATAACTTAAATCGAGATTGGTACAACCGCTCTCTTAAGCGTCTTAAAATAAACCATGAGGTTCATTCCTGCCCTCGCATCGTTGAATCTTGTCTGTATTATTTGAATTGTAATTGTTCAGCTAAAAAATTCCCAAAAGAATCCCAATTTAATGCGTGATTCTTTTCTCATTCACAGACCCTTCCAACTCCGTTATAATCTATTTATCAATCCATTTAACTATATATCCAATTTAACTATTTATCAATTTAATCCATATATCTATTTATCTAATTTAATCCATATGTCAAATTTAACTATTTATTTAAATTAATCCATATATACAATTATCCAATTTAATCAATATATCCAAGAATCCAATTTAACTATTTATCGAATTTAATCCATATATCCACCTATCCAATTTCACTATTTATCCATTTAAAATTTATCAAACGATTTACCACTATTTACCCATTTAAAATTTATAATCTATTTAATATTTATCAAACGATTTACCACTATTTACCCATTTGCCAATTTATAATCTATTTAATAGTTAATGTTTATCAATTATAAATCCATTCTCGTTAAGTCATGCAAATTTAATTCACACGCGTAATTCAATTCAATCATAAATGTCACTGTTTTACTTCACTTTTCAATAATAACTGTTTATTCAATAATATATATTTTTGTTAACTCTTTGTTTTAATACCCGTTTTTCGAACGTCCCTCAAATTTAGGCCTAAGGAAATTTCGTCTGCAAAAATTTAGATTTCACGTTAGCATTTAACTTCAATCCCTTGAATAACGAAATATAGGTTTTTATGTTTATTGTGATCAGTGCTATCTAGGATATTAATGCAATATTCATCTAAAACCTATACTAGTGACCCTTTTTGATCGAACGTGGAGATGCGTGGGGAAATGGATCCACAGAACGAGCAACAAGCGGAGCCTAGTCAAAAAGAAATCGCAAAGGCCTACACCATCAAGCCTACTGTTAGCTCAAGAAGAAGTAGTTTGAGACGTAGGTTGAGACATAACCCGCCAAAAGTTAGTCCAGTTTCTATATACGAGCACAGTATAGCAATTCCTTCTGGAAATATTATAAAATATTAGCATACTTTCCTTTTTAAATCCAATGTTAAAATAGCCAATTATTTTCTCAATTAATTTTAACCATTTCTATTCAACCTTATGTATAACTTATCAATCATCTCAAATAATCCTATATTAATTTATCAATAAAAAATCTCAAATATATATATATATATATATATATATATATATATATATATATATATATATATATATATATATATATATATATATATATATATATATATATTCAATATTTTTGTATAAATAATTACATCCAAAAATCCTGGCTAAGATTCACTCTTTTTGGCAACACTTACTTTAGTCAAACACACAAAATATCACGCTTTCAGCAATTCCACATAAAAAACAAATATTCCTCACTCGTGTCTCGACATCCTCAAAGAAAGGTTGGTAAATATTCATCCTACATTAAATCATTTAACTCCAAACAAATCATACTTAGTTGATTTCATCGTCTTATCATTCCAGACCGCCACGCACATTAGTTCACCTTTTTACCTATTTACCATTTCCTTGTTACGTACTTACCATTACCTATCTACCTTACCCTAAGCTTAGTCACGACAAAAATTCACTATTAAACTAATGTTCGTTTTGTATAATTAAATTCAATCAATAGAATTTCAAATATGTTCTATTCTTGTTAATCTATAATTACCATTATAGTATTTGGTTAAAAATAGGATTTATTTTATTTATTAAATCAGCCTAAATAGCTATTTGAAACCATTACGATAAATTTTGAGTTTGGTTGAAAAATAGTCGTCTGCTGATATTTAGGCCTAACGACTAACGTGAAATGAATTTAGGACTTCTGAACTAGGTTTGTAAGAAAAACAGAAATAAACAAAAATATATTTACAAAATCAACGAATGCACAAGGAGAGAAATGAATAAAGAATAAAACGTAAGATTCACGTGAAGTGAAAGTGAAATAAAAGTGACTATGATGGACTGTGAATTGGGATCTGCAATGTGAGAAGTAACCAGTGGGCAGAGAATTTTTTTTTTTTTTAATGGCTCATCTGGCGACTGCCTACTTGGGCATGAGTCGCTGTATTAAAAACTGGCCTATAACTAGGCTACTTTAAGATAAAATTAGGATAAAAAAACGGAGACATCATACCGGGTGTAAACCGCGCATCCCCCAGCCCGGCCATCCCGCGGTGGTGTGGTCGCAAGACCCTTATACCCCAGGAGGGCGGGCAGGGAGAACGCGCATAGCATGGTCTCCTGCAAAAAGATAGCTAACGGTGAAAGGGGAGTAGACGAGCCTCCGCAGTTACTCCCAGTTGGCCCGGAGTCCACGGCAATTCCATTGAATGAATATTCCCTCCAGGCCTAGCTCGGAGGAGACGCGGGGGCCCTCCTCGAACAGAAGACCGTCACGGGAATGGCCGTACGCTTCCCGGAGACAGAACCCCGGGCGCTGTTGGCCTGACAAAGCGCTGAAGGCGCTGTCGCCTTCGAGGACTTATTGGGAGTGGGGGAGCGCTCGCCATGCGAGTCTTTTCCTCCCTCCGCCTCGAAACCTTAGGTGGGCGTTGCGGCTTCGGAGGCGGGGAGCCCTCTTTTCGAGGAACCACCGTTTCCGAGCCACTCGCTCCACCACTAGGCGTGGGCGAAGGAGCCGAAGCTCCTTTGTTGCTGTCCTCCTTTCGGGGGACAGCTTTAGGAACCCCGGAAGATGGCCTGGCGACCAGCTTCAGGGGTGTTGCCCCCTGTGAGTCTAACGACTCGGTGGAGGCGCGTGGCTGTTTCGTCTTACGGGGAACGGTCATGCTGGAGGAAGAGGGGGGAGCCCTGGTTTTAGCCGGGGCTGGCTGTGAACCGTTTTTGCCGCCAGCTTTACCAGGGAAGCGCCCTGGTTGAGTAGATCCCGCAGAAGGGCTCCGAATGGGCGCGGAAACAACCGTGCTCGTTGGCCTGGATGGGCCAGGAGCAGAGGGTGCCTTTATAACTATTGAGGCATATGACGTCCCATATGCGCCAGGACCAAGTCCTTAGCCTCGCGGAATGAGATTCGATCCTGGGCCTGAACGGCCAGGATTTCTTTCTCAAGGAGATATGCACCACATTGCTTCGAAGAAGCGGGGTGGGGCTCTCCACAATTGACACACTTGGCCACACACGATTTAGCCTTATCGTGTGCGGCCTTGGAGCAGTTTACACAGACTTGGGGTGACCCCGACTTAGCACGTCTACAAGATCGATTCGTATGACCGAAGCGGTGACAGTAATAACACCGCCGCGGCAGTGGGCAGAGAATACGTGTGAGGGGATTTATAACTGACCTTGATTGAAAATAATGTTGAACCGGAATGGATGGTGACGCGTAAACAAATGAGCGAGAATTCGCGTTATTTCACAAGTGGTGAAATGCGTGTGTTTGTATGTGCGTGAAATTCTAAGAGATGTTGTTTGAACCAGTGCTTTAAATGAAATCATTTTCTCGTCACGGGATATTTGAATTATTAAAGGTTGCATAGAATAAATTAATTGCCATAATTTATGCATAAAATAATTGAATGATTGAATTGATAAAAGGTTAAATAAAATAAATGAATGAATTATTAAGTTGTACATAAATTTGCATGAATGATTTAATTTTATACAGAATATATATTTAAGTTTCCGACGAGGATTTTATTATAGGAATGCCCAGAGAGCATTGCTATACCATCACTAACTATAATTTAAGAAGGGGATTTTTTATGAGTATTTGAATAATAATTTCATCTTAGTTTGGTTATGACTTATGTAGTTTTATCAAAGTTATTTCTAATAATTCTGTTATAATATCAAAAAAACAAAATGGTGAAGTTCAGAAATAAATATAAGTTTCGAAATTTTGTTTATTTTTTAAAACTCATAGAATTACAAATGGTGAAGTTCAGAAAATTTATTTTTATATATCTTCTCTATAATTATATTTTAGCAACGTGATATTTTGAAAGGGGGTTAATTGAGTTTAGAATTCCTTTTTAAAATTATTATAATTGGCGAAGTTCAGAAAATTTATAAAAATTTAACCATGGGTGCTCTTTTTTAGATTTTAAATTTTAATCTTAGTAGCGAAGCGCAAGCTCCCCACGTAGGGGAGAGTGGCGAAGACATTGTCTGGTAATATATATTTTGTTATATTTTGTTCTATCCTCGTTGTATTCTATCCATTCCTTAACGATTTCGTGTCTATCCATTAAGCCTAACTTCGCATTATATCTATAACAGCACCCATCATCGCAGTTCAAAACGACAATACCCGATCAAGACAAACCAACGGACAAACTCACGCAATATGTTTGAGTAGTCTTTTTTTTAATGTCAATCGTAGAAAGTTTTCCGAATACCGATAAATTCAGTGCTTATTTAGTCTATAAATGTTAAAATGATAGCAAACCCAGTCAGGTGGTAAGAATAATAACATTAATTTTATTAAAACAAATTTGGTATAAAATTCCATGAAATTAATATTTTAAAGTTAACTCCGTATTAAGTGTACAGAGTCCAAACTATTAATTTATAGTTAACTTAGTATAAGTTTAGTTTAGTTT
Organism: Ceratothoa steindachneri; assembly: GCA_963969495.1. NCBI lineage: Eukaryota > Metazoa > Arthropoda > Malacostraca > Isopoda > Cymothoidae > Ceratothoa > Ceratothoa steindachneri. The sequence continues at coordinate 49,791,501 of OZ018333.1, read as the reverse complement.
AAAGAAAAGTAGTGTGGTGCATACACAAATCAATGAATATAAAAAAAATAGGCTTTGTTCGCAATTAGAATCTGCAGCTGGGACATCCGAACGCTCAAATGTTAAACACTTGGCATAGCATAGATGAAAACAAAGAATCTCAAAATTGCTGACACTTTGGAATTTTATGTTATGTTACTTTCTCACCTCGATCCGGCTTATTATGTACACCATAGGTTAAATCCGATATGCAGGTACAACAAAGCCACCGAACTACTCACCACTCACAATAAGCACGGATATCACGCGACAGCTATGACGAAAATAGACGGGTTTGTCGACAATTTGCGAAACCCGACGAGGGCTGTCCACATCATGATACAGGCGAAGGAGCAAACCAAGACCAACTGAGGTCTGTTGGTTCCGATCATTGAGAGCACCCTCTTCTGCGGACGAAATATGCTGCCTCTCTGTGGGCATCGAGATGACGGTCAATTAGACCCCTCTATTCCGAGCAAAACGGGAGGAGTCTTCAGAGCGCTTCTGCGTTATCGAGCTCAAAAAAGAGGTGCCGAAGTCAACCGCCTCCTCACCAGCTTGGCCAGCCGAGCCAACTCCACCTCATTAGCAAAGCCATTCAGGACGAGCTGGTAGATATCACAGGTGGGTGACACTGCAACTTCTGTCCAAAAAATAGGTATCTTATTCTAAAAGTAGAATTCATGCTATTTTGACATTATGAGCAGGTGTAACCATAATCATATTTCGCTTTACAGGTCGATAGGTGGTGGAAGAGGTTTTAACTGGAGTGTCAGGGGCATTCGCAGTGCTAATGGACGAGACCACGGACGTCTCAGGAAAGAAGCAAGCCATCATTATCCTTCGACACGTCTAAGAGGACATCAAGGAGGACTTTCTTACTTTCGTCCATGCTGAGAACCTCACCGGTGAAGGCCTAGCCAAACTACTCATTAGCACCGTACATGGCCTTGGTTTGGACATATCAAACTGCCGGGGCCTCGGATTCGACGGGCCGAGCGTCATGATGGGGAAGTTCAGAGGTTGTGTCGCCATCATCATGGAACAATACTCCCTCGCCAAACCGATCCACTGTTTTAATCACTGACTGAACCTGGTGCTGAACAAGACTTGCGATGCGAAAGAAGTGAAACCCGCCCTTCAGACGCTCAGGTTCTCCAAAATCGTGAAGCTTTCCTCAGCTAAACGGGAGAAATTGCTGCCCTTGTGTTCCACCAGATGGGTTGAGCGTCATTATGCAGTCCTCGTGTTCATCGAGTATAGCAATGCCCTCTGGTATTCCTATAAAATATTACATGTATCAATATTCCATTGCATCAATTTAAATATTACCATTACCTAATATCATTTTAACGTAATGTACCCTGTGCATAAATATTACCATACTTTCCTTTTAAAATTCAATGTGTACAGCGTTGTGCCCGCTGTTATGCTTCTTTCTTCCAATACTGCGCTAAGTAGTCTCCCGAAGCATAATGTTTCCTTTTCACTCTCAACTAACTCAGTGGTGCTGGTATCATAACAAATATGCTGTACAAGCCGTAAAATGTTTACAGCCCTGCACATATTTACAACCAGTAACTCCATCTAATCCAAACTCTCCAAATTCTCAATCAAATCTTCATTCCTCAAATTCTCCAGTTTTCTCACTTCACCCAATTCAACCTCTTTATACAAATCATCAAATTTAAATTTCCAAACCTTCAAATTCTCGCATCCTTTAAACTAACAACTCAAGATATAAACGATATACTGGTCAACATCTACCACCTGCACCTCACTTCACTTATTCAGGTAAGTCCTCACTTTTGCATTTTGACCTACACTCAATCCTCACTTCATATCATACCAATTCATTCAAGACTCATACAGTGCTATGGCAACACGCCATCGATTCATTCGACACTCATACAGTTCTATGGCAACAACACGCCATCATTTCATTCAGCACTCATACAGTGCTATGGCAACACGCCACCGACTCATAAGCATTCACATGGTGCTATGGCAACACGCCATCAAGCCGCCTATATTGAAAATGTTTACCTTTACCTTCTACTTCTTCTTCCACTATACCCCTATATGGTACAGTAATACCCCACAATAAACCCTTTCAACCACCCCTGCTACTCAAACACCACCTTCCGTTTTGCTGCATCCTTATCTTTTGTTGCAGGAACCCTCGTCGGCAGAAGTGGTTCGTCAGGAGCAAATCTCTCCCCCACTGGTCACTCCGTCAGCGGACAACGGGACTCAAGACTCCCACATCCCGCTTGACGCCATCTCGGAAGGAACCAACAAGCGGATTACCTTCACTCCATCAATCTTCTCTCGTGCCAGTACCTCGTCCAACGCTACTGACACTGCCACAGCGAATCTGTGCCCCCGCACTCGCAGCCAAACCAATGGCACTGTCGTCGCACGCTCCGGTCGCGTCGTCAGAAGGCTTCTGGCTTTCCTATAAAATATTACATGTAACAATATTCCATTACATCAATTTAAATATTACCATTACCTAATATCATTTTAACGTAATGTAACCTGTGTATAAATATTAACATACTTTCCTTTTTAAATTCAATGTAAAAATATCCATTTATTTTCCCATTAAATTTCTACAATTTCTATTAAATCTTATATAAAATCTTAAATATTTTGTATATGTATTTTCAATATATCTTTTTTAATATATAATTGCAACCCAAAAATCGTGGCTGGGATGCATTCTTTTTTGCAACAATTACTTTGGTCAGACACACAAACTAACACGCTTTCAGCTCTCCCACATTGAACACAAATGTTCCTCACTCGTCTCTCGTCATTCTGAGCATAAAGCTCAGTTATAAATCCTCTCACACTTATTCTCTGCAAACTGCCATACGAGAGTAGGTCCTAATTCTGGTTACTTTTCTCATTGCAGATCCCAATTCACAGTCCATCATAGTTACCTTACCTCACTTCACCTTACATTTAACTTCATACTTTTCATTACGTTAGGTTATATTTCATTGCCTTCTCAACAAATCAACCATACTATCCTACAATTCCCATCCTTTTTACAAGTCAATTATACTTGTAATACCATCCTATAATCTCATCCTGTAATCCATATTTCAATTATATTTACGTTGTATTCTTTAACAATTCTCAATTTAATTATCTCATTCATTCATATAATTGTAATTAACGCTCACTTGTTAATTCCTAATTCAATTTTTTTCATTGTCCATTCGTTGATTTTATAAATATATACTTTGTTTTCGTCCGTTTTCTTATAACCTTCGCGTTCGAAGTTTCCAAATTCAGTTCACGTCAGTCGTTAGGTTTAAATATTAGCAGACGACTATTTCATCCAATTCAACAAATTTATGGTAATGGTTTTCAAATAGCTATCTAGGCTGATTTATTAACTAAAATCAATCTCACTAATATCCAATACCATATCGAGTTTCTGCCTCACATCGGGCTCTTCATGTAATCAGAAATGAAGCTGGATGCCAATGCTGACATCTTACACGACGGCGATTAGGGACCCTCGCTTTCTCATTGGGCTGGTTGTGGCCCACACACTCGAGCCGAGCAGGATCTTGCAGAAGATGGACGGTGAGTTGGCATCTGCGCATGCACTAATTCGTGAGATCAAGATGGTTTTCGCCAAGTTAAGAGATAATGCCGAGGAGCACTTCCACACGGTATGTGGTCTCAGCGCGCGAATAACCCAGCCATGACTGGTGAGGAGTACTATCGACGCTCGTTGTATATTCCGTTCGTTGACCACGTGATCACCGAGCTGGAGAAGATTTGAGGACGATACCGTACCAGTTGTTCTCCTGTTGAAGGAGCTTCTCAAGGACTAAAAAGCAGTGGTGGATGCCGTCCTTAATGCCGCTATAGCAATGCCCGCTGGGCATTCCTATAATAAAATCCTCCTGGGAAACTTAAATATATATATTATGTATAAAATTTAAATCATTCAATTATTTTACTTAACTTTTGTCAATTAAATCATTCATGCAATTTATGTACAACTTAATAATTCATTCATTTATTTTCCTTAACTTTTGTCAATTCAATCATTCAATTATTTTATGCATAACTTTTTGCAATTCAATTATTTTATGTAACCTTTAATAATTCAAATATCCCGTGACGAGAAACTGATTTAATTTAATACACTGGTTCAAACATCATCTCCTAGAATTTCACGCACATACAAACACACGCATTTCACTACTTGAGAAATAACGCGAATTGACTCTCATTTGTGTTCGCCTCTTCGTGCTCATGTTTACTTCCAATCAAAGTCAGTTATAAATCCTCTCACACTTATTCTCTGAAAACTGCCATGCGAGACTACGTCTTGATTCTCGTTACTTCTCTCATTGCAGATCCCAATTCACATACCATCATAGTCACTTCATATCTTAGTTACTTCATATCTTAGTTACTTTACATCTTGTTACTTTAAATCATATTAACTTTACCATATCTTATGTATTGCTAATTCAATTCTCTCATTGTGCCTTGGTTGATTTTGTAAGTATATTTGTTTTGTTTATTTCTGTTTTTCTTACACACCTAGTTCAGAAGTTTTCTAAATTCATTTCACGTCAGTCCTAGCCCAAAATATCAGCAGACGACTAATTCCAACCAAACTTAACAAACATATGGTAATGGTTTTCAAATAGCTATTTAGGCTGATTTATTAACTAAAATAAATCTCACTAATAACCAAATACCATACCGTTAAGCTCTACGCGAGCGATGTTGAGTCACTGGTGCTCGTGCAGGCGGAAGCACAACGATGGGTAAATTTCGCTCCGGTTTTCGGGACTGTCGAGAATGCGAAGGAGTATGCCGAGACCCGTATGTTCCCGAACATTGCGAAGCTCCTGACCATCTTAATGACTCTGTCGGTCTCAAATGCAGAGGCCGAACGCTCATTCTCAGCCTTAAACGGTTAAAGCCGTACATGAGGAGCACCTGTAGCGACTTGCGTGTACCTCCAAAATAGGACACACGCGAGAGTCGCCACACACATAAAGTGCAGAGACAGAAAAGCAAAGTTAGCGCCTCTTACGAGAATATCCCACGGCAGTAAACGAAGCACAATTATCTCTGTTAGAGTTGGTCAAGGCAAACATTGTAATTAAAGCAGAATCCAGAATAAACCGGATAGCTATCACGATTAAACATATACAAGAAAGATTATAAAACTGTCTCCATGGCAACATGCCACTGCCCGCAGATAATTTTACCCAATAGTCGGAATGCCTCCCTTATCAATATGTTTGGCAGTAGCCAATCGAGAGGCGAATTAACAGGCCGGCACATAAGAGGGAAAAACTTTTAGGGCGTAGCTTAAATTGAGTATAAAACTGTGGGAAGCCAGAACAGTAGGGATAACCACAATTATAATATCGCAGTATATCACGTTATATATATATCGTTCAGTCCGATCTCTCGGATTTGCGTAATTCATCCTTGTATATAGCCGTGTACATAACGCAGACATTAAGGTGTAACACTTAAATGCTCTATTCGTCCGACCTCCTTTAGACTTTGCCCGCACTTGACCTCGAACTTAATTCAGTTATAACTTAGAACTTAAATAAAGAACTTTCTGTAAAGTGCAATAAGTTATAGTTCAATAATAATTCTATTTTTGTTTTCGGTGACTTCAATATCCTGCCGTTCCTCAACCTCCCTGCTTCAAGGCCAAGGCCTTATTATCGGGAAACCAACCGTTGCACATTCTCCTCGCGATTACTTAACTCCCGAAATGCCGGTGTTCTACCCTGGTGTGGTCTATCTCCATCCTCCAGGCTATTTGATCCCGTTGCTAGTGTAAGTCCGCCCTTCGGCTTAGGGCACATCATAGCATCAACAAACTACTCTCGTTAGAAGTAAGGAAGGGCAACTGTATCAAAACCAGAGTCCTTGTTACTTAATTGGTGGAAATGACTTGCAAGTAGCCTACATCATTATAGTCTACACTGCATGTACATATTCACCATTTAGGCCTATAACATATTCGTATGTATTCATCACTGATTATTTGTACGATCATACATGTATTACTCGTAAAAATATGTACCATAATAAGCAGCTTTAAAAAATTTCCAATCATAAAAATCCTAACATCGCCCACCCCCCCTCGCTTTTTCTGGGTTCTGCCATGATATCGCCATGTCATATGCTAGTCGACCTAGGAATTTAGCATGGGTGGCAAATTTGATCAGCGATCCAGAAATATTAAGGCTTATTCTAAGAATCGATTTGCGTCGGGTAAAAATAATGGCCATTGTTTTAGGGAGGGAGATGGTGAACCCAGTCGATGAAGCATGAGCCACGATTTAGTCGACGGTTCGCTGGAGCAGGGTGGTGGCCATCGCCGCGGACGGGTTCGTCACCCAGATGGCAATATCGTCTACATAAAGGGAGCAGTGCACAGGCGGTAATATATGTTTTAAGAAAGAATTTATCGCAATTATAAAAAGAGTGGGCGCCTCGAAGATCGACAATGCCAAGGGTCGACGAACTCTCATGTCGTATAGCTGTTGTAGAATCAAGCGCCGCCAGGCTATATCATATGCCTTTTCTAAGTAGAAGAAGATTGCGGTGACGAAGTTTCTTCTAGAGAAAGCAAGGCCAATATCATGGCTAAGTAGAGTAAGAATGTCCAGTGTGGAGCGCTTTGGGCGAAACCCAAATTGGGACGGGGAGAGAAGCTCCTGTTCAAAATACCACATAAGGGGGCGTTGACCATGCGCTCGAGCAACGTAAATGGGCACGAGGTAAGGGCAATTGGTCGGTAACTTGTTGGATTGGAAGGGTCTTTTCTTGGTTTGAGGGAAGCGAAGATAGTTCTGTGGCGCCATTATTGGGGAAAAGTTCCCGAGGAAAATATCATTAAAAATTGTTAAGAGGCACTGAAGGGCATCTACATGGGCGTGTTGGATGAGTGTGTATGATATTAAGTCATCTGAAGGGGTGGAGTTCATACACGATGAGAGTGCCTCAGCTAAGCGGTTCTACACTATTTGTCCCACCAGGAGACCGACGGTTTGAGTCGACCGTTGCTGAGTGGAGAGGAACATGTTTGTGGGCCGTCTGTTATTTCATCAGACACAGTTATAGAAGAGGACGACGTTACAAAAGCTTCCCAGTCAGCTTTCTGGTAGGCCCAATACGGTCTCGGGAGATGGGGGAAAAGGAGGAGTAGAGCTAGGAGCAGGGGGTAATGATCACTTCCACACAAATCAACTACTCTGAAGAGGTGATCGGGTGAGAAATCAGTTGAGCACAGACAGAGATCTATGTGGGTAAAGGAGTCTGTCTGGGGATGATAATGGGTAGGGCCTTCGTCGTTGAGGACTTGTAGGTCTTGTTGTAAGACTACGTCTAGTACAACATGTCCTTTGCTGTTGACGATTGTTCTGGACCTCCCGAAAAGGCGACTGTCGGGAATTGCGCGTTGGTCGCTTGGTGTTCTCCAGCTGCTGACGAGTGGTCCTGCAACAAAAAGGGAAGCGGCAGCAGTTGGGAAGAAGAATTGGGGGGAGGGGGTGGGGTGTAGAGATAGTTAGCAGAGGGTTTGCGAGTAAAGAGGTGAGATGAAAAGTTGCAGTTTGATTTGTAAGAGCCGAAGAAGGGTTCGGAAGTGGAGTTAGTTGATTGGGAAATGTTGAAGGAATAGTTGGGTGCGGAAAGTAGGCTGGGATAACCACTGGACCTATATTAGTGGAAGAGAAAGGTAGTGGCTGTTCCAGATGAACGGCCTCTATGAAAGCGGGTTTAAGCCGATCGATGGAATCCGTATCCTGCTTGGTGCCAAGCTACAGTACAAAGATTTTCGGCTTCCTGGAGACGATGAGAAAGTGTCCGTCATAGACAGGTTGCAAGAATGTGCGAGTAGAATCACAACGGACAAACACATGAGAGCAAGTTGCCATCTCCTTTGGCACGAAAGGTTTCTGATTAGCAGGCCCTCTTGTGGCGGTCGGCTTTACCTCAGACATCGCCCATACTAAATTATGTACGTATGCAGCAGGATGTATGTCAGAAGAAAGAGGACAGTCTGCGAAAGAAAAGAATTGACCTGGAAGACGAAGTTGGGTACCGTAGACGAGTTCCGCAGCAGAGCAATTCAAGTCCTCTTTTAAAGAGGCACGAATTCCCAGGAGAATTAAGGGTAGCTTGTCCACCCAAGTGATGGGGTCAGTGGAGCGTAAGCTTCCCTTGAGAGTCCTGTGAAAACGTTTTACCTTATAGTAACTCTGGGGATGGTAGCTAGAGGTACGGAGACGAAAGGAGCCAAGCACCGACCTGAATGCATTCATTTCGTGGGATTCAAATTGGCTACCTCGATCAGTCATGATCGTTGATGAGACACCAAAACGAGCAACCCATGCTGAGACAAAAGCTCGAATTAGAGTGGAAGCTCTAATGTCCGGGATAAGAACTGCCTCTGGCGAAGAGGTAAAACGATCGATCATTGTGAGAAGGTATTGCAACCACGCGAAAAGGGCAGAGGACCAACCAGATCGATGTGAACGGCGTCAAAACGTGCCGATGTAAGTGGAAAAGCAGCCAGAAGGGACTTTGTGAGGCGTTGAACCTTTGCACGTTGACAAGGCAGACATGCGCGGGTCCATTTGGCCACGTCGGCGTTCATACTTGGCGACACATAACGTTGATGAGCTTGCGAGTTGCTCAAATGCCAAGATGAAAGAGACCGTGAGTCTGGTAAAAATGGGCCGACGGTAAACGAGAGGAATGAGTGGACGAGGACAGTCAGGCAATGAATAGTCAACCAGGATACGCCTGGATGGACTGTCCGGCAAGTTGATTTCGCGAACAACAAGCTGAGAAGAGTGACGCAGTGTTTGCGTATCTTCATCTTGTTCTTGGACAAGCGCTATAGTCGCGTGATCGATGGGCGCAGTTTGGGAGAGTTGCGTGCCCGAAATCGATGAAATGCGAGAGAGCGCATCTGGTACGACGTTTGAAGAAACAGGAACGTAGCGAATATCGTTTGTCATCTGCAGGATTAAGTCAAGGTGACGAGTATCAACTGCAGAGTGCACAGAGGAGGTCCCACTAGAGGCGAGCGCACCAACCAATGGCTTGTGGTCGGTAAAGCACGTAAAATCATGTCCTTCCAAGTATTGTTGGAAGTGACGGAGGGTGAGGCATATGTTCAGTCATTCGCGGGAAAACGTACTGTACCTCTGTTGGGAAGGAAGAAGAGCCTTAGAGAAGAAGACGAGAGGTTGCCAAGAGTCACCAACCTTCTGCTGTAGCGTCGCACCGACATGAGTAGCGGACACGTCCGAAGCAACGCTTATGGGAGCTCCTGGGCAAGGATTGGCCAGGGCGGCAGCGGAAGCCATAGCCTCTTTGGTGTGAGAGAAAGCCTCGCAAGCTTTGGGGGACCAGGAAAGAGTAAGGTTCTTCTTGGACTTGGAAGGCAATTCGTAGAGAGGTTGCATAATGTGGGAGATGTTGGAAATGAACCTGTGGTAAAAGTTTACCATCCCACAGAATCTACGAAGTTGCTTTAGCGAAGAAGGTCGGGGAAAAGCCCGGATAGCTTCAACTTTGTCCTCGAGAGGACGAATTCCCTCAGGGGAAATGTGGTGTCCCGAAAAGGAGAGCTGTGTGACACCAAAGATACACTTAGAAGTGTTGAGTACGATACCATACTCTTTTTAACGTGCAAAAATATGGCGAAGGTGAGAAAAATGCTCCTCTAAAGACGAAGATGCTATCAGGAGGTCGTCTATATAACAAAATACGAAGGAAAGACCTCTCAGAACCTGATCCATGAAGCGTTGGAAGGTCTGACCACTGTTACGAAGACCGTAAGGCATTTGGTTCATGACGAAGGAAC